>JAWWLV010000005.1:11127364-11169048 GCA_035041135.1 Platyrinchus mystaceus
AACTGCCAGTGTGGTTTGGGGCCAAAGGAGTCTGGGAAGTTCTGGTATGTAGAAATAGTGCACCCAAGTGCTAGCCAGGAAATCCCATTGCCTCCATGCTTGGCTGTGGTGTGGCCTCTTCATTGTTATATATAATAATATCCACATTGCTACATTATGTAAAGCTTACTTTATTAATGCATATGATATAAAACTTCATTATTTCCGTTGCTATAATTATTCCTTTTGTTCGAATTTCATAGCCACTGGATGAGGGAGTCAACTAAATCTCAGCTGTTGTCATACCTCAGAAGTTAATTGAGGAGCAGGGGAAGTGGGACGCCAGCGGGGTGAGTGATGAGCAGCAGTAAACTAAGGCCTGCAGATCACATGGAGCTTCCAGCAGGTTGCCACAGGCTTAGTACTTAAGCAGAGTATTAATTAACTTCTATAGTAATGATCTGCAATGGGGTGTTAATAGCACACTGTGTGCACACAGATCATCCCAAAGCTGGGGGTGCTGTGTGCACCAGTGAAGAAAGACTAATGCAAAAAGGTCATGAACCTCTGCAGGGCAAGCAGGAGCTACCACAGTCAACGATCTACACCTTGGAAAGACAGGGGTGAGTTGTTCAGACCGTGGGGAAATGGAGTTCTGGGTTTGATTCATCCCTATTCAGCGTTTCAAAACATTCTGCCTGGTCAAGAGATCATGTTTTTAAGGTAAATCTCTGCAGGGTCAGTGTTTCTGCTGGAGGGTTCTGAGCCTTGCAAGGAGCTGTGTGTTGGGCACCTGGATATCTCATGAGTCCCCCTTGGCTCCTTTCTGCATCTGTTTGAGCACCAGCATTTAAAAACCTACTTTATGAACCTTCTCTGTTGGTACAGTGTCAGTTTTCAGGGTCACTGCCAAAGCAGGACAAACTGTTGAGCTGTGAGTCTGTGAAATCTGTGGAGCCCAGTGTGGGAGTCTGTTTGGTTTGGATGGTGTAAGGATATAAACAGGAATTCTGGGTTGAAATCAAATGGGAAAAAAAAAATGATAATAACACAGTGATATAACTACAATGAGGGACACCCAATACAATGGTGGAAAGGAAAGCATGCCTTTGGGAGCAGCTTGCAGGGAATCATGTCCACTGGGAAAGAGTTGGTCACCAAAGAGCTTTAAATTGGGCCTGTGTCTGCAAGCTCTTGCCAGCACCTGCCCAGGTGTCCCCTGAGGCCAACCTAGGGCTATCTCAGGCTCCAAGAAGCAAAGTTGCTCCATGGGGTGGTTTTGCGGATGTTACCTTCTCATATGCCTCTTCACCACTGTGTGGCAGCACTGGATACCGGATCTGTCCTCACCTACCTCCTAACCAGAATACGCTCTGGATTTATGGAAGTGATCATAGGACTCGGCCCTCCATGAAGCTGCTCTGACACAGTCATGGGGACAAGGTGGCAATGCTCGTAGGTCTTGCTGGAGTCTTCCTCTTGCCTTCTGCCCCAGATGGAGTGGGGAGGTCCCTGTGTGGCCAATCCACCCTGGCAGCTCCCCGAGGAGTGGCTGCTCTGCAAACGAGACACTAACCCAACTTGCACGTCCCACTGGGACCCTGGAGCCCTGTGCCACTGTCTCAGCACAGGACAGGATACAGCCCCTGCTCCAGAGCCACCAGCACAGCTTCTTGCCACAGCAAACTCACCCACCCTCCAACTCTCATTGTATCTCTGCTCTGCCAGGTGTTATTTTGTTGGTGAGACAGAGCTTCAGATTTCTTTCCTACTTTCATCTGCCAGCCATTAGCTCATGGGCTGCTCCTTGCCATCATCCCGCTGCTGCATCACTCCAGCCTCATATGCCACGGGGAGCTGAGTGCCCTGCCTGGGAATACTCACTGCCAAGAGGATTTTACATCCAGCCTCAGCTTCTCCTCCTTAACTTCAGGCTCTTTGTCCTGTCATCTTCTGAGACTGTGAACTAATTCCCTTCCTTCATTTATATTGTTACCTTGAAGGTATTTATAGAGCAAGACTACATCCCCTCTGACTCCTCACACTGCTAATTTATAAAACCTTGGTTCCTTCAGTCTTTCATAACCAGGTGCCTTAATCCTGGCATCGTTCCTATTACCTATGTTTCTCAAAATGGAGGGACACTTTTTATATTTTTAAACTCAGAACAGCCTGCATTCAGGCAAGTGGACACGCACTGTGACACGCTGCCCACAGCTCAGCCACACGGGTCCTTCTCCCCACGGGGAGGCAGGAGAGAAGAGCCCAGTGCAAGAGGAATCCATCCCCAGGGCTGGTGCACAGCTGGCAGGGACAAAAGGATGGGGTGAGGGACCACGTTGGCAGCACTGCTGGCATTGCTGGGGTGTGACACTGGAGCAGGCACTTGAGCAGCAGCTACCGTGTGGCGCTCCTCCCAACCCTCCATGCTGAACAGCATCAGCTCTGTTCAGGGCTGTTAAACTGCAAGATTGTATGGTGTTAGCCTGGCTCTCACCCATTAGCCTTGATCTCTCTGCTTTCCAGGTACCGGAGCTGTTCCTTGGTTGGGTTTGCGTGGCAAGGTTTGGGCAGTGGGGGGCTACAGGGGTGACTCCTGTGAGAAGCTCCTAGAAAATTATCCCATGTCCAACAGAGCCAATGCCAGGCAGGACCAGGATGGACCCAGCACTGGCCAAGGCTGAGCCCATCAGAGACAGTGGTAGAACCTCTGGGACAACAGATTTAAGAACAGGGGAAAAAAACCCTGGCAGCTGCAGCTGAAGAGAGGAATGAGAGTATGTGACAGAAAGAGCTGTGCAAACACCAAGGATACTGAAGAAGGAGGGGAGGAGGTGCTCCAGGTGCCAGAGCAGAGGTTTCCCTGGAGCCCATGGTGAAGACCACGGTGAGGCAGGCTGTACCCCTGCAGCCCATGGAAGACCCCACGCTGGAGCAGGGGGATGCCTGAAGGAGACTCTATTCCCATGGGAAGCCTGTGCTGGAGCAGGCTCCAGGCAGGACCTGTGAAGAGAGGAACACATGCTGGAGCAGGTTTGCTGGCAGGACTTGTGACCCCATGGGGAATCCACACTAGAGCAAAGAAGAGTGTGAGGAGTCCTCTCTCTGCAGAGGCTGATTTCTCCAAGTCGAGTCTTTTTCTTAAGAAGATGATTGGTGAGTGATCTCTCCCTGCCCATAACTCAACCCATAAGCCTTTTGTTCTATTTCCTCTCCCCTGTCAACCTGAGGAGGGGACTGATGGAGTAGCTTTGGTGGGCACCTGGTGTCCAGTAAGGGTCAACCCACCACATTCCTTTCTCTGTGAAGTTTCAGACTGCTGTGTGTCAGTGCTGGTCTTGTTGCATTCAGCTCATGGTTCTAATGTTCCCAGGCAGATTTGGATGCCCCCCAGGCTGTGCTGGGTGCCCACTGGTGATGCTGATACAAATGGTGTTACCTCATTGTCTGTTTAATGAAACTTTAAATGCAAGTGTCGGTCCTGTCTCCGGTGGTAACGTCACTAAAGTTGTTCCCAATTTTGAAGTTTCATTTTTATGGTTACTATCTGAGTCTATGACTCATCAACCAATCTCTAGCCCACACCAAATTCTTTAAATCTGTAGAGTTTTCATTCAGTCTTTAAGAAAACTGACTGAGTTATAGCACTACAAGAACAACTCTGAGAGGACTGGCCACAGAGGGGATAAAGAAGCAGGCTGCATAATGAGGGCAATCAGTTCAAAAAGGGAAGAAAATTAGTTGTAAGACATAGGGCTGGAGTGGGTTTGAGGCAGTGCAGTTCCCACCTCCACTCCTGCTGGATGTCCCTGTGGGCTGAAGAGAGCAGGCAGTTGGGTCCTGCGCGGCAACTGACTGCAAAGCAGCTCCAATTACTGCAGAGGTCCCAAAATCACAAGCTGCTTGTACGGCTCCAGGTGCATCCCACATCACCTTCCTCATTACCACTGCTAAGTGTGCTCGGCCCGCAAGCTTTGTGATTCATCCCTGGGGCGAGCTGTGTGCCAGGAGGAGCTGGGTGAAGGGCAGATTCCCCATCCTCATCAGACCGCTGATTCCCCCGCTTTCGCTCCCCAAATCACACCAGCTCTCTCACATCTTAGTCCTTTCCCAGACGAGAAAGAGCTGGGGAGAAGAGCAAAACATCTGCTTCCTGGTGAGAGAGAGATGTGTGGCTGCTCAGCAGGTTACCTGAGAATGGAGGTTATTGAAATTCTTATTTTCCAGGGATTGCACTTAAAAAGGCTGTAGGTTATGTGAGCTGCTGGACTTTGAAAATGTGATGTAGAGTTAGCTTTTGCTCCCCACTGGCGTCCAGTTCCCCTTGGATTTTGGAAGAAAAGTCTCCATGTGCAAAAGCAAAGGTAGAGTGCAAACATTCCTGCTCCTGCCACGTGGGAAGGACTGAGGGAAGGCTGTGCATGCAGGTGAGGGGTGAGCCCTGCAGGCAGGCTGCCTCACCTCCAAGCTCCTGGCAGCGTTGTGGAGCCTTGGGCAGAGGCTGAAGGCTGGGTAAGGCAGTAACAAGGAGAAGCAGGAAAGAAAGAGGTGGAGAGATGAGACAAAAAAACCCCCAAGTTTGAAACTCTCCTGCCAGAGAACTGCAGGCAGGCAGACAGCAGATTCCAGCCCTGTTTTCTCAATATTTTTTTTTGGTAGTGGAATACACACTGGCCTCTCCCAGGACCCAGATAATTCTTGTGATGAAGGGAAGATTATTTTTCAAGATTGTCTTCAGAGATTTCTTTTAAAACTTGCAGGTGCACTGTGTCTGGACCTGCAGATTTACAATATGTAGGTTGAGTTTTGTCAGATACTCTTTTACCATCTCTGTGTTTATCCTCTGCTCTTGGCCTCTCTGGCTGCTCCCTCATAAATTCTCTGCTTCCCGCAGAAGAATCCCCAATTTCTTCGTTATCATTACTGAAGATAGGTGAGAGAGCAGTTCTCTCCATCCCAAACCACCCTGGAATCAGCCCAACTGAGCCTTCAGTTGCTGGAGGACTCGGATTTATTCCTTAATTCCTCTGTGCTTCTGTTCTTGTTTCTGAATAAAAACATTAGTATACAAACACCACAGTGTGATTAGAGTGAAGCTGTCCACATGGAGGATGTTTAAAATATACGGTTCAAGCATACAGAGTTACAGGTGTACATCATTTTGGCACTTGCTTGCCTTCTTGTAGACCTGGTGTATTCATATACTTGATAGATTAAATGAGTAGGTCACGGCTCTGCCCACATATATGGTCTGTTTTCTCATTTCTTGTTTCCTAACTATCTCCTGTAATTTTGATGCTGTTTTATGTGCTTTCCTAGCTAGGCAGTATTTGTCTGCCATTTTATACCTGTGGATTATCTTTGACGGGCTGCGCTCACCGCCCGGCCACTCATGCCGCAATTCTCCCTGCACAACTGCACACCACAATTTTCCCTGCTCCTGGCTGTCACTGCCCACCGGTGACAGAACCATCCATCAGCCCCTTACAGCCACACAGAGACAGGACAAAGGCCCTGGCACCAACCCACTGGCTCTGTCTAGTGAGGGGACTGATGAAAGTGCAGCAGCATCTCTAGGGCTGACCTGGGAACCAGGTAAGTCGTTGCCGAGCACTCGTGATGCCCCTCTGCCTTTGGGAGGTGTGGGGCTCTCCACTTCCATTTGCTACCACTCAGCAGCAAAGCGATGGTGAAAACTCTGGATGGCTTCAACCTACTACTGATCAAAGTGACTGCAGGACATAAGGAAAGGATATTCAACCTGTAACTTGGTGTTAGTAGCCATTTCCTTCCATTCAGCATTGGCAGGATTCTGCAAGGTGCTGAGCATTGGAACATGAATGCAGCAGGGCATCTGACACATGCACACATCCAATATAGGCATGTCGGGACTCCAGAGCTGTTTGAGACACTTGCCTGTTGTGTTTTGCTGTGGGAAAGACTCAGTGCTTAGCACCCCCTGAGGCTGAGCATTTTAAGTGAACCCCTATGTGTGACATGCTTCCTTATGGCACTGGGTAGCCCAAATTTAGATGCTGACAACAGCAATTGTATATTAGTGTGGTTATAGAGACTGAAGGGAAAAGACCAGTCTGGGTATCCCACACTCCCACAGAACGAGAGCAGGGCTCTTCCCCAGGACCCGTGGCAGTGCTGTCCCTCCTGGATTTAAGCAATTGCAGGGTTTCCTAAGGAAAGAATAGTCTGCAGCCTATTTTAATCCTTTTTGCTGCAGTGGAGGTGGCAGGACAGGGCTCTGCAAAGCCTCCTCCCTCTGTGCCAGACCCTCGGTGGGTTTGTGTTTAGCCACGCTTAGCATTCCTAGCGCAGGCTGACATCCCGGCTGGCACAGGTTTTGGAGGGGCCAGGAGCTGCTGTGGGGCTTCCTGCCCTCCTTTTGTAGGGAAATGTGGTTCATGCCTCAGCTGTCCCGGTGGACACGAGCCCACAGAGGCTCCAATGGTGATCCATTCACACGCCAAATGCCTGCCTGGCTGTCACAAGGCAAGCCCGGGACTGGCTCGCTGTGTCCCTGCCTTGGGGCAGGAGCTGGGCAGGACCCTGTGGGGAAAGAGCCTTTCCACTCACTTCTCTGCCTGCCCAACGCCAGGCAATTTCACACTGCAGCACTTCTCTCTGGAGGAAATACCGGCCATAGATTCAGGAATAGATATTGCCAAATAGTATATTGTTTTCATAAATCTCTGTAGATCCGCTTTATATCCTAGAGGCTAGACATTCTAATTATTGCTTCTATTTTATCTAAATTGGCAACAAAGCCATCATAGCTCAGCTCAGAGACAGTGCAGGTAATTCTGTCAGACCAAATTTTGACCTTTTAAAGTTCATTCTGAAGCGTCTTGTCTTCTCTCTCCAGTTCTTGCCTGGCTCTTCGGTTCTGCTTTTTTAGAACCATTGCCCAATTTAAAATAGCAATCACCATAGCTTCAGTACATTGTACCTTAAAGATGTAGGCAATTACTGTGTGAAATATCTCAGAAGCAGGACTAATATCAAAGGGCATTCTCATACCCTTACAACATCCAAATAGCATATTAAAGATCTTGTTGAAGTTAGATTTATGCTTGTCTCTTCACAGTTTATTTGCTGAAGCAAATGCCCTTCATTTCACAGTGATTTTTCCCCCTTTTGCTGGGAGCCTGCCTGTCATACAGTGGTTTCACAGAACAACATTCATGTGTTGCAGCTGCATTTAAATAATGTAAGCCAAAGCATCTCCTTCCTTAAGTTGCCTTTGCAGTGACAGATACAGAATTAGCTCCATCTGAAATTTTTTCTTCTTTCAACAGCTCCCATATTTTCTATATGATGTTGCACTTTTGCTTTACCCTTTAAAATTGAGGGTTCCTTTTTTTTTATTTATTTTTTTTTTTGGTTTGGAGAGATCATTGAAGTAACTGATCTTCAGAGTTTAATGTGGTATTCCCTTTCCAGACAGCCTCAGCCCAACCAGATATCTGAGAATCCTCCTGGGTTAAGCCTATTATAGCAAATGTTTCTCCTTCTTTGCAGATGAAATTTTTTTTAATGTAAATGACATTCTGTGCACCAGCTTTTAAACTAAAATGGGACTCAACTGTCACAAAGAGTGTGGAGTGGCACAGGGTGAATATCTCCCTATATGTCATCCTGTGGCATTTACAACCAAAATATTTTTAAGTTCACAATTAGGAGAGGTTCTCAAGTGGTGCATCTGGATAGAATTGTTAGAAATGCATTACCTGGTGCTTGTTTAAAGACAGTGTTGTGTGTTATTATTCTTTTTTATATCCTAAATGTGAAGCGGACTTTGTTATAGGCTCTTGATTAATTCCCATTACTATAATACCCTGTATTGCTTTCAAATGGTGATTTCCAAAGTGGTTTGTGCCTTTTCTCAGTCCCAAGAGAGGTGCCTGCTGCCTCTCATCCAGGAGGCTCTTCAGTCCATCAGCCTGTGCCATCACCCCACATCCATTGCCCGATGCCCGTTGCCCCATGCCTGTCACCCCATGCCCTCCCCTGTGCCCCAGGGCAGGGCTGGATCAGCACAGCACTGCCCAGGGCTCCAGGATACTTCCAGGATACTTCCAGGATACTTCAAGGATACTTCCATAAACCCATCTATTTCCCAGTTCTGGCCAATTTATTTTATCTTGTAGGGGAGGGGAAATAATAAGTTAAAATCCCACAAAGTTTTAGAGAAGGGTGTTAAAACACGACACAATTGCCTTCTCAGAAGCTGGAAGGCAAATACCACCAAATATGTGGTGTTATTTTGGGTGGATGGAGGTATGGGGTTTAGTGCTTGGCAATATTGCCAACTTCTGGTGGCTGCACACCCATTTCTCATTTTTTCCCCTGGAAAGTCTGACCACTCACTTGAATGTGTTTGCCCCTGTTTGCTCTGCTGACATTCACTGCACGTGCAGTCTTGTCTCTGCCCTCTCTGCCAGAAAGCATCCTGGCATGACTCTGCCACTACCAAAGAGAATCATTTTCTGCTTCATTTATGGCATATTGGACTAAATATGAAATTATTTTTGCTGTGCATTTCCAACAAAACTTAGCAAACAGGGACTCCCGCCTGTCAGAAAATGTCTTATTCCTCCTTTCTTTTCTTCGTTTTTAGCTTTTTTGTTTTGGAAACGATGCAGCATAAATAGCTGCTTATTCTGCAGAGAGGGATTTAGAGCCCTGCTGGTTCCTGCCAGCCTTTTCATCCCCCCATCTTTAGGCAAGAGCCTCGTACAGCCCCTAAGCCGACCTTCTGCCCAGGCTGAATTTTACCCCAAGAGCCTCTGGCTGAGGTTCAGGTCATGGCAGTTTCTCACAGCCCTCTGTAACTCATTTAGTTAATGATCCTCTCCATACAAGTCTGTCTGTTATTAATGAGTCACTAAGTTTTCAACAATCCTATGTTTGAGCTTTAAGGTTTAAGCCGTCACATGTGCATCCACTAATCTGCATTGCAATTAATTATGAATAAAAATGAGCTTTTCTTCTAAACAACGTCAGAGCCTCCCATGTGCTCCGTGATCAGGCACCAAGGCTCCATCCTGGTGTAAAAGGGCTCCATGGCTGCAATGGTGGCAGCTGCCTTTGCTGTGGTCTCCAGGATATTGCTAATTCCCCCTCTCTGGCATGCCTGCTCCGGGGGCTGGCAGTCCGGTGCTGCTCCCTGTGGTTCCTCTGCACGGTCTCCCACTGGTATTTCAGTCACATACCCTCCCACCAGGCCTCTGCAATGCCAGTTAAATCACAACTGACTTCATGCATGAGAACCTCTCATTCCTCCTGACTATTCCCTCGGTTTCCAGCCTCAATGCAGAGACAGCTCTGACATATTTTGCTTATTCCCTTTCTAATTCTCTCTCTAAGTTTCCAAATCTTATCACAGACTCGTTTTCTTGCCTGTGTAGACTCAGAAACCCTCACGTAGAGATCTGAGGTGGGGAGACACCTCCTCCAGACCGCTTGGACCCTCTTCTTGCTGAGGGCTGCCTGGTGCAGGGGCTCTACAGGAGAAGTCCCTGGCAGAGGAGATGAGCTCATTCCCTGAGGGAATGCGGCTGTGCCCCTGACAGCGCTCTAGCTGTTGCCCAAACAGAGACAAATGGAAAAGCAACTTGATGAGAAATCTTATTTCTGTTCTGCTTGGTTCCAGTGAAAGCTTTTCCCTAATTTGTTTCAGTTTTCAAAATCTGACACCTCTGCACACCCTCCCTCATTTTTGTCACATTCTCTCCACCTGTGTGTTTATGGATTTTACTTTACCCGCTCTCTTCCTCTTCTTTAGGAAAAAAAAACCAACCCGCCCCAAGCCCCTGTTTTTCTTATTCTGCCATTCCAGAGCACCAGAATTAGTGTTTCTTTTTTTTTCTCTCTTGTCACTTTTCCAAAGTTGAGGAAGTTTGGCCCTGTTCCAGCTAGAAAAGGAAAAGTCATAAGGCAGTCCCCACCCACCATCCTTCTGCTCCACTCCAGAGCAGGAACAACTAACGGGAAGAGATGGGAGAAGAGGCAGGGGAAATAACACACCAAATTTCCAAACTTTTTTATTTCAAAGAAGTAGATATATTTTCTTAATTTAAAAAAAAAAAAAAAAAAAAAAAAAAAAAAGCCAAAAGCACTAAGGAAAAAGCATTGCTTTTTATCTGCAGCATTTTTTCACCAAATGGTACACTTCCACCTCCCAGAGAGAAGCAGGATGCTTGGAGAGGCGCTTGGGTAGGGGCACACACAAGGTGTGCTGCTACAGGATTAAGGCTCAGCTTAACACAGGGCAGGTACCTGATGTTGGGTGACGCTGCTGCATTTCCCCAGCACTGTCAGGATGTAGCCTGGAGGACACGGAGCAGGGAGTCCAACCCCAGTGTGCCGAGCAGCTGCCCAGCCCTGCTGACCTGAACTCAACATCCTGGGAAAGGAGGGAGAGAGGGGGAACAAAATGAGTCCTCAGCAACCTCCTGTCCCCCGTGGCATGCAGGCCATGAGCACCTCGAGGCCAGCACAGGCAGTCCTGGTGTCCCCAGGGTGGTTGAAGCACCCCTGGGTACAGAACGGGTTGTGCACAACAGGGCCAGGGAGCCTCCCCAGAATCTGGATTTAGGTATCTCACATACAGGAATTAGTTGTGAAATTGGCAAAACTGCTGCCTTCTAGTTAGCTCATCCAGCACCTCCTGTCCTTCTGCTGGCATCTTGCATCTCCTTTCCAGGCTCAATTTTTCTAACTGCTGCTTCAGCCTTCAGATCTTGTTGCTCCTCTGTAAGATGGAGACTGCTGACCTGTCAGGAACACTTCTGGCTGAGGTTGGAGCATCCCTCAATCTTCTTTCCAGCAAGCTGAGCAGTTTGAACCATTCCACTCTTGTATAAAAGCTTGTTTTCTGATGCCTGGGTGGTACATATGATTTTCCTTTGCTGAACTTCGGGGACCTTTTTAATTCTGGGCACCGAAGTTGGCAATAACTTCCATAGCAATCATTTCAACAGTAACGTGAACAGAGGTGAGGTGCTCCCCTGGTTTTGTTTGTATTCTCCCATTATATATTCAAGAAAGATGCTAGCTGCTTTCAGCATGCTGTTGAAATGAGAGCTCATGTAGAGTCTGTTACCTGCAATCATTCCTGATCTGCCTTCTGTCACAGCTTTCCATGCCCCACCCTGGAGATCCAGGCTGCAGTTTTTGTTCCCAGATGCCTTTGCTTGCATGCACCCATATTAAAATTTAGTTGGATTGCCTTTAGTTTGATTACAGCCATTTTACCAGGCAATTTAGAAAATCCTAGAGCAGCAGTGTGGCCTGCTTGTTATTAACATCCCTACCAGTCACTGCATCACCCTCAGACTTCACCATCACAGCTTTTCTACAGTCAGGTTGACCACAGGATAAAAACATACATACTGTTGTAACAGGAACAAATTCTCCAAGGGACCCCACTGAGGACACCTCCATCCTCTGAAGTCACCCCAGTTACTACCACATGGTGAGGTCAGTCTGAGACAGGTTTCAGTCCATCTAGTGCATGCCCTGGTAATTTCTTCTGTAGCATGGTGGGGTTTTTTTAATCCAAATGTCATGTAGTAGTAAGCAAAATGCTTTGAGGAAATCCACATTTGCCATAATGGCACGCTTGCCTTTATCAATCAGACCTGTAAGGCTGTCCAGAGAAAAGACCCCACAAAAGACATGAATCACCTGGTTGATGTGCAGGTCTCTGGGCTGTGCCTTTAAATTTTTCTAAACACTGGAACTACACTGACAGTACTCTAGTCATTTGGAGTTGGATCATTTTTCTAAGATCTGCTAAACCATGGTGTTGGCTTGAGCTAGTTCTTTCTAGACTCTTGAGCATCAGCTGTCCTGGGTGATCCGCAAATGCTGAATTCGAGGAGATCATGCCTCACATCCCCCATTGTTACAGATGGCAGGATTTATATTCCATCCACAGTATCATCTGGAGATGAATATATCCTCCTGCTTCATTCCAAATACAGAACAGAAATATCTACTAAACATTTCTGCCTTTCTGCACCAGTCACCATCTGGCACGAGCAGGGAAGAAGCAGCGCTCAGAGCCAAGCTGGGGCGGTACCGCAGGGAGGCTCCTGCCATCCACTCATCCCACACACCCCGCTGTGCTGGGTGGCCTTGGGGCACCCCACAGCCCATTGCCAGGGCTCTCCCTGTGCCTTCACCTGCACTAGCCAACCTGGTTCCCTGCTGAGCCTTGCTGCTGGAAGGGGGCTGGGGCAAATCTCCAGTCCTTGCCCACCACCTCAAGGCCAAGCCAGCAGTCTGGCACCAGTGAAATTCTCCATCTGACCCTGGGCTGAAGAGGCCATTACCATGTAAATAAACCACTGAGGCTGGAAGGCAGAGAATGAGTAGTAGCCTTGATGGAGAAGGATGAGATAAGGGGACTTTTCTTCAAATTCAGAAGTCTCTTATTCTTTTCCCACCAGCCACTCAAACTGCAGCTGAAAGCCAAACTGGGGCTTGTATGAGACTTGTTGGGGGAAATACTGTGAAACACACAAACAGTGCTCTGAATGTGTTTCTTGGAGTGCAATCTACCTCTTGTGCTTCTCCAAGTCACCCCCCTCCTCTTGTCCCCTTCATGGAGTGGCATCCCCATGCTGTCACACCAGCTGGGCTTGATGGGGCTTTCCTGGCTACCTCTGGTCCCTCCCAGCTGCAGGGTCAAGGATGCAGAGCAGGCAGACCCATAGCCCTGCAAACCAGGCATTCAGGGAACCCCAGAGCCCCAGAGCTGGTGTGAGATAGAAAGGAAAGGATTCCCAGCCTTTCCCTTGATCCTCTTTTTTTTTTTTCCTCCTTTTTGCAGCAGTGTTCTTTATTTACTCCTTATTGCATATGGCAAAGCCAGGAGGAGAGAAGAAGAGAAAAAAGGCACAAGTCTGCAGGGGAGAAAAGAGAGGCGTTATTGTGAACGTGTGTTTGTCCCTGGCTGGTGGCACAGCAATTCCGTGGGATGTGGGATTCCCTGCTCCAAGGGCTGCCTTGCTGCAGTGCCACAGGCAGTGGGGGCTGCTGCAGGAAAGGCCATGCTTGGGTTGGAGAATCACTTCAGGCAGAGGGCCGGGGCCGGGTTAGCCTGGCTGTGTCCCCCTCAGCAGCAACACGGACCCCGTTAATAATTAACGAGGTGTGGAGACAGGCATCCCACGTGTAATGGCATCGCAGACATCTGACACTCCTAATGGCCTCCTCGCTCTCCCTCCCACAGCAGGGCTGGCAGCTGATCCTGCCTCTGCTCCTGAAGGTCATCCCTGTGGTGCCATCCCCTCCCTGGGCTGTGCCCGAGCCCCCCTGCCTGCATTCCTCCCCCCTGCATCCCTCCTCCGGGCTCTGAGCAGGATCACAGCTTCACCTCTGGGATGGCTCTTGAGGAGAGCCACCCTCTCTGCAGTCCCCCAGTGCCAACCATACTGGTAAGAAGGCATCCTACCTTTCATCCAGATTCATTTTTCCACCAAGGAGAAGCCCTTTGGCATGGGCCAGTGGTCCCTGTGCCAGGGCTGTGATGTGCTGCATCGGCACTGACTGCATGTGCTGGATTGCAGACCCACACCTGGGGGATGCATCCGTGTGGCTCCTTGAGTGTTCCCAAGCTGCCAGAACATGTCTGAGGTTGTGTGTACAGCAAGTCACAGTGAGGCAGGGAACAAGCCCACCAGGAGGGAAAGACATTTGGCAGCAGCTCAAGCGTTGCTGTGGATGCTGGGGCTGCACTGGGGCTCGGGCACATAGCCCTGTCCCCCTGTGCCAGAGGGAAACCTCTGCAGCAGTGCTAAAACCAGTTCTGGCCCTTAGAAAAATGGCACCAAACTTCAGGAGGTCCCTCTGAAGAGACCACCCTGCTGTGATGAGGCACCAAAGTCCCTGGAAAATGAAGGGAAAGGTTCAAGTAGGGGATTAACAGGCAGGATTAAAGGCTCAGCGGTTCTTGAGGTGGATCTGATCACACTCTAAAGCAGCCCAGCACAGCTCTGTGCAGTGAGGAATTGCTCCTTGTCTGGTTTAATTACATCTTAGAGCAATTCCTTGCTTGCTGTCTGTGCTCACCTTTCCCAGAGGTCACAGTGAGGGCGTCCTGTGTATCCCTGAGGGTGGCTTGGCCATCACCATGTTTGGGGCTGGCAGCTGGTGAGGGTAAGGAGACCAGTGGCAGAGCTGCCACCAGAAATTCACTTGGAGATGTGGAAAAATGCCTTTCATCCATCAAACTTCAGTCATCAACGAAGAGATTTAATTTTAAGCACTATTTGATTTTAAGGAGCCAGAGTCTGCCACCAACAGTGACTCCCACCTTTTCCAAAGGCACCCCCAAAGGCAGGTGGTGGTGCCACCAGGATGTCTCCCCACACATGAGAACCCAGACCCCTCCAGCATCGGTGCTGGCAACCTATGAATTGATGTCCAAAGTGCCCAGCAATGTTTGCCACCTACTTCTTTCACATCCTTGTGGATGTTCCCAGATGCCAGTGGTGGGTGCTTTGGGAAGGTTTGTGCCTCCCTGGAACCCCTGAGCACTGGCAGTGCAGGACAGGGGGGTGTTTCACTGTGCAGTGACTTTTCACAGCCAGGAAAGCTCTCATATTTCCAAAGAAAAGTGGGAGGGATGGAAGGGGCTCTGCCCAACTATGCCCCTGTCCTGATAAACGGATGAAGGGTTGATCAGCCTTTTCCCTGGGAAAAGGGCTAATCCATAACTGATTCCAGTGGTGGATACATGGAAGAGTGTGGATGGGAAAGCAAATGGAGCTGGGTAAAGCCTCTGGGCACCGCCAGCACTGTCACACACAGAAAAAGGGCCAAAACAGGGGTACTGAATTTCTTCTCAACCAGAACTTGGTCACAGCTCATCACCCCACCTGGATAGTGCTTGCTTTCTTGCTGAGCCAGGGCAGCCACCGACTGCACTGCTCAGGCCATGGTGCTGCTGCACCAGCACCCACTTTTGGAGTGATTTCTGTTCTTTTTCCAGCATCCATCCATCCATCCCGCTCCTTGTTGAGCCCACAGGGACATTGGGGTCTCTTATCTGAACAGCAGATGAAAACCCTGCATTGCCAGTGAATGCTGGGGGTGTTTTTCCACTGTGTGCAGCATTTTGCATCATCTGACTGTATTTCACCCCCTCAGCTACCAGTTTTGTAGCCCAGCTGTGGCCCCCAGGGACCATCCTGGCTGGGGACACTGCAGGGCTCCGGGGGATGCCGGGTGCAGAGAGGATGCAGAGGCAAGTGGGATAGGCACTCTCCCGTGCAGGGTTGCCATATCAACAGGTTCTGTGGGAGCCTCTCACTGCAGATGCAGCATTTTGGGATGCTGTGATGAGAGCTTGAGCGCTCCTGGCTTCTGTGGCCCAACATCCCCTCGGGTGCCCTCTCCTCTCCTCCTTCCAGGGGCTCTGCCAGGAAATGTTCCCAGGTGCATTTTGCTTCTCCTGGTGTTGCTGGTTTGCAGCCCGGTGATGGCATCCCTGCCTGCATCCATCCCTGCCTGCATCCATCCCTGCCAAGCAACGGCACCCAGTCATGATCCCAAGCTGTAGCTGGTGCTGAGGGGGTCAGGAGGGACACTGAGCCCACAGACAGGTCAGGAAGGAAGAAGTGGGGATCAGTGGCTGCTCCCAAAGCCCTGCAGCATCCATGGCCTCACAGCAGGGCTGCCCCTTCCCCCCAGCCCACACAAGGCAGAAAGTGGGTGAAATTCACTTTACTAATTTCAGAGGGGGAAGGAGGCTTTTATGGTCTGACACAAGCCGAAGCATTAGGCAGGTGCCCCATACTGGGGTGCCCCAAAAGCCTCTGACCCCTTTCCAATGCCTCTCCTGCCTCAGCGTGCCTGTTGTCCAGGCGCCAAAATTGGTGAGAAATGCTGAAATCAGTGAGAAATGCTCCTTGACCGCTGGCAGGGTTGCATGTCAGACATTTTTCACCTGGCAAAACCAGTCTGAACTGAAGGCTGAGGCTGCCAGAACAGGCTGGGGGAATCACCACCACCCTTAACCAGGGCTCCTGGATGGATGGGGTGACAACATGGGCTGAGCTGGGAGGCTCCCAGGGAGCCAGGGAAGAGTCAGGCAGAGGGGAAGGAGGCAAACAGACATGTGGGGTGAATGAAAAGCGGGGGCTGCAGGACAGCAAGAGGTGAACATGTCCCTACAGATCGGGGCAGGAGGCCCCCACAGTTGATGTAGGAGGCAGAGTGGGAGGAATTTGCTCTGGAGGCATTTGCTACTTCAGATAGCTGGGATGCCGAAGCGGGGAGGGTGTTTACATTCCCTCTCTTATCTGTTCATAGGCACCATGGGGCCCCTTTCCTGCTGAACAGGTTCTTGTTGGTGGGGGAGAAGTGGGGAGCTCGGCACCAGTGCTGGCCCTGCACCCTCCTTGACTGCCAGGGTTGCCGTGGGGATGGGAGATAGGATGGGGCAGCCATGTGCCAAAACCCTATTGACCTTCTGTCTGGCGGGGCAGGTGGGCTCGGTGCTCCCCAGAGCACACCCCACCTCTCCTCCTGTGCCTGCTCCTCTCTGGACAGGATCTGGGGGCGTGTGTGTGACTCAGAGTCACCCATCATGTCCTTGCTTGCTTGGCTTTGCCTGTCAGTGTTTAAATCCCTCTTTGCTCCTTGCACCTGGGAGCCACATGTGTAAAAGAGTCCCGTGGAGGAGCAAGGGGTTATGGCATCCCTGGGTGCACCCCACTCGCTGTTGCGTTGTGGGCTGACAGAGCTGTGCCCTGAGCAGGGCTGGCTCTGCCCCAAACCACGTCCCCGCTGGGACAACCACAGCCACACGGCGTGGGCTGAGGAGCAGGGACATGGAGGGTGGTCTGCCCAGCTGCCCGACAGCCCTGACCTCAGTTCCCCACTTCTGGAGCTCCCCTCAACCCCTCTGTGTCCTCCTGGGCTCTCAGCACTGCGATGGTTTGCTGGGGCAGGAGGCTGTGCTGGCCCACGAGCGGCCCCCAGGGATGCTCACTGCAGCGTGGCCCAGAGGCACTGCCGTGACCTGTATGCTCACACCACACCTCCCACATCCAACAGCCTTCCAAGCCCTCACATAGCTCCAATGTCATGTCTCAAAGCTCTGCTCCTTCTCCCCAGACCCCCCATGAATATGTTGAGCAACACAGAGCCACGGCAGAGCCTGCAGGACCCCGCAGCTGCCCTGTGCTGGGATGACAACGGCCCGTTTATTCTTCCTCTGCTTTGTCTCTCTTGGTGAGCCTTTGATCCATGGCAATACTTTGCCTCTCGCTCCACGACAACTTAATTTCTATAGTAACCTCCTGTGCTGGATTTCGTAGAAAGGCCTTTTGAAAATCTGAATAAACTGTTGAGTGGTTTTTCTTCCACCCACTCTTTACTGAAGTATTAGAAGAACTCCAATATAAGAAATGGTGCTGGATAGTCCTGGCTCAAGCCAAACACGTTGCAATCATTCAGCCACTCAGGTTTTGATAATTGTCTCTGCCAATTTGCCAAGCACAAAGGATTTTTCCTCATGATGCTCCCATGGCACCAGCAGGGGCACCCCTGCCACAGCAGTCCGTGGGGACAACCTGGGGACATATATCAGGAGAGTCCTGACCCTGCCCTGGGCCAGCAGTGAGGGGAACTGCTGCAAGCCACTTCAGCTTGATACAAAATTTTAATTAATCTATGAAAATTTCAGACCTTATGAAATTCCAATATAACCATTTATCACAGCTGGCAATTTGATGCTGGCAGCAGAGCTCTTGGACGCTCGGGGAGTAATTGATAGCCTAATATAATTTTAAATTAGGGCTTGTGTTTTTAATTTCAGCCCTCCGAAAGCACCCCTTTGTTTGGACCAAACCCCACTTCTCCTGTGGCACTGCAGGCAGTGGGCTTTGTGCCCAGGGCTGCCCTTAGGCAGCAGCCCTGCCTGCTCCTGCTGCCCTGCCTGCAGTGAGGGCAGGGGGCCAAGCATCCCCCGTGCAGGCTGTGACACCGGGAGCAGGGCAGGCTGGAGACGTGGCTGTGTGTCCCTCGGGAGCAGGGGTGGCTCCCAAGGGACGAGAAGGCTGGGGAGGGGTGACAGAGCTGCGAGCAGCGTGTACCCACGGGCGGGGCTGAGCACGACCCCCATGCCCCAGCCCACCACTTTTGCAGTTAAGTACTCAACCCGAGCAATTTACACTTACGCATCCATCACCTTTCAGGGAAGTGGGATCCTTCTCTCCCTGCTGAGTAACATCCCTGCGTGTTGCTAAACAGCTATTACACCCTGTTGCGGGGCGACTGCGTTTTAGAGGTGGGAGAAGGAAAATGATCCCTGTACTTACGTGGTCTCAATTCCATAACACACTCAAAAGATACTGAGTAATGATTGTGTAATGTCAGCTGAAATGTGACAGTCCCACCATCTCTCCTCTACAGCACTCACCAGAAATCCCAGTGACAACAGGAGCAGCGAGGGACAGACCCCACAGCAGGGGAACGTCATGGGAAGCCCATGGGCACCCCAATGCTGCACTCAGGCTGTCTGTCCAGGTAAGCTGGGAAAGGGTTGTTGGAGACATGCCAGGGGAGCTGGGAAGGGTTGGGACATCAGGGACAGTGAGACAGGAGAGACCAGTACAGCCAAATAAGAGAGGAGGGCGAGATGCGAGGCGGGAGCGCGTTTGATGTGGTTCATTAGTTAATGGGCACGCCGGGCCTTGAAAGTGCATTAAAGAGGTGCAAAGGATTTCATGTTCTAAATTATTTATCCATTTTTTTTCCTCCCTCTTTCTCACTAGATGCTGGGAGGAACAGCCCACGCGTGGCTGACCAGGAGCAGAATGGCCTTGCTCGAGCCTGGTAGGAGGGAAACTAATGCTGAGCTGGGTTTCATGGCTGCCCAGCCATGGGATTAGCACCGGGAGCCAGACCCATGGGGCAGGGGCCGTGTGTGGGGCAGCATGGCTGGCATATACTCACCCCTGGCCAGGCATCACCTGGGGCCACTGCCAACAAAGGGCAGCTCTGGGGGCCTGGGGCCATTGTAGAGGGGTTCCCATTAATAACCACTGTCCTCTTCATCTCTGCCCCCGAGCAGAGAGCAGCTGCTTAACCCTTTCTTGGGGACCATCAGGACACCGAGCCAGAGGTGTAATTGAGCAGGGGAGCGATTATCGCATTGAAAATCTGGACACAACCCTGTAACAAGATTTGCAATTTGTACCAGGCAGGCAGGCAGGCAGGCTGCAGAGTACTTTCCCCATTAGGGGCCACATGCTGCTAGCAATCACATTAGTGGGGCTGGGATTTAGCATCAGGAAATCAAAGTGGTCCCTGCAGACCCCAGCCCACTGCAGGATGAGCCAGGCAGCCGAGGGGCAGGGAGGGGCTGCTTGTCCCCACACACTCCCTGATTGCAGCTGGACCAAGCTATGCTGGGGTCCTCCTTGCTTCTGCCAGCACTGGGACTCACAGGATCCTCCCACTTGGTCACCTGGTGGCTGAGCCTCCTTGGATGTCACCTGAACACCTCCCAGCCGTGCAGAAGCCCCAGCAGAGTCCCAGCCCTTGCAGCCGTGCTGCTCTCATTCACTATTTTATTCTTCAGATCTCCTGGTTAAACAGATTTTAATCTACACAGTCTGGAGCTATTGATACCATGCCGTGCTAATTTGTTAGCCGGCTGTCAAGTAGATGAAGTGAAATGCCAAATATTAAATGAAATGTATTGTGTGAAACAGGCCAGTGCCGAGTTCCCCATTTCCCATGTGGCATCCTGCTCCCACGTGGGGCTCAGGGAGATTTATAGGTCTCACCCTGAGCAATGAGTGCTCTTGGGCATGTGGGACACCTGCAGGACTCCCCTGGCCCCACAGTTTTGAGGGGACCAGGAGCTGTCCTAATCTGCACAAGAGATGGAGCACGTAGCTGCCTATATCCTGTCTCTTGTTTCTTACTCCTCTGTCCTCAGTGGGGAGGATTGTACTTCTGCATCCCAGCACCCATGACACTCCCAGCTCACTGGGTGACCTCTCTGCCCCCCACTGTGTGGCCCGAGGTGTCCTGCCACCCCCCCAGGGGATGGCAGCGGATGCTCTGCGCTGGGGCGGCTGTGCGAGCGCAGGGGGCACCTGCTCCCTGAGTGCTGCGCCTGGGAGACTATTTATTTGGTGAGTTATGACTTTGTTTTCCCCTGTGTAAACATCTGGGAAGCGCAGCTAATGTTCTGTGCACGGCTGAGGCAATTACAGCCCTCAGCGCTGCCCCCCGGCCCCCTCAGGCAGGTCAGCCCAGCCCAGCCCAGCCCAGCCACGCCTCTGCCCCGTGCAAAGGGAGAAACTCGTATTAAATCCCCACGATGAAACACGGCCAGTGCTTCCCATAACCCTCGGCAACCCCACTCCGGGCCCTTGGGGCTGAACATGCTCTTGGGGCAGCCCCACGTGGTCCAGCTGCGCTGGGATTATCCTTCCATCCATGCCATGGCCACTCTTCCAGCTGTGCCCTTGGTGGTCTTTACAGCTGTTCCAGGGGCTGTGGATGTGAAAAGGTGATTTTTCAGCTGTGCCTGGGGGTGTCTTTTCAGCTGTGCAGGGGTGGGAAGGGGCTCCAGCCGTAGCAAGGAGAGCTCAAGCTGCCCCCAAAAATGTAAGGGAAGAGTCCCATAGTCCCACACCGAGCAGGTACAGACCAGACCTCTCTCCCATAGACAGGAGGAGGGCTGGTGCTCCAGTCCCGAGGGCTGCTGGTTTCACCACTCAGGGCTGGTGCCTGCTCCATGGAGCCTGGGCAGCAGCTGTGTCTCCCAGGCCCCGGCCCCTCGACGACAGGCAGCCCCGAATCAGCTTCATTAAGAACCATTGATCTGTTTCCTGCTTAATATATTTTTCATTTCCAAATGTTTTTTTCCAGGCTCCACAGCGTTTGCAGCTTGTACCAATTAAGGCAGCAGCACAGAATGAGTGCTGCAGCCCATTAATTAAACTTACACGGGGAGATTAAGTGCCCACTCCAGTCTCCCTGGCAGGTCTCTCTGAGCAACAGGCGTGCTGGGGACGGAAGCAGGGCTGAGCATTCACGTGCCGGTCACCTGCCCTCCATCCCTCTCTGCCTGTCCTGTTCCCAGATGGCCATGAAGCTCCTGGTGACAGATGGCCCCATGAAGCCACACTTGGCGCCAGCCCCTGCCCCGTGGGTGCTCACCTTGGGCACAGCGTGGGCTGTGGCACTGCCGGAGCAGGTGGAGTGAGGATTGCCAGGTCCCCATGCACCAGGGCTTAGGGTTGGCTCCTCCTGGCTCTGCTCGGAGCAGGGATGCTGTGCTCAGTATTGCATGTAGGTGCATTCACTCTGGGGAAGGATGCAGGGCACACGGGGATGCTGCCTTGCCCTGTGCCTTCCAGGGATGAGGGTTCATGCTGCCAGCAGGCCTGTGGCACACCCACTGCATTGCCATGATCCTGAGTGGCTTCTGCCCTCCCCATGGGGCAAGGGAACCCAGGGGAAGCGTCCCTGGCTCCCCACACACCTCCACGGAGCCAGCTGTGGGCACAGCTCTGCCCCACGCTCACAGAGCTGGTCAGGGACCAGCTGTGGGTTTGCCTGGGCTCCTCATGGCGACCCTTTGCATCCCACCATGGGCAGAAGGTTCCCACGCCGAGCTGTTCCCTCCAGGAGGAACACACTGATGGGTGACCCGATCTCCAGCGCCGGCACCAACACCGTGGAGCAGCAGCCGGTGCTTACGCTGTCACATACTGTTGCCATGGAAATGATCACACTGTCACAGGCTGACATCCTCCCACCCAGGGCACCTGGGCAGCCCCTCTGGCACTTGCTTTGGTGCTGATGCTGCCAGTGGGCAGCCCTGCAGCAGGAGGAAATGCGGCAAGAACCTCACGGGTGAAGCGGGGGCAGGTCTATGGGTGCAGGTAGATCACCCCATTGCAGAGGTGTCTTGTTGATGAGTCCTCCAGCCATTAATCTAGACAAAAGAGGAGAAAATGGAGCCATGCCCAAAACATGTGGTGGAGGCAGAGCCACTTCCCCCTGGATGAGGATGGCAAAGAAAAAGGGACGGTGTGAAAAGCAAAGACCAAGCGGTGAGATGCTGAGCTCGGCAAAATGACAGAGGGTTCCTCTGGGGTCATATCAAAGAGCCAGGAGGGGACCTGCTGTGTATCCCACCTCAGTCATGTACAACAGACCCACCACCTCTTTGGGCAGGAGCAGAGCCTGGCAGGCACAGACAGCACCAGCAGAGAAACATGGATTTCTCTTCAGCTTCCACTTATTGCCACATGACATTTTGATTAAAACCTTGTTTTATGAGGAATTAAGAGGACACAGTAGATGGATTAAAAACCTGCTCATAGACAGATTTCCTAACTGGTGTTGTTAATGGGGAAGCATTAGGAAGAGGGCTGTGCCAAGGAGAGGCCCTGGGGACCAAAACTATTTACTCTTTGCAGCAACAGGCAATGTGAGATTGCAAAAACTTTGCTCGTGTGAGGAAGACTTGATAAATGATAGTGAGGAAGAAGATGGTTTGCTGCAGCATCACAGCCTGAGGTGTCAGGACAAGCACAGCAGAGTGAGCTGCAATGTGAGGGGTGACACTTGGGACATTTTTAGGTGGAAGGTTAAGAAGAAATTGTGTGTCCTCCTTCCTGGGCAAGGCACATTAACCTGTGAGTTTTCTATTTGTTTGGTTTTTTTGCCTTCCTGCAAGCAATTGTTCTCAGATGCAGGAGAGGAAGGTCCCGTGGAAAACTAGCCCCTATCCCTGCTTTGGGACACCCAGTCTGGCCATGGGCTCTCCACTGCCCTGACACCTCTGTAAACGCAGGGCAAAGGCAGGCTGTGCCCGCCTGGCAGGGATTTGTGGGGCTGAGGAAACCTACAGCAGGTGATGGCTCAGAGCAGGCGTGACAAGGAGTAAATCCAGCCTTGCCCATGGGCTGCAGGGAAGTGCATGGGTTGAAGCAGGGGGAAGGCAGGGTGGTGCTGCCTGCTGGCCCCCACAGGCTCAGCCCCCTGTCTGGCATGGAACACACACCAGTGGGAGTCAGGTTGGAGTGTGCCAGGG
The DNA here is from genome assembly GCA_035041135.1 of Platyrinchus mystaceus. Classification (NCBI taxonomy): domain Eukaryota; kingdom Metazoa; phylum Chordata; class Aves; order Passeriformes; family Tyrannidae; genus Platyrinchus; species Platyrinchus mystaceus. The sequence continues at coordinate 11,150,439 of JAWWLV010000005.1, forward strand.
CAGGACCACCATGCCCTGCCCACACTGTCACCAGCACTGGCATGGTGGCCCCCACTGCATCGCTTGACGTTTCCCCGCCTCATTGCTTTTGATTTAGCAGTTGCTAGAGAAACTGAAAGTTGCAGTTTGGGGAGCATCTGCATTTTAATTAGTAATTACCAGCAGTGCTGCTCCAGCCCAGCTGTTGCCTGCAGGGTCCCTTCTGCCTCTTAGGGCTGCCCTGCTGGGGTAGCTGGAGATGCCCTCACCCTGCCCGCCCTGCCCTCCTCCCCATGTCAGCAGGTGAGCAGAGGGTTTGGCACTGATGGTCCCCAGCCAGGGAGGGGATTTGCTGAGCAGGGCTTCATGTGAATGCACAGGGGTATCAGTGTCCCAGCTGCAGCCTGAAGGGAAAGGAGCATCACTGTGGCATCTGCGGCCGCAGCTGGTTTGGTTTGTGCTGCAGCAGCTCCCTCCCTCCCACCCACTCAGACGCCTCCCTCTGCTAATGCCTGCACTTGTCCCTGCTCCTCCACCTGATTAATTCCTCATGTGTCTCTGTAAGTGCAGCCGTGATGCCCAGAGCAGGGAGACCTGCGTGTCCCCTCTGCCTGGGAAGCCTCTTGCCCGTAAAACAGCCTGAGGAAGTCCCCAGACACTGCAGTCACCTTCCTTGCTCCCCTCTGGGTTGATGCCTGACGTCCCCACGTGAACCCTCCAACCCATGCCAGATTTCCCCCTGCAATTCCTGCCCCATGGCTCCAGGACCTGCAAGGTGGGTGCAGGGGCCAAGGGCAGGACCCCCTTGCAGAGCTCTGCTCCTGGCTGCTCCAGTCCCCTCCTCAGCTCACTGGGCCAGCGGTTCATTTTAACAAGGCTTTTAGACTTTAAGTGCTGCTTGACATGACTGGGAGAAATTGATATTTTGAGAATGAGCTTGCGAGGGGCCATGAATAATTCACGCCGGGGCGGTTCCGTTCCCATAAACAGGCTGCTAAAACAGCCAAACCCAGCTCTTAACAAGGAAACCGATTCCCATCCTGCAAAGCCCCAGACCCCGGCTCAGCCTCTGCTGAGTCTTTCATCTCTAGAAAGGGGTTCCCACGTGGCAGTGGCAGTGAGGAAAGCTGGCCCCTGCACCCTTTCCAGAGCATCCTGGCATGGCACTTTCTCCTCACACCACCATGAGCAGCGCTGCCCAAGGGAACCCCGCTGGGGGCACTGGTGGCAGTGGCACTGAGGCCGTGTGAGCCAGCAGTCAGCAGCACGTCACCAGCCCCACTGGCCTGGTTTGACCACTTTCTTTCTTTAGGTCCCTTGTTAAGGGTGGCTCACGGGGCTGAAGGCACAGAGCCCCCACTGCAATGGGGACAACCAGATGAAGCCTGTCACACCCACACCTGGGGTGGCTCTGGGAACAGGGAATGGACACCTCCAGCCCCAGGGCAGGCAGTAGGGCACACGACCTGGCTGGGGGCGTAGGACAAGGAGCTGAGGAGGGGAACTGGGCTCAGGCCTTCTGACAAGCATCCATTTGTTCATCTGAGGATGTTCCCATGGAGACCTGCATCCCCCAGGACTTGGAGGGCTTGGGATCTCTCTCTCTCTGAGCACACTGTGAGGATGAGCACCCAGGAGGGCACAGCACTAGCTCAGTGATGATGGGATTGAACTGACCATGAATGAATTTAGGCTGGGAATTACAAGCAGGGTCCTCACTGCCAGAGCAGCCAGCCCCTGTGTGGGCCCAGGATGGGATAGTCCAGGACAGGAGCTCAAGCCAGGCTGGAGAGAGAGCCAAGGGAGGGACACAGGGAGGGACGGAGGGAGGAATGGATGGATGGATGGATGGATGGATGGATGGATGGATGGATGGATGGATGGATGGATGGATGCTAGCAAGATAGCAGGAGCCATTCCCAGCTCCACGTGCCCTTCCTCCTGGGTGTGCCCACCCCAAGCCAGCAAAGCCAGTCTGCCAAGACTGCACTGTATCTGGGGCACCTCTGTGCAACCCGGGAGCATCCCCCACCTGCCCCAGTGCTGCTGCAGGCTGGGACTCCCTTCCCTCCCAGAGGGGACAGGACAGGATCACCTGCTGCTCCCATCCCTTGCATCGGGAAGTGTCTCCATGATCCCACTCCCAGCGCCGAGCTGGCAGCCCTGGTGTGCCAGAGCCACTGCGCGGTGACAGCAGCGTCTGTTTGCTGCCACTGAGGATCCCTCTCTCTCCGGCTGCTCATTACTGGACACCTTCCAAGTGACAGGGCTGGATGACACTAATCTGGCTGGTTTCACAGCAAGAGCCCACGCTGGCGAAGGGCTCACGGGCTGCCCCACAGCAGCTCTGCCAGGGAACTGGCAGCTGCCCAGGTTTGCACAGGGATCCCGAAGCATCCCGGGGAGGAGGGACCCAGGGAGGCAAACATTGTGGCCACAGCCAAGCTGTCATGACCACGACCACCAGCACTGAGGGCCACTTGCAATGAGCTCAGGAAGGCAGCTTTCCCTGCGCTCCAGCCTGCAGGAAAGGTGGACACCCTGTAGCCCAGCTGTTCCCATCCCTGGGCTGCACAGCAGCTGTACAGGGTTAGCCTGGCAAGTGCTGCCACTCTCACAGATGCTGGTCCTGTCCAGCTGAGACCCCCAGGGGACCATATTGCTGATGGCTTGAGGGGAGTGATGGTGTGTGATAGGGGAACTGCAGCCCACACTGGGGCCTGGGGATGCTCAGTAAGAGGGGAGAGGGACAGCACAGGCACTTGGTCCCTCTGCAGGCACCTTCAGCGGTGGCTGCAACAGGAGTTTTGCAGTCCCTACACCATCCCATCTGGGCTGGCCGGGACTCAGTCTGCTGGACGTGCGGTGAGGGGGCAGAGAAAACCCCCGGTCCTCCAGCAACACCCATCACCCTGGGGACAAGGACCCCCAAAGGCACTGAGAGCCAAACTGGGAGCGCAGGGGGTGACACAGCACCCTGTCCCCAGGGAGCACGGTGGGAGCCTCACGCCGGCGCCTCGGCACGGAGCCGTGCGGTGATTAGCGAGGAAGAGCCCTGCAGCCCGGCCTCTGCACGGGGAGAATTAGCAGTAATAAGTCATGATCATCCCCTGATGACGAGCACTTAATGTGTGCCGGTTCTGCTATCAAAGTGCCTCTTAAACCCCAATCGCCCTGTCGATAGCGATGGCAGTGGCTGATGGATCCCCAGTCGCCCGGCCGCCCGGCCAGGTCGCTCCCGGCATGCCACAGGCAGGAGCATCGATTTCCCACAACTGCAAAGAGGCAAATATTTGAAAAGTGATAAATAATGGGAGCTGCTGTCTCGGCTGTGCACGTCAGCACCCGGGATTAAGGCAACGAGGTGAGACTGCCCAATTAAATCCCAATGAAAATGGCTGCAAATTCAATTTTTCCCCTCTCCCATATCCATCCCAAGGGCCTGGGGGGGGCCTGATAACACGAGGGTCATCGATTGGCACTGCTGGGAAGAAATCTCTCTGAATTCAATTAGTTGGGAAAACACAAGGGACGTTGCAGGGAGCAGGGTTGAACCTGTGTACCTTCGCCATACCCCAGGGCATGGAGCATCAACTACCTGCTGCAAGTCACCAGAGGGCCACTGGGCACCGTGGTGACAGCACCCGTGGGTGCCCACACCACCCTGGAGAGATGGATTGAAATGCCTTGGGGGGGTCACCCCTGGTCTGGCACCCCACCAACATCTGCAGGACATGGTAGGAATGCGTGGAGGAATCAAACATTCCGCTCCCTCCACGGCACTGATGGCGACTGACAGGGAACAGCTTGTGTGAGGCAAACTGTGCCCCTGGGCATGCCTGGCTGCACTGACCTGACAGAGCAGGGCTGGCCCTGGCGGGGACAAGGCTGTGGGTGCTCAGCAGGTCCCAAGGAGGAGAGGAGCTGGGATGCCAGGGCTGGGGGCTGGAGCTGCTCCCCAGCCCCTTCTTCCCGGGCTCCAGCGCAGAGGGATGACCCTGCCGGGATGAACAGCCATTATGTCTCATCGCCTTGGAAACCGAGCAGCAGCTCTGAGGAGCCTCTCCACCTCCTCCTTCTCCTCCTCTTCCTAGGTGAGCCCCATGAGAAGCGGCCGGACAGATTTGGGGATTTGGGGGTGGGGACAAGCCCAGGCTGTGCTGCTGGGTGCAGGCATGGCAGCTGCCTGTCCCCACCAGCCACCAGGCACACTGCTACCTGCTGCCTTGCTCGGTTTCCCCTCCCTGTGTGTGAGAAGTCCCCCAGTAAGGTGCATGGTGCTAAAATTAGTGTGAGCGATGGAGGAGTCTCACTCTGTCCCCACACTGGAGGCACAGGGTGTGTATTCCAGCCAATCCCTGCCACTTTGAAAACAGGCTCATGGTGGTGGGCAAAGAAAAGCCCCTCCAGCCCCTGAGCAGCGGCTGCCGCCGGCCGGGCTGGGCTGCGCTGGGGTGAGAGGCGTCGGTCGGGCCGTGCCCTGGTGGTGGCCTTTTCCCTGCGTGACATCCGAGTGCTGTGGGGAGCAGGAGCACAGCCTGCTGGCTGCCGGCTGCACGGCCCGGCCCCTGACTGCTGCCTGCCTTCCGGCGGGAGAGGTACCCACACAGGGCATCCCTGTAGTCCCAAACACAGCATCCTCGTGGTCCCACCCAGGGCATCACTGTAGTCCCAAACACAGCATCCTCGTGGTCCCACGCAGGGTATCCCTGTAGTCCCAAACACAGCATCCCCGTGGTCCCACGCAGGGTATCCCTGTAGTCCCAAACACAGCATCCCCGTGGTCCCACCCAGGGCATCGCTGTAGTCCCAAACACAGCACCCCCGTGGTCCCACGCAGGGCATCCCTATAGTCCCAAACACAGCATCCCTGTGGCCCCACGCAGGGGTTCCCCACAGCCCAACCTGCCTGCTGCGTCTCTGCCAGAGCACCGGTGTCCCCAGCCCCACCACGAGCCCAGAGCATCCCCAGCAGTGGGGCACACCAAACCCCCCAGACCATGGTGGGTGAAGGGCTGGGGGCTCAGCTGGCTCGGAGGACAGGATCCCCTCGCAGCAAGGGTGACAGTGGCTCCGTTCTGAGACTGCAGCAGGAGCGGTGACACCCAGCTGGGGCTTGCTAACAGCAGTGGCAGTGTATGAGGGCATGGGGCCACCATTGCCTCAGCTGGGAGGGAGCAGGGTCAAGGCAGGTCTCTGCCTCCTGCTGCCATTTGCCTCATTGCCCTCCAGCCCTGTAGGACTGCGTTGCCTGGTAACCTTCCTCCTCCTCCTCCTCCTTCTACTCTTCCTCCTCCTCCTCCTTCTCCTCCTCCTGCCTGCAGCCCAGTGTGAGTGTCTTATAAGGCTGAACGGACTGGGGGTGGGGGACAGTGTTGTTGGGGAGCCCTTCAGCCCCAGTTCTGGTTGCAGGCTTACCTGGCACAGGGGTTAGGAGTCACAATGCAGTGCAGAGTCTCCCCCAGAGCATTTGTGGGTGGGTAAAGGAGGCCGATACAGGACCCATGGCATGGGCAGGTGGTGGCTGACGTGTGTCCCTACTGCGTGTGCCCCATACACACACTCCTGATGAGCCCACAGGAACAGGCAGAGCCCTTTTAGCTGGGTTTTCCCCTCCTGCCTGCAACGTCCTGGAGCAGCTCCACACCCCAAAGCTCCTGGGGCCTGGTCTGAGACTTGATATTCTGCCCGCTCCCCTACATACATTGGCAATTAGATCATAATTGTAATATTTGCATATTCATAACAGCTGAAATTAATCGCATTTGCATAATGGTAATGAAAGGGACTTCATTAATTACCTCTTTTTTCTGGGGATTTTGGATGTAAGTGGATTCCATTAGGCAGGTTGAGCTGTGGTGGGTGCAGCGGTGGGACGGGAGCCGAGTCACCGGACTGGGATGGAGCTGTGAGGAACGATGGCATCACTGCCACCCTTCCTGTCCCCAATCCACTGTGCCACAGCACAGCCCCAGCCTGCCCTGCACTCAGCCAGCACGGCTCCCTCCTGGCAGGGATGGAGGGGTGGGAAGAGGAGCAGGCAGGGAGAACAGGGGTTTGCTAGCACAGACATGCCAGAGCCAGGCAGGAGAGAAACCCTGGCCCAGGGAGCTGTGGTGGCCACAGGCAGTGGCCCCTGAGTGATTCCACAGCATGAGCCCACTCAGGGCTGGCAGTCACCTGGCACTTTCCTGTCAACCTTGTCCCCTCACTCTACCTGTCCTCTGGGCAGTTGGTGGTACCTGGGGAGCTCTGCTGGCACTGTCCCCAGGGCTGCTGGGAGCAGCGAGTGCGAGTTGGCAGTCGGCAAATGCAGGTGAGAAAAGTCTCAACGAAGCTCTTGGTGGCTGGCAAAGACAGGATATACTGATTGAAGCAATCAGAGAGACAACAAACACCAAGCAACAGCCCGGTCTGGGAGCAGGAGAAAGGCAAAGAAGCTGCAGCATCCCTCTGTCTGTCCCTGGAGGCTGAATGAACATCTTCCTCTGCTTCCCAGCCCACCTGCACACATGGCCAGTTCAGCCCGTGTGTGCTGGTGCCAAGAGCAGCTGAAATAAAAAACAGGGACCAGGCTTGGGTGAAGCAGCTCCGGATTGGTGCTGGGAGGTGGCAGGTTTCAGTTTGGCCTTGGCCGTGCGCTGCATGTGGACAGCCCTGCTCTGCTCGGGGAGGATGCTCCAGCCACGGGGCACTTCTGCTCTGCTCCGGCCAGGGAAAGGCTTTCCCGGGAGATAGAGCTCGTTTCCTCCTTATTGATGACTCTTCCCCTCTTGCACGGCTGGGGAAGAGACCTGCGGAATAAATCAGTGCAAGAGTCAGATTATGGCAGCTAAAGACTCCAAATGAGATGATAATTGCCGTGATAATGACAGCGAAGACCTGATGCTGCCGATAAGGAAACATCTCTTGTGCTCTCGGCTGGTGCCCGGCCAGGGGTTTGGCACAGGCTCATGGCAGGGACTGTCCCCAGGGATACCAGGGCCAGGCAGCGCTGCCTTCCCTGCGCCCAGGGCTGGGTGTCCAGGGCAGGAGAGGTCGGTGCTGGTCCCCGCAGCAGCAGGGGTGGGTGTGCTGGGGGCCAGGCGAGGGGCCCGAGGCGGGCAGCCCTGGTGGGGCCGTTTGTCTGGTTCTCCCGCCGGCTGCATGTCAGCTCTAATTAGGCAAACTTCTGTATTCATTGCGAGCCCAGCCAGCGGAGAATTCCACAATTGAATTTTAATGCCCTAAAAACACATTACAATCAGCCTGATTAATTAAGAGATGGCTTAACACGGTGACCGGGCTGCAGCGGACCATGCTGGGGAGGGGGGGCCACAAGGGCCGGCTCCTGCATCCCACGGCATGGGGCACGGGGTCGGAGTGTGCCGGGGCTGGCAGAGCTGGGTCTGGTCACTGAGCCCCCGTGGGGTTGTGGGAGGGGGTGGCAGCCAGGGACTGGCTGTGCCCTGGAGATGCAGGGCTGCATGGGGTCCCTGCATCTCCAGGAAGGGGACAGCTGAACCCAACCGCGGCTCAGCCAGGCGGGCAGCAGTGGGAGCATCCCCTTCCCTCCCTGAGCCCCGCTCTGGCCCAACAGGTTGGCCACTAGGGCCCTGACAAGTGCCTGTTCCCTGTGTCCCCACCATGTCCCCGCTCTGGGCCTGAGGACTGACATGCCATTGCCATGAGCAGGGCACTCTTGGGTGAACCTGCTTACTTTCGCTTGTGAGTAAATTACAACAAGCTGGGAGGCTCCTTTTAATAACTAATAATTATTATTAAACTAATAACTAATACTATTAATAACTAATGACGAGCTGGGAGGTTCCAGTTAATTTGTCTCTGCAGTGACTCCCTGGGGTGCTGGTGATGCTGGCTAATGGGCTGCCACTTCCCTCAAGGCAGCTCTGCTCCTGCTCCCCAAGCCACCACTTGCTACCACTGTGCCCAACCCAGGCTGTGTCCCCAGACATGTCACTGCTTCGAGTGGCCTCACCAGCCCATCCAGACACTGTGGAGTGAAGTGTCTCCAAGGGAACCCTTCCCCTGCACCCCACCCTGGGTGCTGTGTGGTGGGAGTGATCCCTGCAGACCCTTGCTGGGTTGAATTCCACAGGGTGTCCCTGGTGGGGGAGACGATTTCGCCAAAGCCCATCCTGCTGCAGTGTAATGAATGGAAAAGGGAGGAATCCATAAGCATGGTGTAAAGGAGAGGGTGTAACCAGCAGGACATAAATCAGAGAGAAAGTGATAAAGGGAGCCTCTCAACAGGAGGGGCCGGCAGCAGAGGGAGGGATGGCGACAGCATCATGAGGCCAAAAGAAATTCTGGCACGGCGATAAATCCTGGAGCGGCTGGAGCCGCTCGGGCACTAATGATCAGGAGAAAACACCAGCCACGTTTAACAAATATTTCTGCTCTGTATTTGGACAGAAGCAGGACGACAAGCTTGAATTGTACAAGAGTGATGAAACCATCTATTAATTACTGCCGGGAATGTTAAACAACATCTGCCAGCTCAGCGGGCCCAGGCACCGCCCGCCCCGGCCTCCTCCAAGAGCTGGAGGAGAATTTGGCCTCCTCATTAATTTCCTGTGAAATCTTGGAATAACAAGAAAATCCTGGCCAGCCCATCGAGGGCCCACCTGTGCTGGGAGCGGCGGGGACACGGGGGTGCTCAGTCCTCATTTTGGCTCCACTGGGATTTATATCCCATTCCCACCCAGTTAGATCCTCCCTGGTGAAGAACAGCCATAAAATGGCAAAGATTGTGCATTTGTTTCCCATAACACAGTGTATAGATTTTCTTTTGCACAAATGGTTTTGGAGGCTGTAAGAAAGCAAGGTCTGAGAGGGGCAATGTGCTCCTTAAGGCATCTCTCATCACAGCTTTGGGAGGGACTGCTGTCTTCCCCTCCATCTCCCATGTGCTGTGCAGTGCCTGGAACCAGAAAAATGGAGGGGAGGGAGGGACAGAGGGGAGAGAAGGTTGGGGAGAATGGGGATAGAGGATGGAGGGGATGAGATATGGAAGGGATGGAGGGATGGAGGGGAAGGAGTGGAGGAGGAAGAAGAAATAGAAGACAAACATGAAGAAGATGAGGAGGAAGAACAAGAGGAGGGAGAAGAGGGTCCCATCGGGAGAACCCTACAGGACCAGGGCAAGCCCCAGCTGTGGCACAGTCCTGCTGCACCCCATCATCAGCAGTCCAGGCAGCTCCTTCATTTTAGGAGGAGGAAGTCACCTCCTCCATTGAGGTGACTGAGCAGCAAAGGTGGCTGCGAAGGGCACAGCAGACTTCGACAGCAGCAAAACAGGTGGCTCAGCAGCAGAAAGACACTAATTAACAAATTAACTCTGCACAGGATGCACGGACCACGGTAAGTGGGGAAGGACCTGACAGAGTGGTGATCCCACCAAGAAGTCCCCAGATGGCACCAGGGCTTGTGCCTCCCTTTCGTGCCAGGCTCTTGAGCCAAACCGTCACTGGTGCCCAAGGCCATGGAAACAGGGAGGTCCAAGAAATTCAGGTGGGATTCCGGGCAAGGAGAGCTGGGGATGGAGGTGCAGCTGGCCAGGTCACATCGCTCTGCAAAGCCTGCCCCAACACAGGGGAGCAGGGAATGACCTCCAGCAGGGGCCAGGGGTGACAGGGCTGAGGGCATTGCAGGGACACACTGGCTGTGGGGACAGAGGTGGGGAGGCACGGCTGGGTTGGTGCTGGATCCTGCTGGAGGAGCTCTTCATCTCTTGGTCCCTAAGCATCCCGAGGGGATGGGTTTAAGGAATATTGTCTTTGGTGAATAATCATGAGGTTTAATACAAGCAGCTCCCTCTGCAAGATGCTGGGTCACATGTGGATTATTTTTCCCAGCCTTTTTCTACACAGAAAAGAGGCTGGAATTTACTCCCTATAAAAGCCCAACCCCAAACCTGGTTGCAAAATATTGGGGGGCTTTAAGTAGAGAAAGAAGCTTGGGAGGAAGGGATGCCTGGGGTGCCCCCTTCCCAGCCCCAGTCCTGGATTGCCTCACACAGCCACAGGGTGCAGAGGGACAGGACAGATCTGGGGGTGCCCAGGAGGGACAGGGGTAACAAGTGTCAGTAGGATGGTGCCAGACAGCCACCCCAGCCCACAGCACCTCATTCATTCCTCATGGCCCCTGGGATGCCAGCTGAGCCACCTGGGAGCCTGGGACAGGTAGTTAAAATACAGAAATGTCAACTCAAATTAAAACATGTTTCATAAAAGAGAGAGATAAAACCTTCCCTGCAGCACAATGAGCTGAGGGATTTATAGTACAGGGAGGACTGGTGCCCCCACCTCAGTTGGTCTAGGGTGGGGGCTGGCTCAGCTTCTGCTGCCAGCACTGCGTGGCACCCCAAGGCACCATGCTGGGGTGCTGGAGCACCCGCTGCCTCCCCACCCTGGCCATCACAGAGGCCAGAGCACCCCAGGGTCTGCAACGAAATGTCAGCTGGATAATAAAATGTGCAGGAGCTATGTTTTCCTTGGGCCAATAAAACTCCTGCAGCAGCGGGGATGCTTCGTATGGAGCTGCCCTCCCACACCAGCTCAGCCCTCCCCTCCTCATCTCCCTGGGGGATGTGGGTGCCCGTCTGACCCCACGCTCATCGTGCCAGCTCCCCGAACAGCGGGTGCCTGGCACAGGCCCCAGCACCAGCGTGGCACATGGCTCCAGAGCTGCAAGTGCCACAGCGGGGAGTAAATCCACTGCGTCCTGTCAAGGTAAAGTGACAAAACACCGTCCTGCAATGCAGGAACCACAGTTATAACAAGAGAAAATCAATGCAATATATTACCAGGGATATAAAGATGCCATTAATGCTTCAGCACGGGGCCCAGCAGCTTCACCTGCAATCAGCAGCACAGGTTTGCCTGAGGAGTCCCCACATTCCCGTCTGGCTGCTGGGGTCACCCACATGCTGGGGCTCAGCCCTGTGTTTATTCACTGACACAGCAAAGCTTTCCTGCTCCACACACCGAATCCTGGGCTTTGACCCTGCCAGGTGCCTGGGCTGCAGCTGGAGATGCAGCCAGGATTGCCGGGGCCGGAGCACTGCATGGCCTCAGCAAGCGCCTTTCCGAGGTGCAAGGATTCAGTGAAGCTGCAGCCCCAGGCCAGGCAGGGCTCGTTCTGGGGCTCTCCATGCCTGCACAGCTCTGCCACCCACCCACCTGCACTCAGGCACCTCCTGGGAACGACCGAAGAGGATGACAACCCCCATGCACCACAGAGCGAGCCTGCAGGACACCTATAAGGTGCAGTGCTCCCCTGGCATGGTGGCTGGAGGCAGAAGTCTGTGTCCTGGGGACATATGTATTAGGGACATGGATGCCACTCCCTGCCATGGACAGTTTGGATTATTACTCAGAAATTGAGCCAAGCCTTTTCTAATTGATTAATCAATAGCTTTAATTGAGTTGAGACTGTAGTGGGTAACTTCATCACTGCTTTCCTCTTGGCTGGCAGCACCCTGACCTCTCACTAAAACTTGTTGCTGTCGCTGGCCTCTGCCCAGGCGCTGCTGCCGCTGTGCTCTCCCAAAGAGAGCACTCCAGACACTGCGAATTCCTGGGGCTTGCAGGTTCCTGGGGCTGCAGAAGGCTACTGCAGCAGTCGCAGAGGAGCCGGACCATGCAGGGCAGGCAGGTTGGAGTCCCCACGAACAGAGTTAAGTACAAGGGGCTGCAGTGTCCACGGCTCATGGTGCCCGTTCTGCCAGCCACGGCACAGCCTCTGGGCATGGGCTGGACTCGACAGACCGACACACACCCCACCCGTGCCGCCTGCGAATGCGCCTGGAGGCACACGGAGCACCGGGATGGGGAGTGGGAACACGGGGATGAGTACAGGCACCGCTGGGGTCAGCGTCCTGCACGCCGGAGCCACAGCTCTGCAGAAGCGGAGACGAACATTTTATGGTAAAATATGCAGAGCATGGGACAAAGGAGAGAGCGTTTCTTGCATAATGAGATACTGTCAGAGACAAGCTCCCCAGGAAACCAATTAACGGGGCGCTCTGCGTGTGTCGGGCCGACACCTGGCAAAAACACCTCTCCCGGAGCGGGCTGTGCCCCCCGCACGGCCCCGTCCCGCAGCCCCTCCGGCGAGGGCAGGACCCCCACGCGTGTCCCAGGCAGCGGGGGCCGCTCACCCGCGGGCACGGACCGGCGGGCAGGCCGAGAGCTGCAGAGCAGCGGCTGCTCCCAGCTCTGCCCCGGGGCCGGGCCGGGGCTGGCCGGGCGGGACGCGGCAGCACCGCCCCAGCCCGCCCCCGCCCGCCATGGCGCTGCGCTTCTCCGCCAACCTCTCCTGGCTGTTCCCGGAGCTCCCGGCGCTGCCGGCGCGCCTGGAAGCGGCGGCGGCCGCCGGGTTCGGGGCGGTGGAGGCGGCGTGGCCGGCGGGCTGCCCGGCCCAGGCGCTGCGGGCCGCGGCGGAGCGGGCGGGGGTGCGGATCGCCCTCCTCAACATGCCCCCCGGTACGGCCGCGTCCCCCCCCGGGGTGCGCGGGGCGGCGGAGACCCTCCGCTGACCCCGCCGTTCTCTCCCAGGGGACCCGGAGGCGGGCGAGCTGGGGCTGGCGGCCGTGCCCGGGCGGGAGGCCGCGTTCCGGCAGGGCCTGGCGGCGGCCGTGCAGTACGCCGGGGCGGTGGGCTGCCACAGGTAGGTGCCCGGCCGGGACCCCGCTCCGCCCGCCGGGGAGGGTTCCTGTGCCGCCCTCCTGCTCCAAGCTCTTCGCCCGAGCGGGGCTCGCCCTTTGCCCCGCGGCGCCGCCGGGTCACGGAGCCTCTTTGGGGCAGCGGCTCCTGCTCGGCTGCATCGGGCGGCAGCCGGCGCCGGGCAGACCCCCCTGTGCCTTAGTCCATCTCTGGGAGCTGCCAGGCACTCGTCTGACCCTTCCCTTCCTCACCTCCGCACAACAGTACCCAGGATAATCCTCCCTTTTTCCTCCCCCATTACACCAGTCGTTGCCCCCCCGGACACCGCAGCAGTTGCCTGGAGGCAGCAGGGACACCGTAAGAGATGCAATTAGCCTGGCACACTTCCCTTCAGAAAACCAACGAGGCCCTTTTATTGCGTTTACTTTGCATCATTCTTTCCTGTTGAAACTCAGTCCAAAGCCCTGTGGATGGCAAGGACCAGGCAGGCCAGAGGCTGCCCAGCCCCCTGCTTGTACAGGCAGAGCGAAAAGGTTTTTCCACTGTTCACCTTCCCCCAGCAGTGGCTGCTCTTGGCTGGCCCTTGAGCTCTTCACAGCAGGGCAGTCCAGCTTGGGCCCGTCCCCTCCCTCCTCACAGCCAGCGAGCACTAAGACCACATGTCCAGCCTGTCCCTGGAAGAGGCAGCATGCCAGCTGCCCCTTGTGCTGGCCTTGAGGCAGCACTGAGAGCAAGACCAACCAACCTCAGGGTGAAAGAGCTGGAAGCAGCTGTTGAAAGAGGGAAGAATCAAGGTCTGCGATTTGTCAGGCAAAAGGTTCAAAGTCATCCCTCTGTGTATTGAGGCGGAATAGTGTGTGTTGCTGCCACTGGCTGATCTCTCCGTGTCTCTAGGATCCATGTGATGGCTGGGCGGGTTCCCCTGGGTGCAGACCGGGCTGCAGTGGCAGGCGAGATGGAAACCACCTTCATTGAGAATCTCAGATATGCCGCTGACCTCCTGGCCCAGGTAAGTGGGGAATGTGTCCTGCTGTGTTGGTGCAGCTCTTAGGGTACCCAGGAACACCCCAGCAGCCTGGCATGGGGAAGTTCTGCTCCATAGGGTGACATTACTGTGTTACAGGAAAATATGATTGGACTGGTGGAGCCTATTAACAACCGCATCACTGACCCTCGCTACTATCTGAACACACCGCACCAAGGTAAGATGGACATCAAGAGACTCCTGCAGAGGAGGGTCCCCAAAGTCTGAAAGGCAGGAAGTTGCCTTACCAGCCCAGAGATGCTGAGGGAGCTCAGTTGATGAAGGGGAGTCTCAGGGCTTCCTGAAGCTTCCACCCTGGGGGCAATGGTCTCTCATTTCTTGCACCCTTAGCTGCTGCCATCCTGGAGAAGGTGGGACGGCCCAACCTGAAGCTGCAGCTGGTGAGTCAGCATTGAAGATCTCCATGGTCGACCCTCCACCAGGGAATTTTGCACAGTCCCACAGGGGAGTTCTGAGGGGTTGTGGGCTTGTTATCCTCTCCTGAGAACATGGAGAGAGAGACAGGGCCTGTAGCACAGCTCACTGGTGAACGGCTGCATCCTTCATCTTCCTCTCTCCCCATCAGGACCTCTTTCACTGCCAGATCATGGATGGCAATTTGTCACGCAACCTGGACACATACTTCCCACTCATTGGTAGTGTCCTGCACCCAGACTGGCTCCTCTGCTGGGGCAGGAGTGGCTTTGAGATGGAGCCCCAAGCTCTGCTGTGGCTGGCGTGGGGTGTGGGGCTGCTCTTGGGTCACCCTGTCTCATGCCCAAAGAAGGCTCCAGGCAGGGCTGCCTTGGGCACAGCCTCTCCCATTCCCTCCCTAGGTCATATCCAGATTGCACAGGTGCCAGGGCGGCACCAGCCCGACAGCCCCGGGGAGTTGAACTTCCCCTACATCTTCGAGCTCCTGGAGTCCCTTGGCTACACTGGCTACGTGGGGTGCGAGTATGCTCCCAAAGGTGAGTGGGCCTGCAGGGCTGAGCCCCAGGTAAGGGCCAAGCATGGACCAGCTGGCTGGGTACTGTGCAAAGACAGGCAGCTCCTGAGGGGTGGCAGGTAGTGGGTGTCAGAGTCCCTACCTGGGAATGAGAGCTCTGTCCTGAACAGAAGCTGCAGCAGGAAACCTTGTCTGTCACTGCAGGAGACACCCTGGAAGGTCTGGGCTGGCTGCGCTCCTACTGGGAGAGCCGAGGGCTGCAGCATGGTGGGACCAGCAAGGCAGCAGAGTAAAACTAGAAAACCATGGGAATAAAAGACAAAGCAATGGCTTAACAGAGGAGCACGTGTCTTTTCGTGGAGGGGCGGGGAGGTGGGATGATTCCTAGAGCGGCGTAAGGAGCATCTGTGCCATATTTCCATTCCCCAGGCTCTACTGGGTCAGCCCAAGCAATTGGACCCCCATCTACCCAAGTGCCACCTGTAGCATGTCATATTTAGGGATGGCTCAGGCAGCGCTGTAGGTGACTTCAGGTACACAGAGAACCTTCACTTCCAGGCTGCAGGGGTGTCCAGGGAGAGGTTTTCAGTCTCCCCCACTAAGGGGAGCATTCAATCCTTGGGAAGGGCGTGAGCTCTTTCAGTCCAGCTCCAGTTGGCACCTGGAGTTGTGGGAATAATGCTCTGGGCTGCCAGGCACTGCAGTTCTCTAGGCTGTTGCCAGGGGAGGAAGTGAAGCAAGCAGCACCTCCCAGGCTGCCCAAACCCAGGTAACAGGCTGGGGGCTGACTGCCCTGCTGCTCCTGCTCTGGAGCAAGTATGAAACTCTGGTGCAAACCCAGCCAGGGTTGCTCTGCATCCCCTACAGGAGGCTTTCCACACCCTAGCCTACAGCAACTGAGCAGGGATCTGGTTCAGTTTATTTCACAGATACACCAATGGCTTAAATGTACACCTCCATAAAACCTTCCATTGGTCCAGTTCACCTTTCCTGTCCCATCCAGTGCTCTCCCGAGGAAGACAAAGGGCCAGAAGCAGTCAGCCTCACTGCCTGGAGCCCTGAAGTCCAGGAGTCCTTCCTCACGAAGCCAGAGTGCTGTGTGTGCTCCTCCATGCCTCCCCAGCAGGCAGAACTCACCTGCAGATGCCAAAGCCATGTCCCTGAGTCGCTCTGCTTCAGCCGAGCCACAGCGGCCACGCTCCCGCCCTTGCGGTTCGGTTCAAGGTCGTTCAGTATCAAACCCACCGAAAACAGCACACGAGGGCCACACCAGCCCACCAGGCTCCTCAGTTCAGCAGCCATGTGTGCCACTGGCAGTGCTGCCTGCAGTGCCCAAGCACAGGTCCCCTCACAGACCTGCTCTTCCCCATCGCCACCCGTGGCACAGCCGTGCCGAGGTCCGGCACGTGTGTTGCACCAAGGAAACGGGTGCCAGTGCTAGAGCAGGCCCGTCCAGAGGTTGAAGCAGGCAGTGTTGATAACTGACTCCAGGTGGTGGTATGTTGACACAAGCTGTGGCAGAGGACTCTCGCTGTTCTGGGGCTGCACTGGGAACGGCTCCCGGAAAACCACGGTGAGGCTCTGCCGAGAGGGAGGAGAGGGTCAGGGGACAGGATTCAAACAACACTGTGCAGTCCCTAGTTCGGGTGTGTGAGCACTTTTTTAGGCAGTTTTAGGCAAATGCTGGGAGAAGTCCCAAAATGCCAATAGCACTAAGCAAGTGCCTTCTCCTGTGACAGAGCATGTTTAAGCCTCCTCCCAATTTTTCTGGTGGAAATTAGGTGCAAGGACTTGCCCACTCTGTCCCTGCTCTCATGCATCTGCAGTTATACCAACCCCAGCAGCAGCCTCAGGAGGGGAGGGGATCCTCCACATAATAAGGGGCTTTCAGGGAAATTGGAGGGAAATTTCTTCTTCTAAGGCAAAGAGTAGGAGTGCAACTAATGGGGAAGGGGAGGAGATTAAATGTAATAACTGCTATCCTAAAAATAAGCGCTGCCTGCTCCATTCTGATTAGTGACTGCACTGACAAGGCAGGGCAATGGCAGAGGGAAGCAGGGAACCAGGTTCAGAAGAACGGGTTGCAGGACCTGAAGCAGAAAAACGTGAGTGACACTGCGCTCAGATCAGCATCATGGAGGCAAGACACGGGGACTGGATGTTCTCCAGAGCTGAAATGCAGCACATCTAGTAGCCAGAGTCCCTAACAAACTGGTAAAGCCATGAGAAGAGCTGGGTAACAACAGAACAGAAAATGCACCACCATCATTTAAGAGGGGAAAGAAAGCGATTTGTGAACCCAATTCCAACAGCGTGCGAGGCTTCAGAGCAGGCTGGGAGAGAAAGAACCGTGAGGGAAATGCAGCTCAGTGTTACCAAAGTGATGTGCTAACGCTAAATTTCTCTTTGATAAGGTAATATTTCTAGACAAAGGAATCATGGTACATCTTATCTAAGCTTCAGGAAGGATTTGATGTGGTGCCACATGGGAAATTTAGGTAAGCTGAAAAGATAGGAATTAACTCAAATTATAAGGTGAGGATGGCAGTGCTGAAAGGGGAAATAGCAGGCTGGAGAGAGGTTACAAACAGAGTTCCTCCAGGACAGGCTTTGGGACTCACGTTACCTAGTACTTTAATGAGTCTGGTACAAAGATGAGGAACGTGCTGATAAAATTTGAGGCACTAATACAAAAGAGGATTGGGATAATGCAAAAAAAAAAAAAAAAAATCCTGAGAGTTTTGAGAGGCCACAGGAATGGGATCAATGCTAAGCACAAAGGATTTTTGTTACAAGGTGGGAGTCACTAGGAGAGGGGACAGAGGGTCTGGGTGTATCATATCTATGATCACGAAGTGACACTATGACCATTAGGTGGCAGGAGGCACTGAGAAGCCTTCCAGCAGGCACCACCTCTTCTGTCTCCCCTACCTGCTTTTGAGACAGATCACGATTTTTTTACAAAGGGATCAGTTATGCTGCAATCTCTGCAAAAGCCTCACTGTGGAAAGAAGCCTCTTGCAGATGCTCTGCTCTCACATGGAGCTCCATTCCCAGTGACCCATCCTGGGACCCTCACAGTCCCCTTCCCTTCTGCCCAGGTAGGAACAGCCCACAGCACTGGTGACCCCTCCCAGCCAGACCCAGTGTGATCTGGCTTGGACTGAAAACAGAAGGACTCTTTAGCCTGAATAGAGACAGCTGAGAGAATGATCCAAAAGCAACCCTGTGAAGGAAAAGAGGATCAAGTGCCCACTGTTTTCTAATACGAGAACAAAAGGGCATCACGTGGAAAAAACAGTAGGAGCTTCATAAACAAGCCAAAGAGTTCACCTAGATTGCAACTGCCTCATGGAGCTGCAATACAGAGGAAATCAGGGATGCAAGAAATTAACCAAAGGAAAGCTGTGGAAGGCTATTAAATAAATGAAACGGTCACTTCTAGCTCAGGATGGGCCTGAGCTACAGATTTTCAGATGTTGGGAAAGTATTTAAGGGACGTGTTACAAGCTTCTTGACCTGCTCTTGTTCTCATGCACACCTGCCCTTGGCCACTGCTGCATCAGTCTAGTCAGCTTCTTGGCCTGAGCCAACAGAGCTGTTCTGTTCCCAAGAACTTACCGTCTTTCCTGAATGAGAATCGAGAAACACAAGGACGAAGCAGTCCGTGAACTTCTGGTTGAGCACGACCTGTCAGGAGAGTCACAGCACACATTAGGAAGGAGACAGAGATCCCAGGACAGGGACACAGGGAGGGAAGGCTGCAGGCAGGTGACAGGCTGTGTCCTACCAGATACTGGGTGCCGGTTTCGGCATTGTGGAAGTGCCGACAGCTCTGGGGAAAGCGGCTCAACAGCACTTTGATGAGGCTCTGGTACCAGGAGACTGTCATGGTGAGGAAGCATTCCTGTGGGCATGGAAAAGGGCTGATTTCAGCCTACCTCTAGCCATGGCAGCAGCAGCCATAACGCTACAGCAACCTTCAGACCC
>JAWWLV010000005.1:11182265-11204462 GCA_035041135.1 Platyrinchus mystaceus
GCAGAGCTGCCACCTCAGGGCAGCAGGTTCTGTTTGCTCATTTATCCAGCCAGCAAGAAAAAGGAGTCTCAGCTAAATGGACACACACACACAAACACACAGAGGAGTCAGAGCTGAAGCCACAACACAAGGAAAACAAGAACAGCAGGGACTAGAGGGGCCAGGGAGCTGCACAGGAAGGGGACCCAGCACTTGGAGCCACCGGTGCTACCTTGGAAGTGGGAGAGTGGAAAGAGGTGCTGCACAAGGTCCGACATGGTACCTACACAACAGAAGAACATTCAAACAGTGCACGAGGGGCACAAGACACAGAGTGGCCAGGTGACAGACACATGGCCTGGACAAAAAATGACATGACTGGAGGGTGGGTCCTATCCAATCCCTCCTCCAGCATTCCAGAGAAAAGAGCAAGGACATCACCACACAGCCCATGTTTCAGTTACACGCTTTCTGCTTTCCCTTTGCAGCAAGGCTCCTTCAACGACTGTCCCTGCTCCCTGTCCCCTCCAGCCCCACGGAGTCTCTGTGCCCCACATGGAGGTGTCATTGTGTCTTGCCCCACAGCTCCTGCAACCTAGAGCTGCTTCCTGCAGCAGCAGGTCAGGTTTAGCAAGTTGCTCTATGGGAGACCTTAGTTTGTTCCACCACACACGCAGAGGTGTGCAGTCCCTCAGGCACACACATACCCCCCTTCCAGCCATCAGAGGAACACACAACCACAGCACTGGCCCTCCTCAGTCACTGGTAACTCTCCAGCATGGGAAGCAGCTCCCTGGGGCACAGCTCCATACCCTGTCTCAGAAGAGTTGAGCACGATACCTTTTCCACCAGTGCCTTGGCCGCCCGGCTTGTTGTACAGATAGAGATCTTGGTCAGGGATGCTCCCGTTGTGGTTGAAGTAGTGCTAAGGAGAACAAGGAGGAATGCTGACAGAGATTAGAGAACTTGCCTTAGCTGGAAGCAGAGGCCCATGCATGTGCAGAGCTCATCCCCAGACCTGCAGCAAGCAAATCCAGATCTACTCGAAACACTTGCCAGCACAGCCTTTGCCACTGTTGGGCTGAAGGAACCCCTTACAGCTCTCTGCAGAGTTATGTGGCACTATATATCTGGCCTCACCCTCTATCTTTGCTATGGCCACGCTGAGGGGTGGGCACCTGCTCTCAAATTTTTATTAATCCTGATGTTTCAGTCCTTAGATCTGAGGGAACCATGCAAGAAGTCGAGTTCAGCTTTGAAAGGGATCTTCTCCCACACTCCTGGGAGATGACTGTGAGCATGAGCTTTGTGGTTGCTGCTTTTTGCACAGGAAGTGAGCGCTTTTATGAAAGCAAGCCCTGTCCAGGCTAATCAGGACGTGCTCAGCCCTGTAAAACTCCCCCAGGCTTCAAGATTTAGTGTCAGGTTCTCCCTAACCCTACCTGGCAGAGCTGGGAACATGGTGCCCGGGCCGCCAAAACAAACGCCCCTGGCAAAAGGTAGAGGCTGGGGCAGGCTGCTGTCCCAACTCCCAGCCCTCCTCACCTTGAAGTGGTGCTCCACGTTGCTGTCTGTGTACTTGGGGGTGTGCAGGAAGATGAGCAGGTTCTGGCGCAGGTAATAGGCCACGGCGTGCAGCCAAGGCAGGGCCGAGGGCGGCAGCGTGAACTGCAGGACCTCTGTGGGTGGTGTCCCAGGGGGCTGGATAAACTGCACACAGAAGGTTTGCAAACTCAGCTGGGACTAGCAGGATGCCCTGGGGCTCTAATACTGATAAAAATTACACCAACTGGCTCTGAGAAGGGAGAGAGCGGTGGGCAGAACCCATACACAGCGCCCTGAGACAGAACACAGAATATCCTGAGTTGGAAAGGGCCCACAGGGATCATCAAAGTCCAGCTCCTGGCCCTGCACAGGGCAGCACCAAGATGTGGGCAGACATTCCAGAGGTACTCACAGGGAAGCCCTGCCATGCTGCAAACCCAGCAAAGGGGATCTCCCACCTGTGCTGGCACTCACACAGCATGTATCTCAGTGAACACATATATACACCATATCTCCTGACCAAGCACTGGAGCAGGGAACAGGATGCAGCAAATCGTCCTGGTCTTCCTTGGGGCAGGAGAGGCTGGGACAGGTCAAAACACAGGAATGTGTTCTGGTCTCTGGGATGAACAGAGCAGATCAGCAGTGAGGTACCTCCACATCTGCCGGGGTCAGCTTGCAGTTCCGCACCAGCATCACGGTGATGATATCCAGGGTGGCCTCATCCAGGCGCCTGCGCAGCACCTTCACCAGCTCGTCTGTGATCTCGGGCCCTGACGAGTAAGCAGAGGTACAAAGCAGCTTTTTCACCCCATCCAGTAAGAATGGCCAGAGCCACCCCTCCCTGCCTATTCAGGATGTACCACCCTCACACTCACTTCCCACCGGGAACGTGACTTTCCCCACCCTCCGTTTCTTCAGACATCTTTTTCTGTGGGTTCACGATCACAAAAGACTGCTGGTGCAGTAAGCAAAGACAAATGTACTCCTGCACAGGGAAAGTTGGCACAAGCCACCTAGTCTGCAGGAGGTTTCATTGTGGGCTGTGGATCCTTTCATTACATTTTCACACACACAGAACAGAGAGCAGCTCTGGGCTAAGGAAGAGCAGCTTGTTCAGGAGAGATACTTCCTCTGTTCTTCAAGCAAAGAGGACAGGAAGCAGAGCTCTATTCCTCTGATTTTTTACATCAGCACAGTCCATCTGCTGCCAGGTTCTGTTACACATACCTGCTGGGGCAACACCATGGACCATCAGCTGGATGTGCCTGTCTATCTGTCCCACAGGGCGGGCAGAGTCCACACTACGGCACGAGGCTGTGTCCAGAGAGGAACGAGAACCCTGGAGAAGCAAAACCAGTTTCCATGTGAATTCTAGATCCATGACTGTTCCAGGCTGCCAGCAGGGTCAGACAGAAGCCACCCACTGCTACCCCACTCCACAAATCCACAATGTTTTATCCTACGTATAATCTGGGTTCCTGGAGCTACTGAGTTCCCTCCCCTCCCGTGACCATGAGCACCCACATGCACTCCCAGAGAGCAGCAGACTCACCATTAGATCCTCAGTGTACATGGGCTCCTGGCTGCGTGTCAGTGCCAGCGAGCGAGATGCTGGACCAAGGCTGCTCTCTGTTTCCCACACCTTCCCACTGTAGGTGGTTTCAGTCAGCCTGAATACAGGAGAAGGGCATGTCAGCCTCCATTCCCATCATACATCTACAGAAAAACACCTTCCTTGCTCTCCCCTGTGCACTTTCTAGGAACTAGTTATTAGGATATGGAATGGCAAAACTGCTCTCTGGCTCCCTCAAAAAAAACATCCTTTTCCCTTCAATTAGCACAGGGAGAGAAAGATGGGCCTGGCTTGATGTGACTCTGACTCATCAGAAATCAGATATTTGCTGCTTGGGTCACAACATGGTGCCTGAGGCTGGGCAGACACTTTCTGCCCCAAGGAGCTCACAGTCTGCTGTAACACACATAGCAGGACAGGGTCAGGCCAACAAGTCACGCTGGCTTCTTACCGGAGGTAGAAAACAGATTTAGTGGCCCGTTCCTGGTAGACAAACATATTCTTCCTGTTCACCACAGAGAAGGCGTTGAGCACCGAGCGAAGTGCCTGGATAGCTGTGGGCAACGTGGGACATTAGCTATCCCACATACCCTTCTCTGCTGCACCAATCCAGCCACAAGCCAGACTCTTGACGTGCAAAACCGAGAGGGAACCTGGGCCGCACATACCTCGCGAGACCCCCATGTTGGGGCCCATCTTGAGGCGGGAATGCACGTGGATGAGTGTGCTCCACACCACGTCGCAAGCAAAGTGCCCTGGCATGAACTGCATGGTGGCAGCCAGGTAGTCCCGGGGCTGGTAGCTCTCCTCTACAGAGTAATCTATAAAGAACATAGGACATAGCTGGGGCCATAGCACGGAAGCTGACATCTTCTTAGGCACCCATGGGCAGGCAGTAGCACTGCCACTGAGACATAGCCAAGGGAATATTCATACCATCTGTGGGCATGACGCGCTGCCTGTATGAAGTATAGGGTGTTTCACTCTTCCAGATGTCCTCCTCACTTTCTGCCACCAGTAATGAGTTGCATATGTGGCTGTCATGCAGGTCCTGCAGCAGCAAGCGCTGTAAAGGATGAGGAAAGATTGGTTCTGTTGTGTGCACAGTCACAGAAGACAGCAAGAAGGGCTTAGGGCCAGACTGAGTCCCTTTTCCTCTGACTCACAACCTGGGGCTTCACCAGTTTGAACTGGCTCTCCAGGACCAGACCAGACAACTTCTAGAGGTCCCTCCTCATCTAAGCCATCTCATGACTGGCAGCTCTGTCTGTGCCCTCTGCAGATTTTTTACCTGATTGACAACCCTGCAGATTTCACTGATCTTCTTCACCACCACTTGGTTGAGACTCTGGCACTCCCCTGGCTGCTCCTCTTCTGCCTCTGCTGATGCTGCCTTCTCCACACTCAGGCTGCTTTATGAAGAAAGGGAGAACTGGGGTTAGCAGGGCACCTGGACAGTGCCTGTCCCTGTGTAGTGGGAGCAGGAACACAGTGGGAAAGAAGAGCAGTTTTCCCCTTACAGAGGCTAGTCCTGCATCTTCCCACTCACACTGGGCAGGGAGGAGATCCTGTCCAGAGATGAGTGAGTGGCAACAAGGTCACAGTACAGAGAGGTGTCAGACAGGGGACCCTCCTTACCGTGTGTGGTAATAGACCTCCACTCGGTCCTGATGGATTTTTATGATGAGCCAGAAATCCGGCATAAGGGGACACCTGGGCTCCTGGTCGCTCATTAACGCTTCCTCATACTCTGAGTCGCTGCTTCCCCCGTCGTAACCTGCAATGTACCCTCACTTCAGCCCCAGGCCTGGCAAGCCAGCCCCCTCCTTGGGCACCACAGCCACTCACAAGCCCTGCCCTCAGGGCTCACCCCAGCCCAGGCACACAGTCCCCCTCTGCACCACCGTGTCACCACCAGTGCCTGGCTGCACACTGTTGGTCCCCCCTGGCCCAGCAGACTCACCCAGATGGTCGGAGTCCATGCTGCCCTGGCTCGACACGAGGCTCTGCACGCGGCTGGGACGCTGCTTGCTGGAGCCTGCAAAGGGAACAGGGGTTTGAGCATGGAAGTACTTGCTAAGCCCTTTCACAAGCCCCACATGCTGGAGAAACATCACACCACAGGACAATCAGGCAGTGCTGGCCATGGGGAGGCAGTGCTGGGGAATGGGGCTCTCACAGCCATTACTGAAGTCACCAGGAACTGCATGTCATTAGGGATATCAACACAGCAGCACAGCCTTGTACCCAGGTCCTGTTGAGCAGTGAACTGCCAGCATCCTGGCAAGGAAGAGACCAACTGTCCTGGGTACCAATTCTGGTATTTAGGGACTGGAACAGGAGTAGCAGTCACATTACGTATGCCACAGCCAGAACTGGGCTCTTCCCTTAAAGGTTTCTAAGGCTGAGGTACATCCTGCCCATGTTTGCAGCTCCTACCTTCCCTGCCCTGTGTCACAGAGTCAGTCAGACTTGCTGCAGATGGTGTCACCAATGGTGATTTCTCACTGTTGCCCTTTTCAGAGGATGAGGATGGCAATGACTGTATGGTTGTCTCTGGAGGTGCCTCTTCCAGGGAGTCATGGCCTGGTGCTCTGCTTTGTTCGAGTCTCAGCACATCTCCTGGAACCTGCATAAAATGACCAGAAAAACAGGCATTGAAAAGAGTCCCATCATCCTCCTGCATCCTTCTACCTTCTGTTACCAGTGTCCCACACCTTCCCACCTACAGACCACCCAGCGCTTCTCACCTCACCCTGTGTGTGGCTGCCTCCACCTGCAGGGTTTCCTGTGTCTGGCACAGTGCGTGTCTCACTCTCTGGCCATTCCCAGAGACCCCGGGCTTCTTCTGGGAGGACACAGCCTGTGTGGTGCAAGAGCTCAGAGCCCTCTGCCTCTGTTTCACTGCTCCCCTCCTGGCCTGCCTGGCCCAGGGCTGTCCTGGGCTGTCCTTCAGCTGGCTGCTGCAAGCAGGGTGACCCTGAAGGGTCTGGGGCTGCCCGCCTGGAGTGCAGGCGGCTGATGGAGATGTAGTGGTAGTCGTTGCCCTCTGCATTAAGCATGTAGCCTGGCAGAGCCATTCTTCTGAACTCCTGCAATACAGGGAAGAATAAGCACCCTGCCAGCAAAGTGTACGACGCTGCCTCAGGGCTTTCTCTTTACCTCCTTGAACTTCTCCAGAGAGTGCTCAGGCCCAAAGACAAACTGGAGCAGCACCACCTCGCTGTGGCAGCTGGGCCGGCCCTTGGAGTTATAGATGTGTGTGGCCACCCGGTGCAGGATGGAGGTGCTGATGACCTGTGAGTGACGCAGCGCTGACACGATCTCATCATCCAGGAGCCAGCGAATCTGAGCAGAGCAGGGACACAGAGGAAGACCTGGGTGACCTGCATTTGCAAGGCTGCCCCAACAGGATGAAGGCAGCCTCTCTCATCACCCACATCCCTCATCTCCTCTGCCTAAGAAAAGACATTTAGAAGAGAGCTCTGCCTGTCCCACCCCAACTGCAGTAAGAGTTTTGTCAGGGTAATCCCACACTTTTGGGGCGCACAAGGCTAACAGCCTGTGTGACACCAGTAGGGCCTAATAGTCAGTCCTGCTGACAGGCTGCAGCTTGGAGCAGGCTAGGAAGTGTGGAACAGCAGCTGTGTGCTGTGGCCACATTGCTCCAGCTGGAAGCAAGAAGGAGGCAAGTCTGGCTTACCTCATTCATAGTGGCTTCAATAGCCTGTCTGTGCACTCCAGGGAGGTTGGAAAGGGCAGGGTGCCTAGGAGAGAGGAGATGAAGAATCAACCAGTCACTCTCATTCATGCAGCCACCACAGGCAGCAAAGGGAACCTGTGAGGGGCTCAGCACACCTACGGTGCCATACCTCTCATCTCCAGTGGAGGGGAGCCGTTCCAAGTTGTGCATGATGTCCTCATCCGAGCGGAAAGAGGACGGCTGCCCTGGAGAGCGTGTGAAGGACACACTGCTCTCTGAGGTGCATCTGTCACAGGAGAGAGAGCAGGCTGAGCACCAGCTTTTGAGCCAGAGAGGATAAAGAGACACAGAAACAGATAAACTGGCTCCAGAGAAGGGAAAATGGATCTCTACAGAAGGTGAGCCTATCTTGAAGAAAGTTTAGTTTTCTTAAGGCTGTGGCAGGCTCTGTGAGGAGAATCATGAGTATCAGCACATGGAAATGAGCCAAGAATGGCTTTCTGGGAAGAGAAGGCAGAGGGTGGGTGGGTGACTGGGCCTCTTTCCACCTACCTGTTGTGGAGAATGTCTGTGTTCACAACTTCTATCTCCAGGGGCAGTGTCAGCACAAAGATGTCCAGGGTCACACAGAGGTCTCCCAAATCAATGGTGTTCAAGCCCTGGCAGCTTTCCAGGCAGCCCAGAACTTCCCCTGAGGAGAGATCACAGACCAAGGGACTCAAGCAACAAACATCTCTGCTTACACACATACACAGCCTGGTGGCAAGTACGGAGACCGCAAGAGGCGGCTGTCCCACACACCTGGACAGGCTCAACAAGGCCACCATCCTCCATGATCCTTTCAACCCACCATCACCAATCCCACACAGCAAGTGTGAGACCTGGTGGAAAAGCCCTTGTCTGATGCTGGCAGACCTTGGGGGCTCCGTACAGGGAGGGCTGGTTCAGAGTGACTGCTGATTAGGACACAGCATGTTTGTTCCAGGGGCTGCTCACCCAGCAGGAACATGAAAGAAGCCCTGATGCCATTTAACCTCACAGCAAGGACTGCTCTTACCTAGACAAGTTGGCAGGGACTGCACAGGCATGGAGCTGTGCTGGCTACGCAGCTTCACTGAGCAGGTAAGGTGCACAAAGAGAGGGGGCATCTCCTGCTCCAGGAACTCCTGCTCATTGAGTGAGTCCCCTCCCAGCACGCTGAAGGAGTCATCATCCTGGTTCACTGTGTTGGAGTCTGAGAGGGAATCTGTGTCTGGGAACTCGTGCTCCAGCTTCTCACGGTACTCCACCTCCAGCTCTGGGTCACTCTCTGTGGCAATGCAGCATCCAGACACAGTCCCTGTTCATACAGGTTCCCTGTTAGCAAACCAGGTCCACATCTCCAAGACCCCAACAGACACAGCCTAGCTCTGAAAGGCACCACTACAGATATTTTCTTCTCCAAGGCAGAGCAAGCAAATTTTACCTTCTTCAGCTGCCAGTTCTGCCTCTGATCCCTCCATGTCCTCACTGCCTTTCCTGTCTGCCTGATCCCGAGAAGTCTCTTCCTGAGACAGAGAGAGAAAGGGCAGGTAGTAGAACCATGCCAGGCAGTGAAGCAGGCTGTTGATGGGCACCCCACATGGACTAAGTCTACCCATGGGTCTGCCAGCCTCAAATCCAGAGCTGACACCAAGCAAAGCTACTCCACAAGGACTAGGTGCCTGCCAGGACAGCACCATGCCTACCTCTTTCTTGGCTGATGGTGGGCAATAGAAGAAATAGTGAGGGTTTGACGGCACCGGCTTGAAATGTAAACTTCCAATTTCCAGGAATTTTTCCTAAAAAGAGAAATCCCAAGTGTGAAGCAGACATCCTACTCTACCCTCCTGTTGGAGCCAGGTCAAGCTTGCACGTTCCTCACCTGGATAATTTTATGCAAGTCTGGGTGTGCCTGGCAGGGCTGTCCAATTTCCAGCAGCGAGAGGGGAAACTCTGAACAGCAGCTGGTGCCCACACTGCTCTTTGGCTCCTCCGTGGGGCTTGCAATGTTATGGGAGTCCTGCTCACTGTAGTCCTCCATTTCCACACTGACAGGATTGTGGACAGGTCAGAGAAGCAAACTGAGAAACCAGACTTGCTGTATGTGTTCTCTCTCCTGCAAGCATCCACCTCACAGATACCCAAACCTCATCTGCGTTAACACGATGTGACTTACCACCCAACCCCACAGCCCCAGCAAACCTGCCACCCACACGCCCAGATAAGGGCTCAGGCTGTCTGAAGCCAGGCCTGAGGCAGCTTAACCATGCTGATCCCACTGCCATATCTGTAAACCACACTACACACCCTCCCTGGGAAATAGAGACACATGGCTGAGTATGGGGACAGGCCTGCAGCAATCTGAACTACCAACACCCAGTCCAGGGCACCTCACAGCAAGCACCACTGTGCCAGCACCCAGTATATCCTGGCAGCACAGAGAGGAGCACAAAGTTCAGGCCTATTGTCACTCAGCAGCTTCATGGCAGAATCAGTCCCTAAAACTCAGAAAAAGCAATCTGGGGAGTCGGATGTTGACTGGTCAAAGCACTCCCCAGGTACCCAAATCAGTGGTAAAAAGGGCAGATCTTGGTGCAACACATCACATGCTGTACATCCTTCAGTAAAGCCTATATAACCTGTATTGGGATAGGTGATTTGTAGTATCTTACACACATTTAAAAAAGTTCCCACAGTTTTTCTCAGGGAAAGTAGCACTTGACTTTTCAACACTCAGTGTTCTTCAAAATCACGTACAGTATAAGAAGAAACAGGATTGGGGATTCCCAACAAATGCTAGTGAATGCACATAAAGGAACTGTGCAGAGGACAAAGAGCCAAAGTGTTTCTTTGACAGACATTAAGGCATAGGACTTTTTTCCCTCCTTAAGTTTCCAGAGGTGATACATACCTCATAAATACCGTAAGGAATAGAAAGGCAGAAGTTTATGATCATCAAGCATATTTCAATTCTGCCTCAGTATTTCTCTTGTGCATTTTTTTAATTAAAAAAGTGACACTTTATTCATTAGAAAAAGATAACAAAGCTGCCATTTTCACCAGAATCAACATGAAACTCATTTGAGTCAAGCAGTAGGAAATTTGTAATTTCTCCAGAAACAAGTCTAAGACTTATTTGCAGACAAACTGCCCTCCAGCTCAGGCCGGATGGGACAGTAATGAGCCAGGACTACAAGAGAAAGGATGGATGTCACCAGAGATTATAAAAAATAGGAAGTCTTAGTGGACACCATCTCAGGTGGGTATCTCACTAGAAATATCTGCTCTTCCATGTGGCTCTGTTAGACTCTGCCCTACAGCATTCCTTCTAGCAGGCACTGAAAGACGCCTGAAGAAAGATCTGTCCTGGCCCAATGCTAAGAACAGAAGTGTGCCCTTACCTTGACTCAGAGACCAAGACACCTCGTTCCCTAGAGCTCTGTTCCTCCTCTTGCTCTATGCTGCCCACTTGGAAGCTGGCTGCCTTGGAGTGTGTATGGAAATGCTGGTGGCTCTCTCGGAACGAGCGGACGTGGCTGCACACCGTCAGCAGGAAGTTGGTGATGTCAATCTCTTGGAGCAGCTCCTCACAGTAGTCCATGGCAGTAAGCAGGTCCTGGGAGCTGATGCTGTGTGACTGCTGAAGGCTCTTGAACAGCCCTACAGATCAAACACAGGGCTTGATGTGAGGCAACAGGATTCAGGCAATAGCCACATACGGATCTTCACCAAGTCCCAGCACAGAGTGGAGTCGGGGCAGGTGCTGGGAGACAGGAGTCAGCCAGAGCACCTAATGCTACGTGTTCATCTGGGCTTGGGTGATGCCAGAGGGCCCAGGGGATCTGTCACCATGAAGGTGAGAGGAAAGCACTCCACAGGTTTGGGAACAGCCTCTGCAAGGCCCATAGGGAATGCACAGAGGTATCTTTAAACCCCTCCTGGTGGGACATCAGTCCCACAACTCCTCCCTTTTCTCGGTGTGTGAGATCACAAGGAAAATGAGACATTGCTCTCTTAAAAGAAGACCAAAGGTCCAGCCCCAATCCCAGCCCTGCCTCAGGTCCCAAAGCACCACTGCTCACCTTTCACGTAGCACTGGTGGGAGTGCTCCTGCAGCAGCGTGCAGTAACTCACCAACTCCTTGTGCTTGTGGTCCAGCCAAGCAGCAGTTGGAGGACGTTCCAGAGACTGGGACCTGGAAAAGACAAACCACAGCCAAGCACGTTTTAGACTACAAATAGCTCTAAAACCAGTAAAGCAGGGCCTGAGGGCACTCATAGGTAGTGGCTGCTACAAGGCAGAGAGGCCAAGCCAAGAGAACAAGGCAGGGCTAGAACCGGCCTCTTGGCAAGGAAACTCCTCTGTCTCTTGGCCAGGAATCAAGCATAGTTGGTATTACCTGAAAAAGATGTCCCGAGGAGGACGGTGAGCCCGGGGACTGACAAGCTGCTCTCGTAAGAGCTCCAAAGAGCAGCTGTAGATGTAAATGGGGCAGCGAAATCGGCGGCACTCGCCCAGCTCAGACTGCGAGTTCTGGCGACAGAAGGAGATATGAACATCCCTCCGTGAGGGGCCACTCTGCTCTCCAGGCTCACGGCTCCCTTCTGCAAAAGAAACAGTCCTCAGATAAAGGCATTTGCTGGGCTCCTTGTTCCTGGTCTGAGGCGTCACAGCCCTCACAGAAGCACCTACGGGAAGGTATTGGTTTTTCAGGCTTTTCACCACTCAAACCTCAGGGGCCCTTCTCCTTCACCCAGCACCCAACCACTCAGCCCAGTGCTTTGGCCACCCTGATCCCCTTCTTCACAGCCAACACTGTTCACCATCACCACCACTACCTCCTGCAGCAGCACAACCCTCTTATCCCCATTGCAGGCCTGGCTGACTTGCACCAGGGGCTGTGCAATCAAAACCCACATAAAACTCAGACCTGTGCCCTTTTCCCTTAGACAGTGCCAGTCTGGATAATGACATGAGAGTCACTGACTTTCCAGTGCAGCCCAGCACTGCCTTTCCTAGTAGCCTCTATCTACCTGCAACCTCCTTGCCCACTGGGAACCAACCTTGGGTCACAGGCACTCAACTCAAATTACACTCCTTCATTCCCCCATGAACATCACTGTGCCCCTTGACCTGACTCTGCTGACTGCCAGGCAGGAGCTGACAGATTCCTCCTACCTCTATCTGCTCAACAGTATGCTCAAGAACAGCAAGGTTACTAATAATTTAGCAAGGTGTTGTTGGTACCATGGGCTGGTGTTATGCTGAGGGTCGGTAATGGCACTGCAGCATCCCCTTCTTCAGCCCTGACTCGCTCTGCACAGACAGGTCCCAGGGTATCCTCTCCAGATTGACTCTCATCTCTTGGAGGTTTGTCCAACCCACAAGCCATCAGCTTCTGTACATCTGGAAGAAAACAAAATAAAATCACCCTCTGTCCAGTGAGAACAGCTTAATCCCTCAACCTACATTCCCAAGACAGCAGATGTCCCTGCTACCTCTCTGTGTGTAGAAGCAGCTTCACAGACTACTTCCAATAGAGCCTAGCAGCCTTCACTAGTGGCTCAGGGGAAGCCAGACCAGTGCAAACACCCAGAAGCAGGGACTCTCCTTGATCATGACATTAGCAGTCCCCTCACTCCATTCATTAACAACCACACTGGGAGAACAGTCCAATGGCTGCAGTCAGCAAACAACTCAACACCACATCCCCTACCCAAAAACCCTGTGTGGGCAGCATCATGTCCAAGGGAAGAAGAGCAGGACATCCAGCACTTGGCACTATTCTATTCCTGGCCATATAGTGCAACAAGACCGGGTCTGAACTCCACTGCTCAGTTTTCTCTCCATCCTACAAGAGTTGATGCTGGTTTTGCTGTTTTCCTGGGGAGGTGCTTGGCACTGCTGACTCCTCTTGCTCCCCACAACAGGCTGCCTCACCTGAGAAGGTGGCTGGCAGGAAGGTCAGGAACACATGCTGTGGGTTGACCAGCTTGGCATAACATCGCCATTGAGGGGGAAAGGGCCCTGTGGTGTCACTCAGTGTCACATCATCCTCAGGCAGCTCTGTGTTGCCAAGGCTCTGAGGAAAGAGCAGAAGTTGGATAAACTCAGCACACCGCAACCACACAGAGCAAGTTCTTCCATGAGTGCTGGCTGGCACAGTGCTGAAATCACCCTCGTCAGCCCTGCACATTCCAGGAGCAGCCTGGCTCCAGGAAGAACAGAACACTTAAGATATCTCAGCCAGCCTTGCTGGGGCTGGTTCTGACCTCCAGGCAGTGACTGCCCACAGTTTCTGAGCAATGTGTGGCACAGCATCAGTACCAAGCACAGCTGTAACAGGCCAGGCCCATGGTGAGTGCAACTATCCACACACTTTCCAGATTCCTGCTTGACTTCCACCACAGGCTAAAGCTTAAAGTGTTGCCAAATGTGGGGATAAAACAGTCACCTCTCAATCTTTCTCAGCCCTTCTAACTCTCCTACTCTTTAACAGCTGCTGCCTTGCATTCTGAGGGGGCTCAGGAGCAGCACAGCAGTACCTGCAGAGTACTTGTGGAGCCAGTCATATCCCTGGTGCCATTGCTGCCAACAAGATGATAGGATGCAGAAGCATCCTGCTGCTCCAGGGTCCCAGAGGCTTTCAGAGTTTCTTCTGAAACGAAGCACAGAGAAACCAACCTGAGAAACACCAGCTGAGGATGAGATTTGAAAGCAAGGCTCCTGAAACACCTCAGAGCTCCTGGTGTCACTGCTGTCACACTCCTGGTCCTTACCCCTGATCACAGGGAGCGTGAAGGGGGGTTGATGGCCATCACGATCCCGTTGCAGAACCTGCTCCATGAAAGCCACGTGATCAGCATCAGCCATGGGGATCTCCCGGTCACTGAGGTCATGCTGCAGGCAGCCATGGAAGAGGTTTAGTAGCATTTCATTGGGCACAAACGAAGAGTCCTTGGTCACCTCCTCATTCTCTGCTCCAAAACAGAACCATGGCAGCTTCAGAGACAGCATCTCCACGGGCACCACCTGCCCAAGACCCCAGGTGACAGCCCCTTTGCAAAGCAACACTTCCACACACCCGGGAGTCTCCCCCAACACCTCTGCAAGACTGACTTGGAGGGTGTTGAGGAGGCTCTGGAATTTCAGCACCATTAGTTACCCTGCACTGAATCACCCTGCTACTATAAATATTCTGGAGATGCTGGGGGTACAGACAAGAAACTACCACCACAGAGCAACTGTCTAGGTTTGATGTTTTCAAAAGCAACTCCTCCAAATCATCATCCCAAGAAATACAGTAATACAACTGGGCAACCCTGGGGCTGCAGGGTCAGGAAGAACAGCACTGAAAGAGCTACTGAAAGAGCCACAGCAGTGTTCCCAGCTACTGCCCAGGGGGACAAGCACATGGAGCAGGGTGCCCACAGCCACAGAGGGAGGACAAGGGGAGGCAGCAAATGAAGAGGCACCTACCTTTTGTCAGCATTAGGAAGAACATTTCAACCTGCTGGCACCTGGGCAACAGCTTCATGAGGTTGAACTGGAATGGGATCTCATGCACTCGAAAACCAGGCCCCATGTCTGGATCTGCAAGAAGAAGTGGCAACGTGGGCACAACATATCCCTGTCTACCAGGAAAGGTCATCTGGACCAAGCTCTGCTCAAGCAGGGTCACCTCATCACCTCTCCAGCCCAGGCAGAAAGCCTCAATGCTTCTTTGGCCTTCCCAGGATGAAGCCATTTCTCTGACAGATTAACACAAGTGCAACAAAGTGACCCACAGCCATCACAGTCTAAAAAGTTGTCAAAATACCTGTTCCACCTTCCAGAAACCTCTACGAGCCCTGAGACATTCAGGGCCTAGCTATCTTTGCTCCATCAAACTTGCTAGGACAGAGATGCTGGACTCACCTTCAGCAGCTTTGGTGTCTGAAGGAGGGCAGACCCACTCCTTGTTCTGGCACAACTGGCTGATGTACTCGAAGGTCAGCATGGTGACAATGCACGCAAGGTCCCGGGGATAGAGCTGCAACAAGCAGTCAAGGCTCAGCTGTATGCAGCAGAATTATTACCCCCAAATGCAGGAGAAAACAGTCTAAAAGCAAGGAATCATCTATAATCCTGTCCCCT
This sequence comes from Platyrinchus mystaceus, assembly GCA_035041135.1. Classification (NCBI taxonomy): domain Eukaryota; kingdom Metazoa; phylum Chordata; class Aves; order Passeriformes; family Tyrannidae; genus Platyrinchus; species Platyrinchus mystaceus. The sequence goes on from JAWWLV010000005.1 coordinate 11,197,226, forward strand.
GACTTGCCTTACTCTCACTCATTGCTCCCTTCTTCTCCACCAGACTTTTATCCTGTTTTCACCTTGCTCAGGAGCAGAGTTAGCAGGACTGCCTGCAGTCCCTGCTCTGGTCCAGCTTGCTCCCCCTCTTCACAAAACAATTTGTATTTTCCCAGCTATCCCAAAACAGCATTGCATCCACTGCCTTGCAATACAGAAACTTTTTATGTCCAGTGGCTCGTTCCTCTTTTAGAAATGTCAAGCTCTTCTGTGAACAGCACTCCCATCTCTTCTGGCCCTCAATATTCACCTGCAGTGTTGTGGTGCACTCACAATAAACCCTTCTCCCTCCACAAAGAGCCCATGCCCCTCCCCTTTCAGGGACTCACTGCTTTAGGTATTTTCTGGTAGGGCAAGCCATGGAGGTGCTTCCAGTTCTCAGCAGTACTGTGGACATGGCCACTCTGTGGCTCTACCCAGCACTCAGTGACCAGGTTCAGTTCTGTGTCCACCTCAATGGCCTCTACCTCTGTATCATTGTCATCATCTGTGGAAAAGCTGGAGGAAAGACAAAAGGCAAGTCCTGTGAGATGGCACAGAGCCAGCAGCCCAATGCAGGTTTGCAGGCAAAGCCCCAGCTAACTGGTGATCAACCCATGACAACTAGTTATCTGCACTAGATAAAGGCAAGTCTGGAGCTGTGACTCCACTGCCAACCCTCCCTGGGAGCAGAACAACAGCCTCACCTGTCTTTGGTGGAGGTGGAGTGAGGTGGGAAGAGGATGTATTGGACAACACAGGTGTGCTTCTCCCTGTCACTGCTGCTCTCACTGGAGCCATCGATCTGGAGGGGAGAAACTGCATGAGCCTGGCCAGCAGCACCAGATCAACGTACCCAGTACCCCCTAACACAATACAGGCCCAGCACCCAGCTCCACCAGCAGTGGTGGAGAGAGGGAGCCTGTCCCAGCCCCAAGAATCCCTCCAGCACAGCACATCCCTACCAGCAGAGCAGCTCTTTAACTGCAGATGAAGACAGGAAAGCGCCCAACCCACAAGCTGCTTTAGTTTCCCCCTATGTATGTTAAGGGTGTGTGCTAGAAGCAGATAGTAAATCCTGTCACAGGAAGGTGAACCCACCCCAGAACCAGCAATGAAGGACTGTCCACAGTGCAGCACCCATGCTCACCTGTATGGGCAACTCCAGCACCATGTTGATAATTCCATCCCCGCTGGATGCAAAGTGGAAACCCTCTGACAGACGAACCCTTGCAAGAGAGAGGCAGTCAGACCTGGAGGACTTTTCCACCCATACTACAAGCCTTAAGCACAAGAATGACTGCACCCTTCACCATCCTTCCCAAGACAGGGAGTTACACACAGGGAATGGGGAGATGAGACACTGCACAGAACAGCCTGTGTGAAGATCAGCATATTCCAGGCACAGTAACCCCTCTTGCCCTTTTGCATGTTTTCCAGGACTTTTGTTTTCCTCAACTGCAGCTGGGTAAAGCACTGACCCAAGCAGCTCTAAAAGCTGTGTTCAGGACCAAACACTCTTCAAAGGGGTTCCCTATAATAAGGCCTCAGATCCACCTTGCTTTACCTGCACCCCCAGGACTAGCTGGAGAAAGGACTCCTGTTCAGGTGTGCAACTTACTCTGTGAGTGTGGAAAGCAGCTGGGCTACAGCAGTGATGGGCACAGCCGGTGCCAGCCCTGACTGGACACTCCAGATCCAACGCTGGTGGTAGAAATACCGGGACAGCGAGGCCAGGGTGGAAGAGGCAGTACGATTGGCCACCATGGTGAGTGGGCCAGACACAGGGGGGTGCTCCAGGTTGAGAATGAAGGGGGCTCGATAGTCAGAAGGCAGCTTCTCATACCTGGAGAGGGCAGAAGTGTGGTGCACTGAGATGGAAAAAAGCCATTTTTCTTTTCTACTCAGGGCCAGAGCTGTCTAGTGGGCCTAGCCCACTTACTGGGCCCAGGACAGAGCCCTCCAGCAGCAGAATATGGCTGGGCTGGCACAGGATGCTGCTCAGACAGCAGTGACTAAATTTACTTCTACATCCCATTTAATTAGGAGTAACACATTAGTCAATCCAGCAATAACCCCTGCTGCAAGTCACAGCCACACAACACAAACCCACCACAACAAGCACCAGCTTCACAGCACTCTCCCCCTAAAACTGGCAGCACCATCCACAGACCCTCCCCTTTCCCACGTCCCAGGGCAAGGAGACTGTGCTGACGGCCTGGATCTCCATCACTACCTGATAAGCAGCTTCTCCAACGGTTTGTGCAGCACAACAAGGCAGGGTCTGTCCGAGAGGGCTGACTGGGCCCCAGCCACAGGTGGAGACTTGGAGGGAGAACTACTGCCAAACATTTTCCTCTTGGCTTTTGGAGTTGCCTCCTTGCTTTGGACCCTGTGGGGAAAGCGCAGCTGCAAGATTCGGTCCCGTAACTCCTCCACTATCTGTCATGGCAAAAGCAAAAGGTAAACGTGACCAACTTTGTCTGGAGACATAAACTACTCAGAATAAGCATCCAGAACAAGAGCCTGACTAAAAAGAATAGAACACTCCTTGAATATACAGGAGAGCAGGAGTCCAAGGTGATTTTACTGCTGAGGCACTAGCAAGATCAAGATGACACAAGGCTTTTTCGGTCCATATTTTAACAAGTATTTTTGAAAGCAAAAAAAGGTCAAAAAACCCCCAAAGATGATTTCAAGTCTGAAGAAATTGCCTTTCAAAACTCAGATGAAAAACAAATTAACTGCATGCCAAATCCTCCACAGAAGCAGTCCGAGCACCCACTCTCATTCTTCTCTCTTCCTCAACAGCCTACAGTAAATGTAAACTAGTCCATATCAGCTGTGGGAACAGTCTGGCTCTGTCTTATGTGTTCCCCCACGATCACATTCATGTGTCAAACCTCTGTGGCAAAAGGTTTCAGGAGCTCAGGTTATTTTTTAGGTTAATTTTTTCCAACATATTTTCACAATGACTTCCTGATTACTCTTTTTAGCTTTTAGCAGCTCTGAATATGGTTCTACCCACAGCAGCAGCTGATTCTCACAATAGCCCAGTGTTTTCTTTGAAATTTCCATGGTTAGGTTTCTTTTCACAATATTTGTTCAACCCGTTTCAACTTCTATTACCACTGTAGGCAAACGAAGAACAGCAGCTCTTCATCTTCTTCCTCAACACTAATTATTTCAGTAACTTTCCCCATCATAACTATGTCTTTTGCAGGGAAAGGAGAGTCCCAAAATCCAAACATTGAACAGAGTTCTTTTCCGCACTGTGCTGCCACTTGGGTCCCCCTTTGTGGTTTCATATTGATATCACAGGATCACTGAAGGTGTTTAAGCTCTCAAATCCAAAGTGCACTATTTTGCAGCTATCAATACTGGCTTTCAGCCAACACTGTGCTGCTTAGGTGTCACCCAAGCACGAGATTGAAATAGCTTTGTGCCACCTGCACGTTTTCCCTGCTCATTATCTGCTACCTTTCTACAAATGAGTTCCCTAACCTTTGACTGGAAAAAAAAAGATTGGAAAAACCACAAACAGCTTCGGTCACAAGGGCAGACCATTTCTTTTGATACAAAGAGGTTATTAAAAGCAGACTTTTACCTCCTGAAAACATTTCCTGGGTATTTATTTTTCCTCTCCCTGTACTGCTCATGTGGGGCATTGTTTGCATTTTAAATCTTAACTCCTCCCTACCTAATAGATTAAATATACATAAGCAATTCACCATTACTGGAACAGATTGTCCAAGGAACATGTAGTACATCCATCACAGAGGTCTTTACAGATGAGTCAGACACGTTCTTGACAGATGGTATTGATTGTGCTTTGGTCACCAGGATGGACCAGATAACCTTTGAGACATTTTGAGTCCCACGGTTGAAATAAGCAATGGGAAAAACATTCATGTGACCAGCTATTCTATTGATCTTCGAGTCTTTGGGTTTAGATATTCCACAGACTTAACACAGAAAGTTTGTCCAAACTGACCTTTTCTGTTACAGTAGGTTCACACTCATCTAAGCCTTAACATAGTAGTTACTTATTAGAGGGTACCTGCCCACAGTGATACCTGTGATATACCCACAATTTCCACATCCCAAAGTTCTTGTGCTCTGCTCCCACCCCACGAGGCAGACAGCCAGCTCTCACCTTGTTCCTGGCCTGTGCAGGTGTGCCAATGGGGAACCCCAGCCGGAGAACCATGCAGGGAGCTTTGGAGATGATCCGTACCACATAAAACGAGGAAGGTGTGAGGTCCTCAGAGCTAGGGAGGAGGGATTAAGACAGAGCTGAAATAGCACAGATCTTGCTGCTCTGTCATGCCAGACCAAGTGCAGGCCTGGCCCACAGAGCTCAACAGCCCACACAACTTCACAGTATCAGTTCTAGCAGGCAGAAACCCCCCCAGCTGGCTTCCCTCTCCCTCTGGGCTGTGCCTGGAACACAGTGGCATCAGTCCAGAAATCACAGGGTTTCACACCCACTTGTCCAGCTCTTATCCTCTCCTCCAGACATCTGCTTCAGGCCCACCACCACACACTGGTCTAACCAGCTCTTTGCTCTGGCCACGCACCCCATTCCCCACAGGGAATCAGAGCCTCGGAGCCGCTCACCCGTGTATGAGTTTGACGTAGGAATAGCCCTCCACCAGCACGAAGCTGCTCCAGTCCCGCAGCAAGGACGTGAGCGCCGAGTGGGAGATGCGGCACTGGATGGTGCTGTAGCGGCCGTTGTTGCCCGGCGTGTGCAGGTGCTTGGGCACAGGCCTGCGGGGTGGGGCAGAGGGTCATCCCAGAACTACAGTTTCTCTTCTTCCCCCAGAACCCACAGGGGTTTTGCTACACCCACTGCAACTCACCCCCCGACCGGTGTAACAGCCTAATTCCTCCACAGCAGCCCATGCACAAGCACCTCCCCTAATTGTGCACTGGCAAGAGCGACACTCCCTGAGCCACAGGGATCTCCACCTTGCAGAGAGCACATCCCTTGCTGTATCCTTTCTATCCCCCTCCATTTAATATATGACTATTATTCACATAACTCTGCAACTAGGACACCCCCCCCCACCAGGAAAGCAATGCTTTGGGAAAGGCGTTTTCCAGCAGCAAACAAAAACTCCCAAATGGATGGTCCCACACCCCCTGCAATCAGGAAATCCAAACCCAAGAGGGACTTGAGAAACAATTTATCCTCCTTAGAACAGCCCCCACTCTTAAACAAGATGACTTTCCAACCCCATCATCCCTCCCAGATAAAGGAGCCTTCACCATCCACCAAGTCCCCACAGTGAGGCCCTTCCCTCGGCCACAAAGCAGCTGGAACTCCACAACTGGGCTGAAATGGGCACCTGCTTTCCCAGGCTGGCCCACACCGTGCACATGAGCTCAGCCCTGCCCATTACATACGTGTCATGCTCCAGAAGGACGACGATACGATGCATGTGCAGCCACCTCTGCCAGAAGTTGGCATCCATGGAAAGGATGGGCTTCCAGTAGGAGGCAAACTGGGAATGGCTCGAGTCAGACCCACTGTGCTGCAGGGACAGCACCTGAGAAAGCGACAGGACAATATTCAGCAAGGAAGTTGTCTGGTTCCACGCAGAGGGAGCAGGAATTTCTCCAGCAGCTGAGCTGTGTAGGCCTAGAAGGCCACATCCCTGGCTCTGGGAGACAGGCAGTTCAACGTAAGCAAAAATAAATTAGGCTCGTGAAATGTCAAGTTAATTAGGAATTTGACTACTTAGCATCAAGTAAATCAACCATGAAAAAGATGGCATATGTAATGGTGTGCTTTCTGATTGAGAGGGGGATATATGGCTTGTGTCAGCAAAGCAATTAAACACTGAGATTACTCATCTGAGAGTACTCATGCAAATAGGGTGCCAGAATGGGTGGCATTGGGCAACTCTAATGTGTTTGTATGGTAACACTGATTCCACCAACTACAGCAACTCTGCTGACACAGAAATAGTGGTGGTTAGCCATAAGACGGGAGGCTCCAGATGTACTGTGGGATACATAACCCTACACAGGGAAAGTGTATTAGGCAAACCTAAACAAGGGCTTAAACAATAAAATTAAAGGGATAGTTCTCTTAAATTAAAGCTCCCCTAGCTTTTGTATCTGCTAGTCCTCTTCTATCAATGCCAAGGACACTGCTAGCAGGGGACAGATAATATGCTGGCACTTCTGCTCAGTGAGCTTCAATGGACTTGAATTTTGCAGTGGAAACCATTAGCTCACATTTTGTTTAGTTTCTGCTGTGCAGACGACAAGTATCTCTCTTGCACCTTCCACATGAGTGCTCAGAGCAATGAGCCTATTAAACAACTATTCAGCACATCCTGTATCTTCATCTGACTACTGAGCTAGATCACCAGCTCACAAGACTGCCAGCAGCAACTCCACACCTATGAGGAATCCACTGAAAAAGCACAGCAAAAGTAAGTGCATCAGCTTCCCCATCAGTCTCACACCCCACATCACTACAGGAGAAGGCTTCACAGCACACTTGGGAGACTTGCTGTTGGGCTGAGAGGTGTAGCTGCAGCAATGAAGATGCAGGATGACGTCTCTGAGGGGAAAATGTATGGCATGGGATGTTCTCTGCACCACACCTGAACTCGCTTACTGAGCGGGACAAGATGAGGACAAGATGAGCAAGCCATGAAGCCTGAGTGCAAGAGAGAACAGGCATGTGGGACAACCTATCCCACATTAAACAGGAGAGAGAGAGGGAACATACCGGAGTGGTGGAGCCTGGGGGGATGTAGAAGAGGGGCACCCCATTCTTGGTGCTCTCGGGAATGGTGAAGTGTTCTGGGACTGTGTCAAAAGACTGCAGATGAACCAACATCTGATCTGTCTGGTTGATGCTGAAAAAGAAGAGGCAGTTAGCCCCAAAAGCCCATGCCCTCCTCCCCCTGCTGCCCCAGCCAGCCCAGGGCCTGCACACACAGCACCCCCTGTGACTGGGAGCCCATCTACACCAACAGAGCTTTCTTGGGCAATGCTGGGATTCAATGCCATGAACATGTTAAAGGCGTTCCAGTGTAACAGCCTAATATATAAGGAGGATGGCCAGAGTTGGAAATGAAGTGCTAGAAGAGGAATCTGCCAAATAGTAGGGAGTAATGGTCATTTTGGCCAGAAAATGGTTATAACCCAATGGCCCTTCAGCCCCAGAGGTGTTTGCTGCTCCCGGTGTGACCAC
>JAWWLV010000005.1:11204562-11236841 GCA_035041135.1 Platyrinchus mystaceus
CTGTAAGGGTGTGCTGCAAGAACTTATGACCTCCATGGGATGGCAGTCAGAGGTAAGGTTTGCAACACAGGATCCAGATTCAGGAGCAGCAGTACTGTCACCATGAACCATTCTTACAAACTAGGTCACAGACCAGTCCCAGTCTTTTCTTTGGCTTGACAGCAAGTTTGCTGCCAGTCACGCCTCCTCCTCAGACCACGTCCCTTTTGGACCTTGGGGTTGGAATGGCCACCTGCATAACCCATGTCCTAGCGCTCCAAGGAAGGAATTACTTGGTTCCAGTGGACACTGGAAACTGCTGGGGACAGTGCAGCTCACCTCTGCAAGGTGTTCCAGAAGCGCCGGATGACCGTGGTGCGGTACAGACTGGTGATGGGCTTCCTCATGGTGCAGCTGATGTCATGCAGAATGTCGTAGCTTCCCTCCATCGTCACCTCCACCCACGTGCTGCGCTTCGACGGGTCCAGGGGCCAGGGAGTCACAGCTAAGTACTCAATCCTCATGTTATGCTTCCAAAGCAGCACCAGTTTGACCTCCAGCTGAGACCCACCTGCATGGGAGCAGAGGAGTAAGTTCAGCTGCTTGCTGAATACCCACCTGAGCTTTACCTCTGACCAGGGATTCCTGAGTACCATGAGATCATTTGGTCACTATGAGGGGAACAAAGTCATCTAACAACTGTTTGCTTTCGCTCAAGTCACTCTCTCTCCTCTGCAGTGGAGAGAGGCTTTGCTTGCACAGCAGTATTTGGTGAAGAGCTCTCAGTTCTTTAAATGTACATTTACTATATCTACACTAGAGAAGGAAACAAACTCAGAGGAGGGGCTGACATTTGCAATGGGCTCTTCTTCACAGCTTCATCTTTGTTTCCAAGAAAACTGTTGCTTTGCACAGATGAGCAGGGCTGTTAAGCTATCAATCTTCTCATCTGCACTGTGCCAAGTTAATCTATCCCATTGCAGAAACATGGATATTTGGACATAATGGGCACAAATCATGAACAACCCGGAAGGTGAGGGTCAGTGCTTGAAATTACCTCCGTTCATCCTGCATAGACCACATTTCGTGCAATCTAGAACTTCAAGCATCACAGCTTCTCACCATGTTTACCTTCTTCTCCCAAAGTTAAGATGTTGAGAATGAATATTCACCTGTTCTTCAAACTGCACATTTTTACCCTTTCCTTTAAGCGGGCCATTGCATCTCTATCAAGATTAACACAAACACCTGACACACCAAGCCTTGCTGAGCCAAAAGAGCAGAGAACTGTCACACTCCTGCTGACTGGGCAGGTGTATTTGTACTGAAACACCCCAGGCAAACACATGACCACGCTGCGATTTCGACTGCTCAATCATCCATTCTGATGTCCAGCTCGCTCTGTAGTTTGCCAGACTTGCAGCATTTGTGTGATAAGTGATTGGATGTGCTGGAAACCATCCGAACAGATCATCAGCCTGGATGCTCTGTTTCCTGCAGAGTTGCATTTGCTGCTGTCAAAGGCACATCATGCCATCCCCTTCACAGGCTGATTGCACTCCACTCCAAGAGCCAGCTTTCTGTTCCCATGGTCCCTGCTGGGAGGCTCCCTCAGAGTACTCCTCCCCTGTCAGTGTTTAGAAAAAACCTTCCAGAGTACCTGCCAAATTCATGCTCGGTTGTTCTTTTGATTAAGTTATCTTTATTCTGAGAAGCTTCGTTTCCATAACACTGACAGGGAGTGTGCACTAAGAAATCCTTACCCAGTGTCAGCTGTTATGATGACAGAACATCCATTCCCCTTAACAGTCCCAGACCATCCTGCACCTCAAGAATTTATCTTTCCTGAACAAAGATGATCAGAGGTGAATACTGTATTTCACCTGTACTTCATCTGAAGGATTACTAGGTTTTTATTTAAGGTCACTAATACTTTCCTCAGTGGGTGCTTTGCATTACTGTAAATGCATTTTCTGGGGTTGTGCCACCTGTTGTTTCCTACACAGAGTGTTCAGTTCATCAGATAGGCTAAACAAGAATTCATAAATTCATCTCTTTCCATTTCATACTGTCACCTTGCTTTTATTGCTTTAGGGCTCATCCACTGCTTTCTGCACAATATTTTGGTTCTCATAACAAATCCTTTCCGCTTCATCAACAGCAAACATGATAAGCAAATTCCTACATTTTTTGCTTACATCATTAATGAAAATATTTCCAGCTTTCACCTCTGTTTCCATTAGTCATCCTGGCTTCTCTCCTACAATACCACACAAGCAAAACCAAAAACACAGGCAAAACATTTACTTAGTTGGAAGTAATACCCAGATGAATATTTAGCTTTTTTTTTTTTACTGCAAAGCAATCTATTGGTTCTTGACTTTATTGTTAATAAAACCTTTTGTTACTTTAATTTCCTTCATAAAATCCAGCTCTGTTTTTTTAGAAAGCTCACTTTGTTTTCCCTATTGCTGACACTGAGAACAGCCACTCTTCCTGGCCAGCTAGTTCCCAGCCACTTTTGGGGCTGGACTGATTCACAGAGGAAGATCATGTTTTGAAAACTGTCCTCCAGGCTCTGCTCAACACACAGCAACTCAAAACAATCAGTGGTTTTTTTGTTTAAGAGGGAAATCCCCTGACATTGTCCCAGAAAGAAAAAGGAAGAGATCTGGGCTCCATTACACACCATGTCTCCACAGCTTCTCTCCCTTCCATACCTTCCAATCCTCCCCCTTTCACAAGCATTTCTGCCTTCCCAACTAACCAAAGTTGCCTCCTAAATACCAAAATATCTAAAAATTAAACAGTGAGAGTAACCAGAGCACTTATAAATATCACAAACAACCTCTCCAGGCAACTCTGAGCACAAAACTAGCTATTTATTCTGTTTTGCCTTTGGTAAAGTGAAGGAGAAAAGCAACAGTGTCAAAGTCAGCAACTGCACTCTTTCCTCTTGCTTCACAGCCAGCTGGCTCCTTAACAACCTTCAGTTTGCAAGTTTTGGCAATCCAGGTTAATTAACTGTTCTTTGTTATACACTTCTCTGTAGAATGACCCAGAAAGCCCTGATTAACAATGTGCTTTTTCTTAGCAAAGGCAGTGCTTGATCATTTATGAATTCAACTCTTCAACAATTTTTCTGATCACAGCCAGCAACTCCCCAGAGCATTTAGCCTTTCCAAAGTATAAGTAACATTATCTGCTACTAATCTGAAGGCTGCACAGAAATACTCCCTGTATTTTTGATACCTCTGACATTTCATGTTTAAATTCCTCCTAAAAAATACACAGAAAGTATTTCTGGCTCAAGGAGCCCCTGAGCTACAGAAAGAGCTAGAGAGTGCTCAAAGGGAAGAAAAAAAAAAGGAAGGGAGAATGGAGATTATCATGTATGTTTATCCTATTCTTACTCCTCCCTGTGCACCTGCCCATAGCTATTCACCACAGAAAGTAACTGATCCAGTGCAGCTGCTCTTCTGCTCTTGTAAAAACAGGAGACCAATCCATTTAGCATTCCAGGGGGTAAAAGACAGCAGGTAGACACCCAGAGGAAAGTGCAGGGGGCATGGTGAACATGTGCTGTTATTTCTGATACCTCTACAACACAGGAATTTGCTGCTTTACTATATCCTGAGCCAGAGGTTGTAGCTACACCTTTGTGCAAAAGGATCCATGAACTTGTCTGACTGCTTTTTGAATGATTCACACCTGGTGAATGCTCTTCCAGCACTTCCATGCAGGACTACACAGTCACCAAGAGCACTGCACCATTGCTGCCAGATTAAAGAGAAAGGCTCCTTATCCAGTGCTGTTCCAGCTGTAAGTGAACTGGTGCACAGAAGGATAAAAGACACTGAGTGTGGACAGGAACTGACTTGTCACACTCTTTCACAGACGTTCCTAGACAAGGAGAGTGCAATGGATCTAATCTGCCTGGATTTAAGGGAAGTATCTCATGCCACACCTATGTTAGTGAAATCTGCAGACATTACTAGAACAACTGTCTCACTGGGAAAACTTAGCAGATACTTACTTCTAACAGAAAACTCCAGAAACAAGAAATCAGGGAGATTTCTACAAGACCAACCTTAGAAATTATCCCATCTAATCTGATTGGTAGCAACCTTCCCCCGATCCCCCCCCAAAAAAAGAGGTGATTTAGATCCATTCTGTTTGTAAGACACATCAAGGCAAAAGAACTGCAATTCCCAGTCATCACAGAGGAACAGTGAGGGGAACTGAGCAAGATGAACTTCAGAGTACTACCACGTGAAGGACAGCACATTTAGGGACAACTAAACAAACAAAATGCAATAAAACAATCCCAAGGACTCACCAGCTGGAAGAAAAGGTGCATGAGAGATTCAGGGATTTCTGTAATAATGCAATGCTATCATGGAGAAAGCCCATGTGATTCCCAGTCTATCACATCAGGTATTTTATTTCAGGAGCAGGGAATTATTAGCATTGCTGGACAAGGCACCGATAAAACCACATTTACAACACTCTCATCAACTGTTTTGAGAAGTATGAGACCACACTGAAAAGAGAACAACTGAAGGGAAAAAAAATGAGTGCTATTAACCTGAATAAACAAACAGAAAGCCTGCCCTTACGAAAGGAAGGTGAAACATGGGCTTGCTTAACCTGCCAAAAGGGAGGTTAAATGGAGAAAGAATCATTCTTAAATGCGTTTGTGTAAGCCAGAGAAGGAGGATAAACTTAATTAAGGATAATAAACTCACACAGGTCTAATTTGGTCTCAGGGAGTTTAGAAAGGAAGCTAGAGAAGAGCAATAAAGCCCTGGGACAATCTTCCAAGCAGAGCAATGGCATAAGGTATTTACATGGTTTTAAGGAAGACCACAGTAAAGTCATAGAAAACATCACATGGCAAGTTTGGAATTACTTTGGAGTTGTATCACAGATACCGATTCTCTGATATAAGACATTCTCTGTACTAAGAAGCTTGCATTTGGATTTTTTCATCTCCCCTTCAGTGAAAGTACTACCACTAGTCACAGCTGGAGATGGAAAGTCAGGTAGGATCCACTGGCACTGCTTAGGATACTCAAACCCCTCAAGGTTCCCAGTCAGCTGCTAGTTCTCCCACTCCAGGTGCCATAATCTCTAGTGAGCCAGATAAGAGAACAGGATCACTGGAAGGTTTTATGGTCTTCTTGAATTGGTCATGGTCCTGACTGGTCTGACATTTTAACCTAACAACATCCTTTGGAATGTCTTCCTTTGGAAGGCTGTAGGTTGGAGATATTAAGTTTGCTGTACCAAAGCTCTCAACTTCATGTCAGTATTTTGGAGTGCATCTAGCAAAGGACTAGAAAGAGATGAAAAAAAGGAGAATTATAGATGAACTTCCAGAAAACCCTCCAAACCCAAGTTCTGTCATTAGTTTCTCTGCAACTGTGGGGAATCATTTCCAAGACACAGAGCATCACTGTCTGTCCCTCCCCAGGCATTTAAAGCCACAGAGGATGAGCCTGGCAAGTGCATAACTGCACAACAATACCCGGCACGAAAACAGTTTGGGGAAAACAGCTCCTTCCTCCACAACATCAGCCACAGGCAGGCCCTGTACCTCCCTCTGTGCAGCTGAGAACAGAGTCCTAACTGAGCCTCCAGCTCCCAGAGCAGCAGAGTCACCTTTGGTGATGTTGACCTCCCGGATGCTGTAGCCCTCCCGCAGCCGCACCGAAACGATGCTCACGAGGTCAGCGTGCACCTCCTTCTCCGTGTGCTTCTTCCTCCGCATCGCCAGCGCGGGGTTGCTGCTTGCAGACACCAGGTGCTCGTTGAACAGTCTGTGCTGGGACACTGCAAATGGCAGAGATGGGCTTTTGGTGAGGGAGCAGCTCCCCTCAGACTCGTCCTAACAGCGACGGGACTCTTAAAGTGCTTTATAGAAGCTGCCAGGAACACTCGCCCTGCTGGCCCGAAGAACAGCACATCCTTCAGGCACCACTTACGCCCACTCCTGGTTCTGCAACGCAGCAAACAGGTTCACAAGTGTGGCCAAGAGGCCTGGAGAGGGGCAGGGTGGGGTGCCAGGCCCTGCTTCCTCTGGGACAGCTTTCATGACAAGGCACACATTGGAGTTACACGTTTCACCTGGACAGGAAGAAACTGCACAGCTGTTGCAACAGTTGCACGGCAAGCTTTTGGGCTTTACCAATTTCCCTGGAAAACCTGAACTCCCAGGTGCTTTCTGAGAGGTATCAGGATGTGGGAGCCTTGAGCTTAAACCTTTAACAGCGGATCTTTTTATGATTAAACATTTCCAAATCCCAGGCCAGCTCTCGTCAAACTTGCCACTGTGTGTGGCTTCTGCTGCCAAGTTACAGAAGGCGCAGATGGCACCAGCACAGCACCAGGGCATGAGAGGGCGTTTCCATGTTTTACTGGTAACTAAACTAATCTGTCCTGGCACACTCCCAGTCAGTAACAGTCACAAAATAAGAAAAACCAAGAGAGGCATTTGGGATGGTTCTCAGGGGCCTAGTTTTTCAATCCCAGCTGACGTCTGCAAGCCCAGCTAGGGCAAGCTCTCCAGAATGTCCCCACCTGAGAGCTGACCAGTGTTCAGGGAAGGGTGGGCGAGAGCTTCTGACCCCCTCCAAGTTCCAACACAGTGAGCCTAACTGCATACTGCTGAGCCAAGACCACAGAAAGGGGGACAGTGATCCTCCCAGTCCCTGGAACCAGGAGGGGAGTCACGGATCAGGCTGTGTGACCAGTTGTGCCCAGAGCCTTCAGAAGGCACTGCCCAGAGGGGATAAGGGAGAGTATCAGCATAACCAAGCCTGGGGGAGTCCCCCCAAAGAGAGGTGCTGTAAGACATCCAGCTGCTGGAAGGAGGACATGCACGTTCCTCACCACAGTAATATTCCGGATTCAGGGACTCCCCAGTACGCAGAAAGGAGTACAGCAGAAATGCCTTGTGATACACATTCAGATCCAGGCTCAGGGGATCCAGCTCGGGGCACGTGGAGAGGTAAGCACCAAAAGTGGCCATGGCAATGAATTTCATCAGTTCCACATTGGGAACGTGGCCAAAGCTGCAATCATACGAGTAGACACCGCCCACCTGCGGGATGGAAAAAGAAAACACCTGAGAGAGTGCAGCGGCGCTGAGGACAAGGCAGAGGGCTGGTAAGGGACTCAAACAGGCAGAGAAGGCCTCTCTTCCCCTCTGCAATGCCACCACCACCAACCTAGCTGCCTCCCTCTGCCCCACAGTGCCAAGCAGCAGACATACCTGCACAAAGGAACAGGCCACTGTGCCACTGCGCAGCTGGTTGAGTAAAGTCTCGCACACAGCCACGTCAGGGACGCTGGTCACGCCGTCCGTAATTATTATTATACCTGTGAACAAGGCAGCACTTTTAGTGCACCTTCCATCTCAAGCAGCTATCAATCTCCCAGTATATCCACCAGAGAGAAAGTTTTAGGCAGGGCAAAAGTAGAAGGGAAATCCCGAGTACGGTTCAGAGCTTACAAGGCATTATGGAGCTGGCAAACATCTTGACTAGGTACAGCAAAGCACTCAGCTCTGCACATCCTGGGTTGTCCTGAGCAAGTCACAGCTGTACTTCCTCACAAACTCCCCAACACTGACACACAGCACATTGTTGTCCTCCCCATTCCCACCACCACAATTTGCCCACAGCGTGGAGAGCAAGCGTTGAAATTTCCTCCCCAGCAGAAGGGTCCAGGCACCAGCCCTTATAAAATCAACCTCAGCCTAAGGCAGGAAGAACACAACCTTTTGCAAACAGCTGGGCAAACCTTAACCCTGAGGATGCAGCCAACCTGCACTGGAGTTGGAGGGCAGCAGCTGCAGTGCCAGGATCCCCTGCCGGACCATGCTGACCAGGCCAACATCAGCAGTGACCACAGACACGCTGGGCTTCCTCCCGGATGACTCCTGCACGTCACCAGGGCTCTCCTGGCTCAGGGGTGACAAATCCACCTGGAAAAGTTAAAAAAAAAAAACAACAAACAAAAAACCACAAAAAACATGGGGCTGATTTCAGCCTAGCTCTGGTTCTCGCTCTTCCAAACACCCTTCTGCCTGGCAGTCCCATGGCACCACAACCCTGGGACACTTCAAAAGACTCCACTAGTAGCTTTAACTTCCAGGTGCTCTCAAAATCCTGGTCATTTGGGATCATTAGATCAGCTGGGCAAGGCTGCTCGAGTGTAGAGGAAGGGGACAGCATGCTCAGAGCTTTATTCTAAGTTGATTTCTCACAGATGAGGAAATATGAGACACTTTGGAGTCACACTCAGACTCTTCTGTGGAGCAAAGCAGTTCCCAATAAAAGAGATGGTGAATACCAATTTTTTCCCCTTGTCATTTAGTAGAAGCTGCAGCTATTCAGCACCTACTTAATATACTCTTTTCAGCCCAGAAAGGCTGGAGAAGCAGAGACAGCTGTGTCTCACTTGTCTCACTGCAGCAGAGGGAGCAAGGAGCCTCTTAAGGACAAAGTCTAGTGCCTGTGCATTTACCTCTGCTCAAACAGCACTTGTTATGCAGTGCTGATACAAATAAATGCAGGTAGGCTTCTCCTCTGTCTTCTGTGAAAAATATCCCCCAGGCAAAGCCTGAAATTTGTATAATTACACCAGTGAGAAACCTGTGTTCATAGTCCCCTCATCCCCAGAAGGCTCTGGCACTTCAAACCTGTAATAAAATATTGCTTTATTTTTACTGCTAAGACAGAGAATGGGCAAGACCCTCCCCTGCAAAGCTACAGATGACTGGAGCTGGGAAAAGAACACTGGGACTAAGGAAACTTTTGTTATGCACAAATGGGAGCAGTTTGTGGAAAAAAAAATTCTATCACTTTAATTTGCCAGGTGCCTTAAATTCAGACACTCCTTAACAATGATACAGCTAATACAATTTCAAAAGTTAAAAAGGTTTCAGTCCCTGCCCTTCCCCTGGGGCCTCCCACCTCCACCCTACAGCCTGTGGCAGGACTCACCAGTCCCTCTGGCCCAGAAGAGCGTCTCTCTCTCCCCCATTTGCATGGAAGAAGTTATAGGGTAGTTTACCATGAGAGAAATACTGCATCAAGCAGGAATGCATACAAAGCACTGCAAAAACACCATCTGGACTCACTAGTCCAGGTATTTACTTCCTGCAATCTTCTTTCTGTTCCAGGACTGACAGTCTTAGCAATCAAACATACAAATTTCAGCTGGAATATGAGATTGGGAGTACTCCAGATATAGAACTGCAATACATCACCAGTAGCCTCTTGCTCATCTGATTTTGAGACTTTTTTTCCCCCTTTTTGCTCAAACTCTAATAAGCACCTCAGAACAGGCCAATAATAACTTGGACTGCAAGAAGATGAAAAGCAGTGTGGCCATCAGGTCGAGGGACATGATCTTTAAAGGTCCCTTCCAACCAAAACTTTCTATGATGCTTCCATTACTTTGCTGATACACATATCCATGGTTACTAAACAGCATCTGCCACAGATTTCAAGGAGTATTAGAAACTGCACCAGCTGTTTATTCAGTTCCATCAAAACAAGGAAGTATTTCCATTCATGAAATGTAACAAGGGTTAAGGGCATATTCCCAGCTATTTATAGATGAATAATATGGGCATAATCACCTCTCCCACAATCTTCTTCAGAGAGAAAGCACATCCTGCCATTTGTCCCATGATGTCAGACAAGTCAGGCTGTTTCACTGCACCATAATCTTAGGGAAAGTAATCATTCTCCTCAGCCCTTCTAAACACTTACTGGTTCTGCTTTCCTCAGTCTCATTAGTGCATCCCTCAATATTATCTTACCAACTCCTCAGCTGTTCCTCCTGACACCTCCCCTCGGAGGGGCCTCAGACAAGGGAGCCAAGAGACCCCAAGTACCTCTGCCCCCCTTACCTGAGGTTTGGGTTCATACTGTTGCTGAAGCATCTCTGCCACTTTGTTCTCAAAGGCACACAGCTGTGTGTAAACTTGGTGCAGAAAGGCCTCGCGCTTCGTCTCATCCAGCTGACAGCCCTGGAACAGGACCTGGCCCAAGGACACACACGTCAGACATCAGGCTAAGCTTTTATAGCACCAGCCCACAAAATGGTACACAGGAACACAGCTCTGTATGGTGAAGTTCAGACACATCCCTGACAAAGAACAGGTACAAGACAGGCCACTTATCTCTGCTCCTGGTGTCTCGTGGCATCTGCAATTCACTCCGCAGCAGATGCTCACATCACACTTTGGGAAATCTCCTTCTTGGGCAAGAAATTTCTACTTTATTTGCCTTCTTCCAAGATAAACAGTTGTCAGGAGAAAGTGATGTGGGATCCTTGCTAGAAGACATTAACTCTGGTCTGATGTTTCTAAGGAAGGCCTGTTTGTTCTAATCTAACTCACCTATAGACTGATTCTTACCTTCCAAAAGGAACAGAAAATTGAAATAAAGAAAAACTTAGACTGGACGTTACAAAAGAGGCTGAGTGATGTGACAGTGAGCCTGCCACCACAGAAACTCCCCAAGCTGATAGGCATGACACCTGTGTTTACAGATGCCACCATTGTACAGGCATTGTACACCTCTGTCCACAACCAGGAGGCAAAGAAGATACAACATGTAGACAAAGAACTCAGAGGATGGGGGGACGCTGCATGTTATCCACATTCCCTCAACCTCAGATGGGCAAGACCTCTTAGTGACATAGGAAAAGTAAATAATTACCACAGAGACAGGCTTTCCTGGATGAGTGATACACACATATGCCCTTTTCCTCCATACAAGGAACATAATTATCCAGTTGTACCCAGAGATCACAGTCCGTGGCCTCATACAAAAAAATGGAAGGAATTCAGAGACATCCAAAGAAGAGAAATGTGGCCCAACATAGTGTAAATAGTGGAGATACTGAGGCACAGCATGATGGTGTCTGCAAGACTTCTGGACAAGATGACACACAAAACACCACTGGCAAATGGAGAAGTTCCTGCTACACTTACTCTGGTAACACCTAAGAATGGACCAAAGTGAGGGCCACGTTCCTCAGACCCTACACAGACCCCAGCAGATGGTTTGGGCAGGGCAGGCTGGGGTGGGAGAGGGAGGGAACAAGCATAGACTAACAGGCTCCTCCTGTTACCACCCACTTTCCCTGGTATTAGCAAAAGAATGAAACACACCATCAGAAACAAGTAAGTAATGTGAAAATACAGTAAGGTGGAAGAGATCAAGGATGAACTTCAAAAAAAAAAATCACACTGGCACCATAAATCAGATTGCATTTGTTAAATAGACCTGTCCTGACACAAGTAAAATCTCACTGATAATCTCAACTGGGGCTGGCTGCACCCTCCAGCAAGACACCAGTGCAAAGAGAACAAGGTTTGCAGGAAGGGGCAATTATTTTTGAATTAACCACTGCTACACAGCTGGAGCAGGCAGACAAGCTTTTGGGCACATGGGCTCTGCTTGGATGCTTCAGGCTAATTTTAACAGGCAAAAAGAATTAATCAACAGAAATTAAAAACAACAACAACAACAAAACAACATCAATAAGCACACTTTCTACATGAAGCAAATATCCCCTGTGGCCCAATTCTAAGGTCATGCCTGTGGGCAGCATTCTCCAGAGAAAACTCTGCTTTCTGCCCAGAAAGGAGAAGTTGCTCACACACACTTGTGCAGCACACCAGGCCACATTCCAGTGAGACAAGGCTGCAGCATCACAGATGACAGAGCCCAGCTGCCACACGCCCCTGCTTTCCTCTGCCCTCACAGGACCCTGGCAGAGAGAGCTGAGCCAAGCCCAGGGACAGGCTGAACCTCACCTGGTGGGACTGCAGGCCGATGATGGAGGAATATGCCTGGATGGTGACAAAGATCTCTGGCTGGTAGGTAATGTCTGAACCAGGGATACGAAAGGGTCTTAACAATCCCACCAAGCATCGGGAAAGGGCATGAAACACTTCATCAAAAATTATCTCCCCCGTTGAGTCATCCTGCAGAAACAGAGAAAGGGAACAGCTTTTTCATCGTCTAGGACCTTCAACCTCATTGCTGGCTGTCCCACCCCGCAGAGCCAACGGCAAACATCCTTCTGCAATGGCAGCTGGATTAAAGCAGCAGCTCTTATAAACAAAAATCACACGCTGAGCATCTAGTGGAGAAACAGGACCTGACATTAAGCTGCTCGGCCAGGAGCACAGCTTTCCCAGCTGCCTCCTGGGAGAAGCAAGACTTCTGCAAAAGTTAAGGCTGACACCGAGAGCAACAAGCCTTCTCAGCAAACAGAAGTGGGTCCAGCCTTTCAACGCAGAACACCCCAGAGAGGCAGTTTCTGCACTTACCACAATCCCCGTGGAAGGGCTCAGGTCAAGCTCAATGACAAATCGGTACTGGCGGGCCAGGAAGGTGACCCGTGTGGAGGGCACGAGGAGATACGGCCTGGGCTGGACGGGCTCGTCCGGCTGCCACCCGTTAGGGAGGATGCTGAGAACATCGAGCTCATTTTCCGACTTTACCTGCCAGAGCGAGCAAAGGGAACACGAGAGAGCGTCACGCCAAAGGGAAGGATCAGAGGAAGGAGCCGGGTCCGGATGCTCCGCAGGGTCCGGGCGCTGCCGGGCGGCCGCGGCTACACCTGCAGCCCCGGACCCCGACTCACCAGCTCGGGCTCGGGCACGGCCCGGATGACCTGGTGCAGGCGGCTGAGCACCCAGGCGAGGCGCACGTTGCGGGAGATGCGGTAGTCCTTCTTCATCAGGAGGAACACATGTCCTGCCTCCTCCACCTGCGGCGGGATCACAGGTCACCCCCCCGCAGGAGCCCCGGACAGGAGCGCCGTTCACCCCCGGCCCCGCACCGGGACGGCCCCACCGCGGCCCCGCGCCGCCCTCGCCGAGCCCCTGCTCCCCGGCCGAGCCCAGCCCCGCCGCCCCGTTCCCCGCCGATCCCAGCCCGGCCCGGCCCGCTCCGCTCCCACCTCCCCGTCGGGCCGCTCGGCCCCCGCCATGTCGGCGCGGCGCCGCCCCCGGAAGCGCCGCCGTGCCGGGACACCGGGGCGGGGCCGCGGCCGCCAGCGCCGCCAGCGCCGCCATGCAGGTGAGGGCCGGGGAGAGCCGGGGGCAGCCCGGCCGGGGGTTCCGCGGCTACCGGGGACAGCCCGGCCGGCGGGCCGAGCTCGCGGCGCTCCCTTCCCCGCGCGGCAGCCTCTCGTTGCGGCGCGGCCGGCGGTGTGTGCGGCCGTGTGAGCGCCGGTACCGGCCCCGCTCAGCCCCTGCCGCAGCGCGGGGTGAGAGCCCTCACACCGCCCTCACACCGCCCTCACACCAAAGGCCCCCCTGCCCCAGCAGCCTGGATGTCCCACCAGCCGGGAACTCGGAGCCCAGAAGAAGTCGTGAGAGCAAAACACGCTTGCTAGGTTTCATTCCGTGTAGGCCGCTGCTGGCGCATCCCTTGTGTTTAACAGCCTGGAATGAAATTGCATGAACGGGAGAAGGACCTTGTTACTCTTTTTACTCATAATGTGCAAGGAAAAGAGGTGCGGAGGTTAATGACAGGTTAACAGGCTGTAAAGATCTACCTCCTCCTTCGGTTTGAAACCGCTGCCTGCTGGTTTCGTGCAAGTCTCCTGGTTGTCCTACTGGAAAAGAAGGTTAAAATGGATTGTCCCGCAATTCCTTCTCTCTAGGGGTTTTTACATTGTCTCTCCTTGTGTGTACCGGTCTCTTTACTATTTTTAATTGATGCGTTTATAGAACTATGAATAGTCTTGATCATGCTTGTTGCCTTTATTAGTATGTATTCCTGCATTATCCCTTTTCAGGTGGAGGGACAAGAGTGATTCGTAATATTCGAGATGCAAATGAGGCATGCATTTATGCGGTCACATGAGGATGCTTAGCTTTTTGTTGTTTTCCTGATAAATCCTATGGTCAGTTCCTTCACTGCCTTTTGAGCTTTGGGCAGATGTTTTCACGTGTTATCCTCAGATAATCCCGAGATCTTGTTGATGAGTAACAACATTATCGGCTCAGAGAATGTCATTGTGTACGGGAAGTCCGGGCGGGGCGGGGGTGTTCCCCTTTGTTTTGCCGGTCATGATTTTTTCTCCCCTTTGTTTTGCCGCATGTATTGCTTACGTTTACCTGCTCTGAATTTCCCCTTTGCCTCTCAGTTGCTCCCTATCAGCAGATCCTTCAACAACCCCTCCAATAAGCCCTATCTTTACTACCTCGGGGCAATTTAGCATTGCTAACAAACTCCTTGAAGCATTCCCTGTGAGAGGCAGGAGAGGCAGGCACTGCAAAGAGGCATGGCATTCCTTAGAATCACTGGTCAGTCTTGTTGTATGCATGCTTTGCACTGCTTACATCTACTTCCAGCTCTTTATGGCTTTTGGGAAGAGCCTGGGAAAGGAGGAGGCTTGGAGCAGGCAATGTGCAATGGGATTTCATTCATTTTCTTGAGGGCTTCTTGGATAAGCATGGGCAGTGGGCCAGGGGAATTGTCGTGGGTGCATATGCCTGGCACCCCTGCAGTAAAACACTGGCTACCAGCCCAGCTTGTAATACAGGCAGTAGTTAATCTTCTTGCACAAACACAGTGCACACAAACAGTTGTAGGCTCGTTTCTCAATTGGACAGGAACTGACTAGTCCCGTCACAAGGTGGAGGAGGGTGCCTTTGTCTCCAGGTGGGACAGCCAGCAGCAATCCCTTCCAAGAACCCACTCCACGGACAGGGGGTCAAATTTTAACAAGGTTGACTCAGCTGTTATTCTAAGGTGGTTAAAATGAAGTCCAGTCAATGATTACTGACTTGTCAGAATGTAAATAAAATAGAATAATACTCTGTTCTCGTGAACATGGGAGATGCCTGATAACCTCTCCTGTGAAGCTCACACTGGTCCAGTGTATTTAAACAGTGCAACAACAAACCCAATAGCAAGCGTGCCAGCAGCCTGAGTCACTCTATCTGCTTTCCCAATCGGTATTCCCTTTCTATTATTTGATTGCTTTGTCCCACCCACCTCATGGATTATTATTGTACAGTTCTCAATTTACACGAGCAGTTCATTAGGGCTGGGACTTTAATTATATTTTGCGCAATACTGTTAGTATGAGTAAGTTGGAGTAGATAGGATGTTAGGGGGTTTTTGCAAGAGTCAAGGACATGCCTTGGTGTCTTTGACATCAGATCCCCTGTCTTGACACTCTGTCTGTCAGCGTCCTCCCTCACCCGGATGGGGATATCAGTGGAAGAGATTATTTAAACAATGTAATCAGAGCAAAAGGCAGGAGGTGAGGTGTGTGTGGGTATGACACTGTCTGTGTCACAGCAGGGCCTCCTGCAGCCAGTAAGGCACAAATACAGTAGCAGCTGCCGGTTTCTTTGGCAGCTGGAGGTGGCACTTGGGCAGAAAGAAAGCAAATGAGGTAAAGAACACAAGCTGGAGTCTTTAGGCCATGGAGCCAGTACTCATTTTGCAAAGGCTGTTTTGGATGAAGACATCACTGTGCCCACAGGTGCTGTCAGAAAAGATTAAGAGAATGCTAGTCAGCTTTGAGCTGAGTTGGCTTAAATGGCTCACAAAGGTGGCATGAGCTAACTTTGATGACTTTGCCTGATGTGGTAAAAAGCAGATGTAAGTAAGTGATGATGTCTTCACTGCACTCATCTAGATCTTAAAGAGCACAGCTGCCCAAACATGTGTCTCAGGCACAAGTCTATTGCCTAAGTGTCCCAAGGGGAAGGGGTCAGTGTGAAACCACAGGATTCTTATCTCTGGAGTCTCTGTTTGCTTCCTCTGAAAAGGAGGCTGGCTATAGAAGCGATGGGATTATGGATGCGTGGATGTGGATTCACAATGCCTTCTTGGGAGGATGTTAAGCTTTGTCCTCATCCTTTGTCTTTCTTGCCTTAATTTAGAGAGAGGAGAAGCAGCTGGAGCTGACCCTGGAGGCGCTCATCAGTCAGGTGGCCGACCTGAAGAACTCTTTGGTCAGTTTTATCTACAAGCTGGAGAACGAGTATGACCGACTCACATGGTAAGGTGTCTCTTGGAGCTGGGGGCACTTGGTCACTGCAGCTGTTCTGACTTGACTCAAAGGATTAATTAGAAACCATCAGCTTAGTGACAGTAGGTTTAAATTTGCTTTTCTTATTTGTGCTGGAGGAACAACTACCTGTCTTATGCCAGAAAACCAGTTGAAATCCATTGGTTTCATGCTGTAGAGTAATAAAGTCATCTGCAGTGACTGGAAGTTCTCAGATGAAATATCTTAGAGACCCACATGCACTGTAAAATGAGCAATGGTTCTTTCTGCGTTTCTTGACCTTCTCTGGCTTTTTCTGGCTCTGATATAAACTGAGCTTTTGTGTTTTGCTAGTTCTGCTTCACCACACAGTTTGAGAGACTTGCAAGGTGGCATTCTCTTCCTGGTGGAGCATAAAGATGATATAGCTGCAACTTAATGAACTATACGGTACCTTAGACAGTGTCTGCCATTGCAGAAAGCTTCAGAGGCAGTTAACATTTGTAGTTAATGTTGCAGAAGGCAGGAGAGGTGGTGAATCCCCCCATGAGAACAAGCTGAAGGGGACCTCCTTTCTCAGACCTTGCTCTAGAATTGCACTGGGAGAGTTAGTGGTAAGGAGAGAATTGCTCCTGTGGGTGTTACTGAAATCCCAAATGACTGACACTTCCAATAGTGCACCTTATAATGTCCTTGAGCTATTTGCAGCATTTGAGACATTTGCAGTAGGGGCTGGGGTTTGTCCACATCTGCATATTCAGCCCTAGGTTTTACTGCTTATTGTCTGGAGTGGGCTGATTTGAGGAGTAATGGTGCTATTTCCTCACTTCTTGAATGAAGAAAGAAAAGCCACCTGTGGCATACCTTTCCATGCTTTATCTTCTTTATTTGCTTTCCCAGGCCATCAGTTCTGGACAGCTTTGCATTGCTCTCAGGGCAGCTGAACACCTTGAATAAAGTGCTAAAGCATGAGAAGACCCCCCTACTGCGAAACCAGGTTATCATCCCCCTGGTGCTGTCTCCAGACCGCGATGAGGAGATCATGGTAAGACGTGTCCCTTGATTATCAGAAAGTGCTTGTGTATCTGCTCCAGCCTCCCACTCCTTGTGCTGGGCATTCCTCAGCTCTGGGTGTAGAGAGAGAAAGAGCAACAAGTACTTCTGTCTGGGAGCTGCTTTGCTGAGGGATTCTCACCTACAAACACGTGCACTGGATGCACTTTACGGGAGGTGTTCTATTCATAAATATGGTTGCTCTGACTAAACAGCCGCAATGCAAATTCCTGGGCGAGTTGTTAGAACTTCCTAATGCTCCCCAGATCCAGGTTTTCTGCACAGCATGCTGGCCTTGCTCCAGCACCATGGCCTGTGCCCTGGGCTGGAGGCAGAGGCTCTGAGTGAGGGTTGTGCACTGTTGCAGCGGCAGACGGAGGGTCGTGTGCCCGTGTTCAGCCATGAGGTGGTGCCGGACCATCTCCGAACAAAGCCCGACCCTGAGGTGGAGGAGCAGGAGAAGCAGCTGATCACTGATGCAGCTCGAATTAGCCCTGATGCAGCACAGGTGGGTAAAGGACAGTTTGATACTTCTGCCTCTTGTCCCTAGGGCACACGATGCCCTTTAGCTCTGCTTCCTTCACCCTTCCGTCTGAAAGTTTATTTTTTTTTGCTCTATCCTTTCCTGTCTGAGATTCCTCTGGCTGACCTTGGCTGAGATTTGGTTTCCTCCACAGTTTCACAGCTCAGACCAGTCAGAGAGGCAGAGGCTATCCCATCCCCACAGTGCCCTGTGTGCTTTAGCACTGGTCTCCCTGGGCTTGGCTACCAAAATCCTTACAGTTGGTTATTACACAGGCCCTGGGAAGAGAGAGCTTGTTCATTCTCCTTGCTGACTTGTGCTGAGTTGGAGGTATCCTGGCAGTTTCTGACGGGTTTTGTTTTGCAGAAACAGATCCAAAGTCTGAACAAAATGTGCTCAAATCTGCTGGAGAAAATCAGTAAGGAGGAGCGTGAATCAGAAAGTGGAGGTATGTCACTGAGGTGGGGGTGGGGTGCAGGGGTTCCAGCAGCAGGTTTCAAAGAGTATAAGCAAAACAGGTAATATGGGAATTGAGGTTTAGCAGCACAGACAGAAGCATTCCAGAAGATGCAAGATTGGCTGTCCTGGAGCCCCCTAATTTGAGAAGGGATCCTGTGGGTGCCATGTGTCCTGCTTGTGTGACCTGTGCATGGCAGGAAGGTCATCCCAACCCTTTTCCATATCCCTCTATTAGGTGGTGGTAACTATTTGCCGAGAAAACATCCCAATCAATTTTAATTAACAGAAATAGATATGAAAGTGCAGTGCCAGTGAATGGGGAACCCCTTATCTGTGTTCTGAAGGAGAGTACATTGTTGGCAGGCTCTTGTGTGATGCCCTCTAGATGATGGGTGCTTCAGACTCATGGCCAACCTTTTCTGATTGTAGTGTTCACTATTCCCAGGAGTGCTGTGTGCAACTCTTACAGGCATTGGTGTTGTTTTTATTATCTTTGACACACATGTAGTGTAAACAAGAACCCAAGCACAGGTTCTGTCTAGTTTGCAGGATTAACAGTGTAACTGAGCACATGTGTGGCAGAAAAACTTGCAGACACTGTGCTGCTCATGAGCCTCCAGAAGTGATGTTGCCATTGTTTATTTAAAACACAGTGCTTGTTAACTGCCAGAGGATTCAGCATGAAATAGCCCTTAGTGGGAACTTCTCCTGGGCATGGAGGAGTTAGCTCCCTCTATCCTCCTTCCCTGAGCAGATTATGCCCTGCAGTCAGTGAAAAAGCTCTTGGGTCACCCTTGTCCCTGGATTTTGCAGCATCTTTGACCCTGCTGAGTCTCTTGTAGGAGAGCTCTTAAGAAAACTCATCTCTATTACACAGCTAAAAAGTAAATTCAAGACCAGCTATGCTACTTCTTAGACCTTGATTGCTAAGTCTAAAAGTTAACTTGTAAAAATAACTTCTTTTTCTACAGGTTTACGGCAGAACAAGCAGACTTTCAACCCTGCAGATACCAATGCACTGGTAGCAGCTGTGGCCTTTGGGAAAGGGCTGTCAAACCGGAGACCCCCGGGCTCAGGGGCATCTGTCCAGTCAGGCCAACCAGGAGCTGGTGCCATCATTGCAGGGGCTTCGGGCATCCAGCAGGTCCCAATGACAGGGGCACCAGCTCAGCAGCAGCCAATGCTGGCAGGAGTGCAGATGGCACCAGCAGGACAGCCAGGTAAAGAAGCTGCATGTCTGAGATCAGTTGAAATCCATGGAGCAAGACAGACAAATGCAGATGTAGAGATTCTTCCCCAGTCACCTTTCAGGTGTAGCCAAGTACGAGTTTCCTTTCTAGCCCTAATGACATGAGTCAGGTTACAACAGTGGAGCAATACCTGCTTAAAATTAGCTTAGGTTGAAATGGATCCCAGCCAACCAGCTTCAGTTTCTTAACTCCCACTGCAATGCTATGTGAATAAGAGACTTTGTGAACATAGGGATCAATATGGAGGGAGATCACAGTGTAGTTTTGCAGGGATCTATGCTGAGGGGTTTTCTGTCAAATTTAAGTTGTGAGTAGGCAATGAAGAGGAAAAGTTTGGTGGCAATGAGTTATTTAAGGTAAGGAAAAAGAAGAAAAACCCTCAAAGTTGTCTGTGAAAAGTCAGAAGGATTTCCTATAGCAAGGGACTTCGCTTAATAGCAGTAGGTTACATTAGTATGAAACATAAAGTGAAATACATGGGTGTACAAATTGGACTGTACATGTCCAGCATCTGGACTCTAACCTAGTGACTTGTATTTATGAAATACATCCATGATATGAGTTCTGTAAAGACATCAATTGGTTGTTCAGTTGGGGCAGAAATGCAAACCAAATGTTAGCAATTACTAGAAGAGGAA
The DNA here is from genome assembly GCA_035041135.1 of Platyrinchus mystaceus. Lineage (NCBI taxonomy): Eukaryota > Metazoa > Chordata > Aves > Passeriformes > Tyrannidae > Platyrinchus > Platyrinchus mystaceus. The sequence continues at coordinate 11,224,515 of JAWWLV010000005.1, forward strand.
TAGAGGAACAGATGATATCTTCAGGCCATTCTGTAAATCCACTGGGCACCCACACCTGCAATATTATGGGTGGTTCTGATACCTTCTCTGCTATTTGCCATAGCTTTGGGCTAGGGAGAAGGAAGTGTGGAGGCCTATAAAATCCCAAATTGTATACAGCAGGTGAATGAGGAATGATTGTTCACTGTCTCCCAGGATACAGAAGGACTGGTGAAAGTGCAGCAATGAAAATACGGGCTCGTAGACTTGGAACAAAAGGGAGATGCTTTTCTGAATATGAAATGATTAGACTGTAGAGCACATTGTCTAGTGTGTGATAGGTAGATAGTGTTTATATGAGATGGAAAAATAAGCACGTAAATTTCTGGATGAAAATCAGTCAACAGCTAATCTTGAAGATACCAACTCTGATTCCATGACCCCGAGCCACAATATGTTAGAAGCAGAGGGAGTATTCTGAAGGGGTATCACTGCAGGCTTGCCCTGTTCTGCTATTCCTTCTTAAAAGTCCTCAGCTGTCAGGAATGGGTTTGGCCTGGGGGACATACAGACCTAACCCTGTGCTGTCACAATGTTAATTGCGATTTAGGATATCGGATATCCTAATTGGTGTTTTCTTGCCTGTGTAATGACTGTTGTTCAGAAATGAACTTGAGCAACAATGTTAATCCTAAGTTAAATATGTATTTATGTAAGAGAAATTAATTTCCATTGTGATCTCAAAACAAAGAAGACCCCATAAACAGTGTATCCAGGATGGTAAGACAGTCCCTTCTGTAGACCAAGCAGAGTGTTCTGGTAACAAGAGCTCCTGTCCAGCCTGTGTTAGGGGTAAGGTCCCTTTTGATAAGAGCAGCTATAGTGGGTTTTACCAAAGGTCAGTCTCACTGTTCTGTATTTGATTCTGCCCATAGCTGAGGCTGAAATAATACAAGAAAAAAGTATTTATCTTGACAACAGTCATTTTTTAGGGATTTTAAGCCAGAGTTTTGTTTGATACCAGTGGGTAGAGCAACCATTAATTTCTGCAGTTCCTGTTTGAATTACAGTTTTGACTTCTACAACATCTGTAGCAATAAGTCCTACAGCTCTATTGCATGTTTTGCTTTTAAAAGAATCCTTTTTATGTTTAACTCTTTTGCTTGATAATTTTCTTGCACGTTTCCTCTTTACCCATGTTGTGCGAAATGACGTATAATGATTCCTCACTTAGTTTTCATGTTTTGGAAATCTGTCATGTCTCCTCCCTTTGTCCATTTTTTAATTTTTTTCCCCCTAGCTTATGAGTCTTATTCTCTTTAATATGACCTCGTGTGAAAATGATAATTTGGACCATCCTTGTTGCTCTTACCTGCACTTTTTCTATTTGTTTCCAAGACTGGGAACACCAGAATTGCTCACAGTGTCCCAGATATGGGGGAATCATGCAGTCCCTACTTGCTTTTGGAGTAATGTCTAACAGTATTTGTGGACTGCTTGTTAGCACTGAAGTGATATATCAGTTGCTTGCCCATTTATTGCTGGCAATGGCCCACTTTGGGTATGTTTGAGAAAGTTGAATAATCTTTATTCTTTTAGGCATTTGCTTATCAAATCTTTTCTTTTCTTGTCCTGCTGCACTACAGTTTTAACTTCCAGAAGTTGTCTTTTTTTTTTTTTTCCTGTTTTAATTTGTAGACACTGAAGGAGTGTTCTTTGAATATCCCTCTGAGCTGCTCTTTAATCACTGTTTATTTTTCAGGTCATTTCAGTTTTGTCTAGCACTGTACACTTACTGTAGGCTGCTAGTAAGCTGTCTTTGAACACACTCCCCAGTGTGATTGGTATCAGCAAAGAGTAATAATGCCCAAGAGGTGGATGTGGTTACAAGAAATGAAGAGATCTCAGAGAGGCCTAGTAATTTAAACATACACCCTGACTGTAAATAATGCTGCATGTAAGGGGATACAGGCTCTGTGTTTGCCTCTCTGAAATGGAAGTGGAGATCAGTCTGGGTTCTTCTGGGAGTGCTGCTGCCAGCAACTTCTGTGAAACTGAGTAAGTCCAACAGTGATGTAGAAACCTCCTGACTAAGAAAGGCTTGCTTAGGGTGGAACAAGGATGGAATTTGAGGGGATAACAGAGGGACACAGGAGTTGTCAAGATTTCTCTGCAGGGAAAGATGCCAGTTTGTAGAAGAGATTGATTGTGTTAGGTCAGAAGCTGGAAGATGCTGTAGCAGATAAGCCTGGAGTGGAACAAGAAAAGCCCAGACAGGGTTGTTGTGACTCTTGCATGTTCCTGAGCAAATGTTCTCCCATATGCTGATTTTGCACTGCTTTTTCTTTTTTTTTTTTCCTCTTTTCAGGAAAAATGCCAAGTGGCATAAAAACAAACATCAAATCTGCCTCAATGCATCCCTACCAGAGATGAGCTGAGATTAACCGGAGCCAGGGAACAGCAATGTTGTTACTGCTGCAGCCACCCCGCTTGGATTCCTTCTAGGACTGCTGAGTCCCCTTACACAGCCACACACCATATCCAGGGAGACAGGGCTTAAAGGCCCTTCTCTGGATTTTGTTTATTGCTGGGTGGCTTGTGTGGAGCTGCTGGTGGCCACGTCTCCTGGACACAACTACTTCTCTGTTCAGCCAGAGCAGAGGACTTTGGTTGTGGTATTGATCTCATCTTCTCCAGGTCTGGCCTGGAGGATAACTACCCTTTCCTGATACAGAGCCTGAAGAGCTGCATGGAGCACTCTGCTCCTTGTTTCTGCTTGGTCACTCAGTATGTTCTTTCTTTACTCCCTCTTGTTGAATAAAGACCTCGTTATGCACATTGTGAGACACTGGTATCCATCTCTTAGGAACTCTCATTTCCCTTTGGGGAAGCACAGAGCATCTCCAATCTAAAATACACTGAAAATGTTGGAGGCTGAGTGCTGGAGCTGCAGGTTTATGGGTAAAGAGGTGTTGTAGAGTGAGTCAGCAGGGTACAAACACAAGCAGCAAACACCTCATGCATTGAAAACCAATTCTGTCTATTCCCCAGAATGCAAAATACTGGGAAAGACTATTGCAAGGCCCACAGCAAGAAGGCAGCACTTCAGGAACAGAAGCACAGAGCTTTTGTATTCTGATACTGCAGCAAATCCCAGCTGGATCTGATTTCATTTCCATGCTTGTCTGCTTCTGTGTTTCCTATAAAGTTTCTTAGCTGCTTCAGGATTGATTTATCACTTCAGAGACTTATTTCAATCTGCTCAGGACTGTGGCACTTCTGGATTGGCCATTTCTCTTTAGAACTGGGCACTGTGAAGCCATCCCTGTTCTGCTTTGTGCCTTTGAGCTGTAACATATAATCTGCCCAGTGAGAGACTCCTCTGAGACTAAAAGGTGGGGGTGCATGCCCATGGAGCACATGCAGCACTATCCTAAAGGAAAACTGTCCTGCCTCTTGCTGCACTTGCCTGGACTTCCTTTTTGACTTGTGGTGAAAGCCAGCACTGTGTTTTACTCAATAGCATCTGTCAGCAATCTTTGGGTGAGGAAATCTCCACTCAGCAGATACAGCCTGCAGCTGCTCCTGCACTGCTTGCCTCTGAACTAATAGATCCCGCTTATTTGTGGAGGCTGTGAGCCCTTCTCCCAAAACAAAACCTGCCACAAAGCTGTGACTGGGGCAGTTACTGACCCATTTTGATGTGCTGGCCCTTGAAAATTGCTAAGCTGGGAAGCAGAAAGTTGAGCTGAAAGCACAAACAGCTTATAAGATGGCAAAGCCACTCCAGTAGGAATGAGCCCAGTGACGTGTCTGCAGTGGCACCATCCCAGCTTTTATGCTCCTAAACAACGAGGAGGTCTCGGCTTTCTCGGAGATACTGCAGTGTGAGGGCAGAGGAGGCACGTTACTGGCTCTGGTGTGAGGGGTTTGTGCTAAAAACTGGAGCCTGAGGGCCAGGGAGTGAGAGCCTGCAGGACCATTCCCTGTGACGGGCTGAGCACCACGTGAATGGCCGTGCCCCGCTCTGTCCCTGCTTTGGTTGGAAAGGAAGGCAGAATATTGTGTGTGTCAGACCCCTGGCACTCGCCATTCGTGGAGCCTCAGCTCTAGGATGCTGCTTCCCTTCATCCCCCCCAGCCTGGCTTCCTTATAAAGCTAAAATGCCCCAGTGCGGGAGCGCCCGGGGCCGGCGGCTGCCGGGGTGATTTGGGCAGCGTGGGACACAGGCACGGCATAGCTGCCTGCCACCCACACTAACCTGGCTCTCCCAAAAACGCCTCCAGTGGGGCCGGCCAGACCTTTCACACACTTGGACGGGAGGAAGGGAAACACAGGCAGGGTTTTTTTCCGTAGATTATAAAGCCGGGGAGGCTGGCTGGGCTCACCAGCGTAACTTCCTGCATGACACAGGCTGCCGTGAATTAGTTCTTGAGAAAATTGGAGCACTGTTGTTAGGAAAACAGTTGATCTTGAACCGATGTGTCTCAGCTACAGTGGCTGGTAGGTCGTTCTAAAAACTATTTTTCTTGTTGCACCTTAGATTGAGGCTGTGTTTCTTTAACTGCCTTCAAGCCAGTGAATCTTCTCAGCCAGGGAGTGAGTCCCTGAGCTGTTGGTCCCAGAGAGAGGAGTCAGATATTATGATCCAGCTTTCCTGATCCTTTTTAACGATAGACTGAACTGATGAAAGTCCCTTTTGCTTTAAGGCATATTTTCCATTTTCCACTTCTTGACTCGCATCCAAATCTCCTTATGCATCTGTGTCCTTTGGGACACTGGACTAGGACACACTATTCTGATTGTGGGAATGGGAGTTTCAAATGTAGAGCGACTTTAACCTCTTATCCGGTTGCTGCCAGTGTTTGAATGTTTGAACAGGGAACAAGAACAAGCCTTTTACCCATAAAATCACAGTGGAATTCATGGTCCACTGCTTGTCACTGTGGTCTGCAAGTCCAGCAGGGGTTCAGCATTCCCAGTGCACCGTGTCAGAATAAAAGCACAGCCCTGCTGGGTCAGGGCCGAGGCTGGGGCTGTGTCCCCCTGTGCAGGGGCCAAGCAGGCCAAGGGGAAGCACTCTTTTCCTGTGAGCATGGGATGTGCTGCTGCACTGAGCCCTCAGGGTGTTTTCCCTTGCCTTATCCAATTCCTTTTTGAACTCCTCTCCTCGAAGTAGGATAATTTTGGCAGGGAGGAGGCTCAGTCCCAGCACGGCAGGCGCTGCTGGGCGTTCTGGGTCCCAGCTTGGGTGCAGGAGCGTGATGGAGGTGGACACTGGTTCACTGGTTTGTTCTGGCCCCCAAGTCCCTCCTCAGTACCAGTTGGGCTCTAGTGCAGACAGTGGGCATCTTTCCCTGTGTGGCCCCACTGCCCCAGGGATCCCAAGGGCTCCCAGGACATCAGGCTGTCCCCATCATGACTTCATTTCCCTCCAGGTCATCAGCTGTGCACTATTTAGCACTGCCTGCTACAAACACATCCTCAGTACCAGCTCCATGGGGAGCATCTCCTCTGCTGCCTCGCACTTGGCCCAGTCACTTGTGAGCTTGTTCCTTGATCTCACATGCCTCTGTACCAGCCAGCTTGCTCTCTGACATTTAAAAACATACAGTGCCAAAAACATTATCGTGTTAGTCTGAAGGTTTATCGTCTGTAATCCCTGATGATTGATATTTATATTTCTCTGCTTTAAATCTTTATCAGTATGATCACATATTTTTTGGTCATTATTTTGCATGTGATGTCTGTCGAATAGACACACCTGTTTACAAGGCCATCCTGTTTACTTTTTTAAAATGCTGGCATAATATCAGCTTGCTTGTTCTCTGGAGCTTTTCCAGGCTCCTTTGTCTTACTGAATCTCATCATTAATAATTTGGATTTTTAAAAACAGATTTTATTTTTATTTTATTTTATTTTTGAGATGCGGGGTACCCAGACTGCTGCGTTTTCAACTGTGTGTTTGCCTTATGCAACTGTTGTTTAACATCCTCCTGAGTTACTGTTAGAGTGGAAAGCATTTCACCCTCGTGACAGGAATGCTTCATCTGGCTTCCTCCCAAACACAGGAGAGAGATATTTATTGCCTTTCCTTCCTGCCCAGCTATCCACAGGCCCACCGTTCCCAGCCTGCATCGCACATCCAGCCGTGCTGGGTGGTGCCCACAGCCTGTCCTGCTGCTGCCCTGGGCTCCTCTGGCAGCCCTGAAGCTCAGCCTGTTGCCACCACTCCCCTGCATCTCTGCATCCACTGATCAGCATGACAAACACCTGCTGCTTGTTTGTTCTCTTGTCCCCTCCCCAAGTGGAGATGTGCACAGAGGTGTCTTCTTTTGTTTAAACAGGCAAAACAGAACACTTTTGTTTGTGGGGTTTTTTTTAACCTACAGATATTTTAAGTGGGTGTCATTAAGCCTTTCCAGTGGAGGGGAAGTACAGGAGGTGGGAGGGAAGCAACCAAAAAGATAGGGGGACAGGAGAATTAGGGGACCCTCTGCAGTTCTCCACTCTCCATAACACAGCTAAGGCAGGGTTTCAGCATGGGCTGCAGGGCTGGTTTCCATGCTTCTGCCAGGATGGGATCTCTCTGACAGGAACATCTGGAACCAAAGGAGAAGGCTTGTGGTGGTTGGGTTGAGAGAGCCTGAGGATTTTTTGATGCTGAGAAGCTACATAAACGGGGTGTGTGCTGCCAAAGGGTGTTAAGCCAAGTTTTGCATCTGAATTGCTCCCACAGCAGCTTCACCTGCAGCTGACAGAGGAGAGACAAATACGTGGAAATAGCAGCAAAAGGTGGGTTTTAACTGGCCACTGAAAAACCCAGAAACTGCTTGGAAGTCAAAGGCACAAACAGAGGGAAAACGGCCCAGTGGTGGAAGCAGCCCCTCAGTCAGGCTCTCTGCTTTCCCCAGTGCTCCCCAGATGAGCCTGGTGGCCCCAGGAGAGGCAGAGCATGTCTGTGTGACAGCTGGCACCTACAAATGAATACACAGGTGCTTTGGAAAAATCCCATGGAGTTCCTCCTTCCACCAGAGTGCCATAAATCTTCATCTGCCTTAAAAACAAAATGTTGCCACTTTGTACCTCACACGGATGCTGTGGTGGTAAAAATACACGCTGGAGAAATGGGATGTTTGGATGTATTTGTAATACATGCCATAAAAATAGTTCAAGCTGATGTGACTCCACAGTTTATTTATTGTCCTTACGATACTGCAGCTCTCTGGCTGGATCCAGGAACACTGCCTTGGTGGAAACCTGCACTTAAAAATTAATGAAAACCTTCTGCAATTTTCTCAGGGGTAACCCTGACATCAGAGTACTGCAAAGCATGCTGGCTGGCTCCTCTGAAGGAGAAGCCTGTGTCTTTTTTATTATTATTGTTATTTTTTAGTGTGTTTTTTTAAAGAAAGGAAATTACTGCATGCATTTTTCTAACGGAGACATATTTTCCAAGGTCAGGGGATCAAGAGCTGTGGTTCCTGCAGCAGCAATCTTGTCACTGCTGCTCAGATTCTGTCACTGATTTACCTGCTTGCTGTGAGGCTTCTCCCTTTGCTCCCATCATGTCCAAGCAGTTTCTGCACTGAATTAGCAGTGGTGCTAAGGTCCCCCTTGGCATGGCAGCTCCTTTCCTCTGAGTAAAGACTGTGTCCCAGGGGCATTTTTGCACTATGTTTTTCATTTGCTGGCCATGCTTTGGGCCAAAGGGGCATCACTGCGGTCTGTGGGTGTTGTTTCGAAGCTGCAGCATGTTTCCCTTTTGAACCCAGACCACCCCCTTCTTTGCTTATTGCCAGGTGGCCTTGGTGGGTCGTGTCTGTCTCCCACTGCCACGTGCCAGTCCTGGGCTGTGCCCACCCTGGCATGCAGCGTGGAGGAGTGCTGGCCCTGCGGGAACTTGGCTTTGAAACGCGCAGCGGATGTTCACGTGGAGTTTATTCCTGGTGCTGATGCAGTGCTGCAGTCAGGGTCCTGCTGTGTGGGGTGGGAGAGACGCCTCTTGTCTCCTGCTCTGCTGCAGCAGCGTGGTGGGACTTCAAAGCACTGCCTAAAGAGCTCGTGGCAGTAGCCAACACACCGACTTGTATCCCCCCTGAGAAACGCATTCTGCATAAGTGGGGCCGAGGAGCCATCATTTTGGATGCCTTGCTTTTGTATATTTAGGTTTTCCCATGGGCATCACAGCAGTAGAAACAGCCACAGTCATCATCATCATCATCATCATCATCATCATAGCACAGCCTGTTTTGCTCCAGCCAGCAGAATGCACCAAATTTGACTGCGTGGGGCTGTCAGAGGGCACACACCATGTCCATCCCTCCACGGCAGAGCACGGGCAGGGCAGGGAGCTGGGCAGCACAGGGCTGTGGGCAGGAGGAGCCAGGCCAGCAGGACCTGCAGCCCTGGACTGTGGAAAACCCCACAGCAACTGCTGAGCCAGGAATGACTCACAGAAGACCTCTGTGGGTGCGTCTACCACTGCTCTTAACTGTTTGTATTCACTCACATAGGGAGTAAAACCACTAGGAATTAATAGGAATGCTCCAACCCACATTTTGAGCGTGCAGCTCCCCCTCCTTTGCTTCTTTGTGTCCTGTGCTCCCTGCTGTGTCTTGCTGGAGCTCAAGTGCAAGATGTTTGTCCCCACACAGGAATCCAAAAAGGCTTGTGGTGTTCACCATTAACAACACTTTCTGGAGAGGTATTTCCAGACAAGGGGCCACTGTGTTCTCTGCCCATTATCTTGGAGCAGTTTACTGCATACCTCTGTTTCCCTCCTGGTTATCTGTCCCTAGGAGAAACAGTGCATCCCCTCACTGTGGGAGCTGCCCCACTGCTGCTCTCCCCTTCCCTTGAGTCCCTTGGGCATGCCAGGCAGGTGCAGGAGGCCATGGCAGACGTGCCATGAGTTCTCTTATTCCTCAATTTCTTTTTCCTCCCAAGCCACTGTGGGTCTCAGGGCATGTACTGTGCTGCTGACTGTACCAGTGGACAACCTTAGAAGCAGAGAAGATGCCAGGCTGGCCGGGGAGGACAGTGTCCCCCACCAGCCCGCAGCCCAGACAGGCAGGCAAAGCCCAGCCTCGGCTGGAGCTAAACACGGCCTCATTTCACAGCAAAACAATTCCTCTTTGTGCAGCCTGTTCCCCCAGAACAATCCTCCACTCTGACAATGTCCTTTCTGTGGCTTAGTCCCTGCAGAGTGACCAGCAGCCTGCTCATGCCAGCGCCAGCTTAGCCCCACTGCCCCATGGCCGAGGGGGCAGCACTTGAGACCCCCGGCCTGGGCAGCCTCTGCTTGGGACTCCGTGGCCACTTCAGGTCAGGGCAAAAGTCTTCCCAGGAAAGTGTCCAGCACAGCGTGGAGCATTTGGGAGGGGTTTTTCTTCCAGCTTTGTGTGCTCCATGGAGCTGCATGGCACTGCTGTACCACGTTACGAAGGCAGCCCTGGGATGTGATTGTGGAGTGTGAGATGTGGGTGTCAAGTCACCAAATCTGACTGTAATCCCAACTGCCTTCCAAGGATGGAGAAATCATCTGACTTGGCCAAGATGCTCTCTTGGGCTCCAGGCAGTCTGGGACAGGCTGCCAGAGATGATCACTTCAGATGGAAAGGGCATTCTGGGGATGAGCAAGACCAGGGTCTTTTTCCTCACCTGCATTTTCTCTCTTCAGGAGCGTGTGCCCACGAGACAGCCTTAAAGGCTCCCTGAGAAGGGGCAGCTTTCAGGTCCCAGAGCTCCCAGAACTCCTGTGGTCTTCTGCCACCACACACTGCCTGTGGACAGTCACCAATGCTTGCACAAGTAACCACGGACTGCTGTTGTGCTGCATGTGCTGAAGCCCCCAAACCTCCTGACCCTTTCCAGCCTTCTACCAGTCCACTCTGGGCCTTGAGCTGGCCCTGCTGTGCCTGCTGCCACGCAGAGACACTGAAGAAGGGGCTTCTCCAGGCTTTTGGTGTCCTTGTGTGCCTTGCTCTGGCTCTGGCTCTGCTTCTTCACCCCCACCCTCCCCATGATTTGGTGGATTTGAAACAAGCGCTGTTGTTCCATAAGGTTATTCCGTGGGCCAGGGGAAAAAATAAGAATGCTTTAACAGATCCAGAGTGGGGCAAGACTGCTGGCACGTCTGTGGAGGTGCCAGGGGGTCCTGTACTGCTGGAGTGATGTTGCCAGCCTGCAGAGGTGGGTGCCAGGGCTCACGCTGGAGAGGCTGTTATGCAGCTGACAAAGGTCCCGGCAGGAAACCGCAGTCATGTGTGCTGCCCACCCCAGCTGGCAGGCAAAGTCCAGCAATTAAACACACCGGGGTGAAAGTCTGCCACCAGAGCTCCCAGGGCACCACCACAGTGCCTGCAAGCTTCCAGGTGATGCTTCCAACCTCCCCTGTCGTCTCTCAGAATGCCTTTTTCCAGGTGATGTTTGAGTGCGAAACTGCAGCATCGTGTTACAGCAGGGGTTTCAGCGGGGTCATGTCATGCCTGCTGGCTACAGAAATGTTGTGAGTTGTTTGCTGGTAGCTTGAGGGGCTTGTAGGAACCTTGAATCCCAGGAATGAAGGTATTTCTTTCAGCTTTAAGGGGAAGAGGGAAACAGCGACGGGGTAATTGGCCTTTGCTGCCGGTATGATGTAATCAGCATATACAACACATAAAATTTTGTCCAACATGAGTCACTTAAACCTGATATCAACCACGGAAGGAGGCAGCACATCATCCTGAGCAATGCATGCTCAGGCATGGCTTACCTGCCCAACTCCATTTATTGAAATCACAGAGTGACATTATGGCATTTAATGGTCCTTCAGGTTCTGGGTGGTGTCACCTGTCTCCACGTTTAGTGGTCATGAAAGACTCATTTGATTCTCTCAGTATAGACAGAGGTGATGTAGGAGCATTTCTTGGATGATTTCAGATTCCCAGGGCAATCAACCTGTAATTTTTTGTCATGGAGTCACAGAGAAGGTGTGCAGCAATGAGGTGTGGTTGATAGTGCTTTAGGGTCCAACCTCAGGGGAAGGGAGAAGGATTTAAACAACATTAGAGAGCCAATTTACATTCAGTGGTTTTATCTGATCACATGCAAAATCATTGGGTTTTCATTATTAAAAAGAAAAGGATGGGAGGATATGGGAATCATCTTTTCACTCCCCAGGTGTAATAAGCTAGGTAAATTTACTAACTATGTATGTCAAATACATCACTGAAAAATTACAGGGCCAAGTGTACATGTTTTTAATTTCACTGAATCCATTCTGTCTTTTCATTATATTTTAGATTTTTCAAGTTCCATAAGGTCAATATATTGCCAAATAAAACTCTCACCATTCAATTTATCAGTATTAAAAAGCAATAAATTCATAGTTATAAATTCAGTGAATAAGAGAATATAAACTTACTACATAAGCCAGACATGATCAAAAAGATATTTTAGTTCCCCAGCAAGCCAGGATTTTAAGAATTTTTAAATCTGCAAGAAAACTGAGAAACTTAAACCCCTGAGGGGGCTGAAACTCCCTATTTTCCCTATCCAGCTGCATGGTGAGCCTAAGCCCGTCCTAAACTGGCACCAGAAAAACTGCAATACCGAGAAACTCATTACATCTCTCATTACATGCAGAAGAAATCATCATTACTAATCTCTAAGGTCATAACCTCTCATTGAACTTCACCCCTTTTCCATTGCTTAGTTCCTATAGACCTTCCCTTCCCATCTGATAGTCTGATAATCCTCTGCACTGATGATGGCTTCAGTCTTTGTGCCTTCAGCAAATTACATTAGCATATGCCTGCTTTTTTGCACCGAGGCAGAGTGACAAGGGAAAGAGAGGTGCACCTGGCTCTGCAAGGAGCAAAGAGAAAGGAGAAGACAAGGACTGGTGGAGGGAACAGTGGAAAGGAGCACAGAGACCCACAGCCAGCTCCACCTGACCAGAACTCCCATGTCAAGAAGGATCAGCAAGGCCCTCACTAAAGCTAGGGTGGAAATGGTGTGTTGTTCTCCAGGATAAGAAGTGGAGGAAGGAGCTTAAGCTCTCCCAAACTCAAGCCTGGTGCAGCCCAGGCTGCTGGGACCAGGAGCACAACAGCCAGGTTTTTCTCCTGAACTGCAGGTGAAGAGTTAATGACCTGCAGGGCTTTGTCTGCTGGAGGAGTGGCTGGTGCAGGCAGGACACCCTTGTGCAGGCGTGTGACAGAATCATCTCTGCTCTGGCGGTCCAGAGATGATCACCAGTCAGGGTGACACGCCTGGCTGGCTGCAAACAGCTTCTCTCCCAGATTTCAGGTCACACAGGCAGGATTCAAGATGGAAGCAGAAGATTATCCATTTATAAAAGTC
>JAWWLV010000005.1:11239559-11283303 GCA_035041135.1 Platyrinchus mystaceus
TGCCCCGGGGGGCGGAGCCCTGCGCTTCTCGGCCAATCGGCAGCGTCGAGCGGGGCGGGGCCGCCCGGTTTAATGGTGGGGGCGGCCGTGGCGGCGGTAGAGCGGGGTGCGGCCGGCGGTGAGTGCGGGCGAGCACCGGGCCGCGGGCACGTGGGGCGGAGGGCGCGGGGCCCAGCCCTGCCTGGTGGCGGTGGGCCGGGGGTGCCCGGGCTGTCCCAGCGGTCCCTTGGGGTGTTTGGGAAGGGGGCAGTTTGGGTGAAGGTGTCCGAGGTTAGCGGGTCTGGGCTGACTGTTGGGCTGTGCTGGGGGGGCTTCGGGGCTGTTTGCGCAAGGGCGCTGGGGAGGCCTGAGCGGGGTTCGGCCGCTTTGCGGGTGAAGCTTTGCTGCCGGGGTAGGTGGGCCCTGCTGCAGGGAGGTCATGTGCTGGCTTGGCACCTGCTGGAGGAGGCTGCGTGTGCGTCCGTGTCCCCGTCAGCTGGGATGCTCTGTGTCCCGGGAGGAGGTGGGTGGTGTCCCCTCGGCACAGGCGTGGGGGGAGCGCGGCGGGGGCGGCCGTGGCCTGATGGGTGGAGTGGGTGCTGTGACATGGGGTGACCGCGCTGGGTGCGGCTGCCACTAGCGGAGGCTGTCACCCTCCTGGCGAGAGGAGTGCCCACAGTGGCGATGTGTGTCCTCATGGCAGCGCAGAGGTGTGCGAACCTGGCCATGTCAGAAGGAGGGAGACAAGTGGAGTCCAAGCTGAGTTGCTGAAGTGTGTGGGGGTTTTTTTTGTAAGCAGCTGGGTCCTGACGCTGTGAGGAGCTGCAGTGCTCCCTGGCTCACAGCGTGGTACCACTGCCCCAGCGCTCCCTCCACGGTGCCAGGGAAGGGCGCAGTTAATTCCCTTCCCGCAGTCGGCTGCCCTCCCTGGGGCAGGGCCGCCTGCTCTGTGCGGGGTTGGATGTTTTCGCGGCCGGCCCGGAGGAAGGACCGTCCCTCGGCGCTGTTGTGTGCCGGGGCACAGACAGCGGCTCCCGTCCCGGCAGGTCTGTGCTCGGCGGCCGTGCCGGGTCCGTGCTCGGTTGCCCCGAGCCCGGGGTTCTCCCGCTCCCCGCCTCAGGGACCGCCGGCTGCGCGGCCTCTCGGGGACGGGATCGGCACCGCCGCCTTGGCGCTTCGGCGGGGCTGTGCCGGCCCCACAGGCGGCGGAGCGGCCCGCGGGGCTCGCTGGAAGGCGGCCGAGCCTCCTCTCCCCACACGCGGGGCCTCCCCGGGCCCGCAGCGGCCCTTCCCGGCCGCGCAGGCCCCGCTGGGCCGCGGCTCCGCTTCCGGGCCCGGCCGCGCCACACCCGAGCCGGGCCGGGAGCCGATCGGGCGGGGGGGCCGGCGGGGCCTGTGCCGGGGCCGAGCGGGGGTGCCAGCGGGGCCGAGCGGGGCGCTCCCGGCGGGGGCACCGGGCTGGGAGCTGCAGGTACGCCGGGCAGCCCGGGAGGGCTCCGCTCTGCAGCGGGGCGAGAGCAGCCCCCGGCGGCCGGGGAGCTTTCCCGTGCACAGCCCTCGGCATCAATGTAACCATTGAGATGGCTCTTCCCTCCTCCTCCTCCGGGCAGGGTGGCAGTACCAGGCCTCCCCCGCTGCTGCGACACAATGTCAGCTTTGAGTGCCGGCTCGTGTAGGTGCTTGGCCTCCCGCTGGCCCTCGCTCTGGAACGCGGTGGCAAGAGGAGGAGGAGGAGGTCATTGTCACCCTCCTGGTGGCAGCAGTCCCCCGGCCGCGGGCTCACCTCGCACTGCTGCGGCCATGCACAGGGGTCTGCACTTGCTGGATAACTTCAGGCTTAGTAACCACTGGCAGTACAGTCTATAGGTCTTTTACCTGGGCTTGTTCCTCTGTTGTAACGAGGGGGCAGTTGGGTAAGCTGCTTCTTTTTGATCTTATAACAGAATAATGAGGCAGTATAAATAGGCATCGTAACAGGAGGGGGAACTTTGGGAGTCGCAGTCTATGCCTCGGTGCCTGGGCTGCTTCCTGCAGAGGGGCTGTCAGATGCTTTCCCTGTGACTGACCACCTTGGTTCTGGAGTCCTAAAGGCAGGAAGAAGTGGGGTGAATACCCCTTCTTGTGCTCAGTGGGCAGCATGAGATAACACAGGATGCTTTACCTGCTAGTGCATTTCCTTAGAGCATCTATCCCCCTCTTGGCAGCCAGGATTGCCTGTGCAGCAGTGCATCTCTCCTGCTGTGCTGTCCCAAATTGACCACCTTCTCTTCTGCCAGAATGCAGCCAGGGCAGATTCCTAGCTGGATGGAGCTGACCTTCCCACCAGACCTGCCGGGCAGCTTCTTGAGGATGGTTTAGACAGTCAAACAGCTGGCTGAGCCCTTGAGGCTTGACTGACACTGCTGTGTCTTATCTCTTTCCTAGGAAGCCCCTCTAGCTCATGGGTGTGAGCTGCTGCTTACAGCCTGTTCCTATGAGCAACAGCAGTGGTGCCAGCTGTTGCAGCATCTACTTGCTGCATCTCACTGTGGGGATTAAGCCACGCCACCCACACAGCCTGGGCCTCTGCAGTCCTGCCCTGCCTTTTATTCTCACTTCTGTTTCCTGAAAGTCTGCTGGATGGGGGGTTTCTGTGGTCCCTCAGGGCAGAAATGTAATATGAGGGAAAGTATTGTTAAAGCTAGGGGAGTAAAAGCTCACTCTGACCTAGAACTGTCTCTCGCCACACGTTAGAGGTGAAAATAAGTGAGCTTATTGAAGGTGCAGTGTCTCCTTCCCTCTCCTGGTGGAGAAAAGCTTTGCATCCTGAGGAACCTCCAAAGCTGGTGTCAGAAGCAGGTACATTGCTGCATACTTGGCTTGGCACTGTCCTTGAAGCTTACAAGTGAATGCTTTCCTCTTTTCTGCTGAGGTTACAGCACTGTCAACAGTCAGCCTGAAATCCTTCCTCTAGGGAGCTCACAGGAGAGAGACACGCTGGGAGTGGTGCCTGTGATGGCCCAAGAGATGCTCTGTGTTTCTGTGCTTTTGTGTTGGGCAGATGGTGGGAGTACTTGGGCTGGAAAGTCTGGTTCTTGCCAGTCAAACAGGTGAGGCAGCTTGGGCTCCTGCAGGGAGGAGACGGTCCCCAGGAGCCAGGACTCTTCCCTGCAGGAGTTATGGGGCTGCTGTTGCTCAAAGATGACAAGTTGCAGCTGCCACAGCCTGCTCCCCACCATCAGGCCTGTGTCTGCATGCTATCTGAGCCTTTAGTGGCTTGAAGATGGTAGAGATGGTAACTGGGTCTGATGATCTTGATTTCCCTTAGTGTCTCTTGGGGGTTTTAATTTCTGGTTGATTCTTCCCCGATGGATCAGGGTGGTAAGCTGTCACTGGCAGCAAGTTCTCCAGCTGTGCAAGGAGTGCTCTTACCCTGTGGATCAGACCAGCTAGCTGTGCTCTCATAGTTTGTTAATAGATTTGCTCTGTACACAGACAGATTTATAACTCATGCTCTTTCTACTTAATCCTAAGAGGCTTTCCCTCTCTGTACAGGACCAGCAGTAGAAGCAACAACCTTGACTTTGAGTGGTCCATCTATGCCTGAATTGAGATCATCATGCCTTATGCTTCATTTTTTGTGCTTAAATGGCTGTGAACCTTCTTAAAGGTGGTCTCTACTAAGCATTATGTTTGTTGGGCTCTAGGTGCATATACTGTGCTGCTGGAGTCCAACATCTGTCATACTGTCAGAAAACATCCCGTTCTCTTGTTAGAGGGTGACTGTGTGACTGAACTGCCTTCTTGGTGTGGAGGGTACGGGGGCCTAAAGCTGATGGCGTGGTGAGTTCCAGGCAGTGACCCCTTGTCTCGTTGAGAAGTGTCCTGAGTTCACACTTTGGCTTCTTAAATAGTCCAGATAAAGCTGTTGGAGGGATTTTGTGAGTCTTTCCTTTCTGCATCTTGCTTTGTAGACTTTTAGTGTCCATCTTGTCTTGGTGGGGCTGTCAAATTAACGCACAGGCCTGAATGGGGCAGAGCACAGTAATCATTTCTGTGTCATGATTACAGTCACTGTTGTGAGAACGGAGGTGAAGCCTTGTTTTGAGGTATTTGCATAATGATGAAACCCAGTGATGACTGCTGTGGTACAGCCTGTCCCATCTCTGTATCGGGGTACTCTGTTCCTTTGCTGGAGGGCCTTGAAAGGTTTGACCTGTTTTTAGATGCAGGTGTTAGAAGTTGACCTTGCTTAGTCTAGTCCTGCCTGCTCTGCTCTGTCACCTGCCTAGTTCTGTCCTTCCCGAGTGTGCTCTCTGTGCACCCTGGGGGGCTGATGGATGCCATCACTTCAGAGAGGGAATCTCTACCTTCTTCCCTCTTCACCTGGTGCTTCATGAGGGAGTGGACACAGATCAGCATGGTTAGCTCAGAAAGGAAATACCTTATTTTCCATTTGTGTAGGTATCTCACTCTGTTTCTTTTGTTCCTTTACTTCTTTACTCCTTTGCTACTTGCAATGTCACACTTTCTGCTTAATGTTGCATTTTCTCTGCTTTTTCCCTGCCTGCTGTCATCTCTACTGATATCAGCTCCCTGAATATGCAGCCACCAGCATTGACTGTGATGAGTAGTAAGCCTATTCTTAACAGATTGAGGAGGTGCTGTCCCTGAAAAAACTCTGCTGTGCATATAGACCTTTTACTCTAATGCATGCTCTTGTGGGATCTTGAAGTCCGGTTACCTGCCGTGGTTTATGTACAAGATTACCAGTATCTGATGCAATGGGTGTCTTTCTTTCCCTGAAAGCTTGTGAGGTGCCACACTGACTGCCTAAGCTCTGCAGAGCTTGCCTGTTAACCTGGGAGTCTCCTCTTGCTTTCCCTGCTTCCAGTGAGCATGAGAAGGGGAGAGCTTAATCTGTTTGTAGGATGCTGTCCAAAGGCCTCAGGGTTCACAGCTGCTGTGTGAGATAGTGATAGGGTATTAACACACACTTGCTGAAGATGGGGAAACTGCTCAGCTTCAGGCAGGTCACTTTCTGCCACTTGGATCCAGCGTGCCAGCAGCAGCACCCAGCCAGCGTGGCTCCTGCAGCAGTTGCAATGGCAGCTCTTGCAAGAGCTGTTACATATCATGGGTTTGAGAGTTTTCATCCCTTCTCTGAACATGGATCTCTGTGCACTTCAGAGCACACAGTACTGGGACTGTCCTTTGACACTCAGTGTGAAGTTAGGTTGGCCAGAAGAAGTAACAAATGGATGTGATTCGAGTAGGAAAACTTACCTGGTGTTAGCATGAAGTTTCTGTGCAAACTTTCTGGTTATGTTGTAGACTGAGTTCTGGGACTGGTTGTTCTCAAACTCTGATCGAGTCTGTCCTAAGCCCTCAGAGCTGAGGAGAGCTGCTTTCCTGCTTTGGCCTAGTTGGTTGGTTTGGCTTTCCACACTCGAAACAAAAGCTCCTTCTCTCCTGCTGGACTTGCCTTCTGTGCCCTGTGAGTTGGTGCCAGGCATCTCTTTAGGCTGTGACTTCTTTTGAGAGAAAAATATGTCTTTAGGAGTATGTGGACAACACTACCTTAACTGTATCTTCAGGGAATGGCTGAAATCATTAGCAGTAATGCAGGTGTACTTGAATACAGCTTTCCTGTTGAGTGCTCTCTGCTGCTTGTGCTGGTGTCCTGAGATGCCGTGTGTGAAGCAAGTGTTCACTGCCTCGTTACAGGCCAACTCCCTTTTACCTGGGCACAGAGTGGCAGACAGAGGAGATCCAAATACAGTTTTCTGTGCTTCCCTGTAGTCTTCACTCTCAGAATGATCCCACTGCAGGGTTAATAAAGAACAGGGGTTTGCAGATTATGGCTGTCTGGGCTACTTTTCCCTCTTGTCTTGCTCCAGCTTCCTTGCTGCTCATATGTTGTTTAGGGCAGATACAGTTTTCTGTTCCCAATCTTGCAGGATTCTCTTGTGCACAAACTTAAGAAAGCTTGTGGAGCTGTGACTGTCAGCTCTTGGTGATGGCTTGAGGTACCAGCCTTGTGTCTGCAGTGCACAGTGCTGTCTGCACTGGGTCTGCTGCTACCAGAGCCTGGCTTGGTCAGTCCCACTCTTCTGCAGCAGCAGCTGCTGCTGGCAGGTGCTTCTGAACCATAGGTCCCTGTAGCTCTGCTGGGAAACACAGTCTGTGGGCACATGGGGCTGTGTGCAGGCCTTGCTGGGCACCACAGTGACTTTCAGGAGATCCAGAAAACTGGGCAGCTGCTTATGATGGGGAGCTGGGAGAGAAAGATGCCTTTTCTTGAGAGGTTGTGGAGCTCAGAGCTGCATCAGGCAGCAAGCCTTGATGCCGTCTTGTAGGTCAGGGATGTGAGTTGGTTTCACATCTGGCCAACTGATTATCTCCTGACCTTTGACGGCTGTTACTCCTTTGGGGGCCCCACAGGGGCCAGGCCTGCTTTAGCCAGTTCAGCAAGGGCCCTGTGCCAGCTCTCCCTGGGATGGCAGCTCTGTGGCCACCTACCAGACTGTTTTGGTGCTGCCTTTAATTAAACTAGTGGGGAGATAAGGGTGCTCGCTTTCACACTTATTACAGGGCTGACTTCTGACCCGAGTGCTGAGGAGTGGGAATGTCGGATGTCTGTGGCAGAGTCTGTTGCTTGCAGATGGTTGCTGCGTGGGGAGATATGTGCCCTGCAAGGCTGTTAACAAAACTAACTGCATGGAGCTCTGGTCTCTGTCACTGTCATGGTTCTGACAGTGCTGTTGTCTGACTGGGGCTGGTCATAAAGGGCCTTGCTGTTGTTGCTGAAGTTGCACTAATTAGCTGTATAGCTCGTTGGAAATATGCAGTGTACACATTGCTTGGTGTAAGCAAGTACCTAATCCTTGATGTTGGTTACTGGACAGATTGTGGCCTGATACTCCAGTTTGCAAATAGTGGGAACTTTTTCTCTCAGATGGGGAAGTGACTCCCTGTTGCTGAGAGATGGAAGATATGTTGCAAGGTTTCTGTGTATTGTGCAGGGTGTGTTTGGGCCCCTAGGGTTCCTGATGATTTAGGATGCTTAAACCTGTCTGCTTGACTTCTCTTCAGCTCTTCAAGGCTCAGCTTTGGGTTCTTCATCTCCTCCCAGCTCCTTGCCTAAGAGGATCAGGATTTGGGAGGAGTCAGAGGAAAGCAACTGTCTCCCATGTGCAGAGAGGACAGAGCAAACCAGTGAACTCTGAACACCTGCACTGTGTGAAATGTGATTTAGCCTCGAGTGCAGTAAGAGCAGATGCCTGTCTGGATGTAAACCCCTCTCAAAGTGCAGAGGGACATCAAGTCCTGGTGTTGTGCACAGGGGACATGAGAGGGGGGTCTGCGTTCCCGGCCACTTGGTGCTCTGTGCTGGAAAATCCCTGCCTGCAGCAGAAAGGCTGGCATGGAGCAGTCGTGGCTCAGGCCAGGCCAGTGCACTTCACATCCCCCTGCTTAGTGAAGGTAACCCTTGAGCCTGCCCTACAACTGCCCCTTGGCAGCTCAGCTGTCAACACTCCAAGGCCAGTGGCTGCCCCTGGTGGACAGAGGAGGGTGAGACATACCTGCATCTGCTCACTGAGCAGGGCACTCTGGGGCTGCTCTCTTGTGCAGGACCTTGTAGCATGGCAGTGTGGATGGGTGCCAGCTCTTGCAAAGACCTGAAGACCTTGGGTTTCCCTGGAGACGTGGTTGCTCTGTTAGCTGAATTTAGCAGGATGTTGTTCTGCCTAGAGAAGCAGACCCTTTTCATAAGGGCCTGTAGCATAATTCTGCTAGTTCTGCCCTGTTAGAAGTCTTGGTTCTTGCCCAGAGCCTGTGTTCAGGACAAGTCCAATGCCTCCCATCTTCCTGTGTCATATATGGCTGTAGGAGTGATGGAGGTGCTTCACAAGACACAGCAATAAGATGGGTTTGTTGCTGTTCTCACTGGTGGGGACTTCTGTGCTTGTGATGGATTTAAATGGGCTTCTCCCACTGCTTGGGTGGATAGCTGTCATGGACCCTGGATTGTTTTGAGCTGAGGTCCTAGTTGGCCAGTGGTACTGGAGCCTTGGTGGCATCAGAGTCAGCAAAGTGATCTGTAGTGCCTGAGCTGAAGTGTTTCCCTGCAGTGTGAGATGCAGCTCTGAGCTCGGAGGTGACTGATACTATCTCCTCATCCTAGCCTGCCCAAAACAGGAGAGTACTGTGCAGGATTTTTGTCTCTGCCCTGGACCTGTAGTAAGGCTGACTCATTCACCTTGATAAGATAAACACAGAGCTTGAATAGTCAGGTACCTCTGCTGGGAGCTGACTCTTGAGGGCTCCTCAATCCAGCAAATAAAGGTGTAGCTGTATGTAGTGGTTGAGAGCTGAAACTAGACAGACAAGTTTGGAGCTTGCTTTTAGCCATTAAAGCTACATAAAGCTCAGCAGCTTTCAGGACTTGTACTTACTGCATTTCCTACAGCTGCAGCTGTGAGTGGCTCTCAAGGATGCCATAGCTCCTGCTGCACTTTTTGCTGGCCTTTGCTGCATGTGGACAGTGGATTATCTTGGCAGTGCTCAGGACCTTAAATATTACTGGTATCACAGTGATACTACCAGTGAGTATTGCTTGGTATTAAACCCCTGGAAACCTTGGGTTGGGAGGGTGAGAGTCTGTTTTGCTCCTGGTGCCCCTGAAGTGTGGGGATCAGTCCTGAGTGGGCTTTGTCCTACTGCTGCAGCTGCCTCCAGGATGGCACAAGGAACTCTTCTGAAGCACAGCAAAACTCCTTGGGCTCTGTCTTTGGGGTGCACAGCTGTACAGGCTGCTCTGGAGCCTTACTTGGAGGAAAGGGTATTTTGTGGGGTGGGGGTAAAGGAGGAGATCTACCCACTGCTCTTGCAGGGAGGTTGGGTGGCACTCCCCATTTTGGAGGAACATGGGGTGCTATGACTGGGCAGGCACAAAGCCAGGCACCGTTGCTGCTCCAAACTGATTTGCAGGGAATACTATAGTGAGCCAGAATGGTGTGTGCCAGGCCCCTGTGAAGATCACTGCCAGCAGTGCCTGTCATGTAGGTGCTTGATAGCACTGCACAGGTTGTCTGCTGCTGTCCTACCTAGAGCAAAGAGGACTTTGAGCTCTAACTCTTGCCATGAAGCTGGAGTGATGCTAGTGAGGGCTTGAGGTGGCAGTGGCTGCTGAATACTCCTAGCTGAGACCTAACTGGGAAGAAGGGTACTCTTGTTTCAGCCTGCTGGTTGGGAAGAGACTGTGTGATTCCTGGTGGAGGCAGCAATGTACCTCCTGGGGAGACTGGGCTGGGCACCAATATCCCCAGGTCTGTGTGTGGGCAGTGATTCCTGTGCATCTTTGTGGTGGAAGGGGTAGGTGGAGTGTCTGGTAGCAGCTGTGGGAATGCCTCCCTCGCAGGTGGGTGAGTCAGGTGAGGCTCTACCTGTGCTCTGCCTCTCTTCCTGCTGCTCTGGTGTCCTGTGAGCTGGGGAGTGGTTGGGGACTACAGGGAAATGCTTGAGGGTGTTTCAATCTTGCCCACAGCAGTAAGAGCTTGGGCCCTTCCTGCTTTTCTGGAGAGCATCTGCCTGGATCACTGGTGTGTGCTCAGCAAGTGTGGGGGAGTGCCAGTTCTTCTCCCTGCAGCCTGTCCTTCTCTTGTGGCTTTCTGCTGCCTGGAAGGGGAGTAGAAATGCCATTGCCAAGCAGGATGCACCCTCTGAGGTACTGGGTTATGTGATAGTAGTTTCTCGTCAGGAGGGTTTTTTGCAAGGATGTGAAACCAGGAACTTTGACACCAGAAAGTGATGTTGGTTTCTGAACGCATGGCTTTCCTTCCTCATGCAGTGGGTCTGCCAGTGATGGGGATCAGGGGGCAGGAGCCCAGAGTTGGTTATAAAGGCACTGCTCTGTGGAGGGTATGGGCCACCTTGCACCAGGGGCAGGCAGAGCAGTGTGCTGAGTGGGTATGGGTGCAGGGCTGGTGGCAATGTCATGGTGGCTGTGGGTGATAATGCTCGAGCCTCCTGCTTGAGCAGGAGCAAGATTAAGGAGCTGGAGATACAGTGCTGAGGTTGGAAACTTTCCTAGCTGGCTTGTAATGTTGGGACCCTGCCTTGGAAGGACTGCTGGTGGTGGATGATGGGGTGCCCAGCAGAGCTGGGGAGACAGGACCAGGCTCAGATGGGGAAACAGGACCAGGCTCAGTGAGAAGTGTGGGGCATGTGGTTCAGCTGGAAAGTGGATGCTGGTGTGTGATCAGCTGAGAGCAATGGTGGCCAGGTACACATGACTGTTTCTCTGAAGCTGTGCTTGAAATTTGCTGATCTGCAGGGCTGTGCTCTGCAGGCTGCCCTCCTGGGAAAACAGCTGCCTGATCTGCTCTGCCTCTCTCCACAGAGATACTGCCACCACCATGGAGGGGATTGTGACCATGTATCAGGACTTCATGAAGAAAGCAGGTGAGTGTTTAGCTCTACCCAGAGTAAGGTAGTGCCTTACTACCACAGGCATTGTAGGAATGGTCTGTCATCCCTGAAGCAGTCTGGGTCTGGCTGCATCCTGCCTCCAGCCTTACACAGATGCATCTCTGGGGTTTTTGTGCTGCCTGTTATGAGACTGTCTTGCCTCAGGGCCCGTGAAAGTTGTTCTGGGGCACTCATGGATCTCCAGGCTGCCTTGTAGTGTGGCTTCAGGCTATACCCTGCTGAGTCTGGTTGTCTTTACCAGCCTCTGCTCCCAGACTGCTTCCCTACCTGCACTCCAGTCCTAGGAGAACAGGATTGGCATGTCCTTGCCTCCCCTCTGGCAGCACTGCTGGCAGCAGGTTGGGGTGAGGACTAACTGTTCTGCACCCCGGCTCTTTCCGCAGACCCCCGCATTGCTGATTATCCACTGATGCAGTCCCCATTCCTTGTGATGGGCATCCTTCTGGGATATGTCTACTTTGTCCTATCCTTGGGTCCCCGGCTAATGGCCAACAGGAAGCCTTTAAACCTGAAGAAGTTCATGGTGCTATACAACTTCTTTCTGGTGGGACTCTCACTTTACATAGTCTATGAGGTGAGTTGTCGGCAGCTTGGTGTAGCACGGATAAAGCAGTGTGTGCAGGCTGCATGGGTGATGGGGAGCCCCTTTTCAGGCTGTTCCCTGCCCTTCTGTGCAGAGCTTGACATGCAGTGGGTGATGTGTTGGGCCTCACCCCGATGATGCTCTTGTTGCAGTTCCTGATGGCAGGGTGGCTTACGGGATACACCTGGAGATGTGACCCTGTGGACTTCTCGCAGGACCCTAAGGCCCTCAGGGTGAGTTCTCATCCCGCTCCTGAGAAGTGGGGATGGCCTTTAGTGCTTCTGTTTGGAAAGCAGGGTCAGAGCCACCTGCCTCTCCTGAGGCAGAGGATTTGCAGGCTCTGGGGTTACTGTATGAAGACCTTTGGTCACTGGACATGTTCAGGCTGAGGTGGGTCTCTAACGTTAACCTGTTCTGTTACAGATGGTCAGTGTTGCTTGGCTCTTCGTTTTCTCCAAGTTCATCGAGCTGACAGACACGGTGAGTTACTGAGAAGGCCTTGTCATCGCTTGCTGGGCAGGGAGTTGGGGTCCAGTGTACTTGGGATATATGTAGGTGCTTTTGCAGCCCTTCCAGTCTGACCTGGTAGTGCTTCTGTTTGTCATCACTGCCAAAGAGGCTGCTCTGGGATATTGCTGAGGCCACTCTAGGCATTCTACATCTCTGGAAGCTGTGAGGTGACCTAGTGTGTGATGGCAGCAAGCATGGAGGGAGGGAAGGATCCCTGAGATCAGGCACTGAATTAGTGGCCCAGCCTGCTCTAGCTGCTCCCAGGACTGCAGGTCCTTGATGCTGTTGGGCTTTCATTGCAGGTGATCTTTGTCCTGCGGAAGAAGAATGAACAGGTCACATTCCTGCACCTTTTCCACCACTCTGTTCTGCCATGGAGCTGGTGGTGGGGAGCAAAGTTTGGTCCAGGTAAGATGGAAACTGTCTGGGTGCATGGCTTGGGGGAAAGGGTGGGGTTACCCCAGCATGCTGAGAAGGGGTTTTTGGCCCTGCTGGGCTCTTAGGAGCTCCCTGTAGTGCTGATTGCTATGGAGTATTGACTTGCACTAATGGAAGTCTGTCTTAACAGGGGGAATGGGCTCATTCCATGCCATGATCAATTCCATGGTGCATGTTGTCATGTACTTCTACTACGGGCTCTCAGCAGCAGGACCTGCCTTTCAGAAGTACCTGTGGTGGAAGAAACACATCACGGCCATCCAGCTGGTGAGTCTGTGCAGTGGAGCAGGGCATGTGCTGCAGTCTTTGTTGTGGGGGACAGGCCAGCCCTTGTACATTTGAAAGGCACTGCCAGTGGCTGTAGTTGTCTCCTCTGTAGTATGTCAGTCTGAGCTTCTAGCAGCCCTGGCCCAGTGTGGGCCTCTGATAGCCCTACCAGCCTGGTTGGTGTGTGGGTGCTGCTCAGCCTGCTGCCCCTGGCCTGCAGCCTTGTTGGGAGGGTGAGAGGCCCTGAGACTTGTGCCTACCTCTTCCAGCTGCTGCTGACTCTGTCTCACCTTAAGGACCTCTGCTTCAGAGTGGGAAAAGGTGCCTGTGTGTTTCATGTAGAAATAAGGTCTCCAGTGGGTTCCCTGACCCTGCTCCCATGGATAACTTGTTCTTGCTCTGCCTTGCTCCCAGGCACAGTTTGTGATTGTCTCCGTCCACATCTCCCAGTATTACTTCATGCCCAACTGCCAGTACCAGTTCCCCATCTTCATCCACCTTATCTGGATTTATGGGACCATCTTCTTCATCCTCTTCTCCAACTTTTGGTACCAGTCCTACACCAAGGGCAAACGGTTGCCCAGGGTGGCTCCACAAGCAGCCCAGCACAACGGCAGCAGCATCCATGAAAATGGCACTGTCACCAACGGCAAGGTCAAAGCCAACTAGAGGGCAAAGCGCTCCCAGAGCCAATGAGAGCCCCGGGGCAGAGGCAGCTGGGACCTGTCCCTCTGTTCCTGGGTGCCACTAGCCAAGTCAAGTGCCTACAGACTGTTGTACCCCTGTGCCCAGCCCTGCTGTCCTCTGTCTGCATGCCCAGCCCCTCTGCTCTGAGCAGCCATGGGCCACTTCTCCTGCTCCTGGGAGGGCTTGTGCTGTTTCTCAGTGTTGCTGAGCAGAGAGGCAGCTGCCTGCATCACAGCTGTGGGGCTGCAGTCCCATTCCAGTGTTTCCAAAGGAACTTCCCCCAAGTGCCTACATCTGGCCCTTCTGCCTAGGGGCCATTTCCTTCTGAGTAGGACCAAAAGAAGAGACCACTTCCTGCCCTGGTGCCCTCTCCTCTTCCCTGTCTCACAAGAGCCTGTGTGGATGAGCAGATTTGTCCCTTGCTGCTTGCCACTGCCAGCTCAAGTGTGAGTGCTCCTGCTCTACCATGCCTTGTGCCACTTTGTGCCATGCCACAGTGCTGCATGTCCCTGTGTGCCCAGCTGGGGGGTCCTGCTCTGGCACATCTGTGCCCAGGTGTGGCTGTGGAGAATGTAGGGGCAGTGCATATGGGACTTGAGGGCCCAGACCTGCCCAGTACAGTACACATGCCCTGTGCCTAGTACATAGCAGGGGCTGTGACATCCTGAAAGGCTTCCCCCACACGACACGCCCAGGGTGCTGTGCCTTTCTGTGCCTGGGCTGGGTGCTCAGTGTGTGCTTTAGCCACACTTACCTGATCCTCTCTGGCAGCTGGTGGCTTGCTCCAGCGTGGGAGAGACCAAGCTCAGTCTGCTCTTGGACCACTTCCACTCCTGTAAATTCAAGACTTGAGCAATAAGTGCCCCTTAGAATCAGTTCCTGGGCTCTGCTGCTCGGGACCAGCCCTGCCCTGGCCTAGCATGAGCACAGCAGAGGGTGGTTGTAGCTTGCCCTGCTGTGGTGTAACAGTGAGCACCTCTTGCCTCTTTGGATCTGAGTGGGCCTGGGTGAAGGTGTACTCTGCCCTACAGCAGGGCAGTGCAGCAGCTCTCCTGGGCCTGGTGCCTGTCACCTGCTCTGGCTGTAACCAAAACATGCTGATGGCCTTGAGGATGAGGTGAAGGAGCCAGGCCCTGTCAGATTGGGCTGCTCTTCTATCACAAATAAACAGGCAGAAGGAGAAATGGCTCTGTCCTCTTGTTTTCTTGGCTCGCTGTACACAGAAGCTGTTCCAGGTGCTTGCTCCTGCCCAGTGTGGTTGGAGGCAGGGCTGGCAGAAGCAGCTGGTGTAGCAGGTTTGTGTGTTGGGGGAGAGAGTGATAGCTGTGTGCTGATGAAGCAGATGGCAGATTGTTTCCAAGTGTTTTGGTAGAGCAGTGCTCAGGACAGGAAGTGTGTCAAGGCTTCTGTTGTGAAAGTGGCTCCACCCTGTCAAAGAATGGCTGGGGTGGAGTGCGGGTGAGGGCTGGGCACTGGGCCACCTGCCCGGGAGAAGCTGCTGCTTTTCAGAAATCCTGGGGAGCTGAGGTATGGCAGAGCAGGGAATAGAGACTCTGGGAACTTGAGTGATTGGGAAACAGCAGTTTGTTGCCTTCTACAAAACCTGCTGCCATCTGTGAATGCCTCTGCAGCATGGATCTGTGTGGAATGATTCTCAGCGTGGTCTGAGGGAGGGTTATGTTGTTGCTGCCTTGCTTTTGCTGCAGAAGTGCATCTCGCCTGGCTGGGCTCTGTTTTCTCCACTGTTTCGTTCAGGTGTTCCTTCAGTGTTATTGGGGTGCTGGGCTGCCTTCCCATCACCCTGTGATGGGGGCCCTCCTGGGCACAGAGGGCAGCCTGGGTGCTGACTCAGGCCTGGGAAGAGGAGTGGGTGCTAGCTGGGCAGCTTGTGGCTGGGTGGAACATGTTAGAGCAGCTGCCTCCAGACACTGAGTTTCACTGTGGGCTTGGCTGTGGGGTAGGAGGGCTTTAGTGGATGTCCAGCCAAAGCCCTGGAGGGGGGCTTGGTGTGAGAGGAAGCTCTGCTGATCTTACCTGGGCTGCTGTACACCTCAAGGCTGTGCTCTGACGTGTAGGAAAGCATCTTCAAGTGACCTGAACTGGTGTGACTAATGTGCCTGAACTGCACATGGTATCACCCTATTTTACAGGCCTCAGTGCCTTTGTATGTATGAAGCCATGAACTGGGATTTGGCTGCTGCACTGTGTGGTGTTCTCCCAGTGTTGCTGCTTCTCTGTGAGCAAGGACTTGCATGAAAGCTTGTTCTGGTCCATGTTGAAGTGGTGTGTAACATTAGTTCAGTGCTCAGAAGTCACCACTTCAGGAGCTGTCATTGATGGTCCAGCTGAGATGGACCTTTTCCTGTCAAGCCTCCTTCTCCTCTCCAGTTGGCTCTTGGCAAAGATGGGACTGTCTTTGCTATTGCCCAAAATAGTAACAATACTTTAAACTACTTATGCTTGGTATTTTAGAATGGGCTGTTCCCTACATGTGCTCTGCTCTCCCTTCCTCCAATTGTTCCTGTTAGCTGTGCTCTTCTATGGGCTGGCCATGGCACTTGGTAATTAATATGCTGTCATGCTGTGAACTGAATTCACACCTTATAGGGCTGTGTTTACTGGGTCTGCTGGATCAGTGCCCAGCTCCTTCCCCTGCTCCTCCTCACTCTGGGGCAATAGGACCAGTAGAGGCCAAAGACTTTGCAATACCATTATCCTCCAGTAATGCTCAGGGGACCTTCAAGGGCTGTGTAATGCACAGCTTCTGGGAGTGGGGTATGTGCTAAGGAGAAAGAGCCTGTATTACATGTCTGAGAAAGCTGAGCTGCTCTTACAGTGAGTGAAAAAAAAAATACAACAGCTTTTAGGCATATAAAGCCTTCCTTCCAGGTCAGGAACCGTGGGAGGGCTTAATCAGCTGTAGGGCTACAGGGCAAGTCTGTGCTAACTCCCAGCACCAAAGTGCAGGGGGGTGGGACAGGGCTTTCACAACAGCAGCCCAGCTCTGGGGAGGAGCCCAACCTCTGGGTCCTTGCTTCCCCATTAGACACAGCTGCTGCCCTGGGATCTGTGTGTGAAGGGGAAGGAGAGCATCTTCCTTAGACCTCCTGTGACCTTCCCCAGGTGGCCAAGCAGGGATGCACCAGCAGTCCTGCTGGGAAGGTGCTGGGCTCAGCTGCTGCAGGCTGTTTTTTGAGACTGTGTTCCCCCCCATATCAGTGTGGGTGTGGGGTGCACCCTCACTGGCCTTGGCACAAGTTGGTGCTGCCATGCCCACCTTTGAAGGTTCCAGATGGCTTAAAGCTCTGGAGACAGAGCTGGTGCCAGGTACAGCATGGTACTGTGCTGAGGGGAAGGTGAAAGCAGTTAATAATCCACCCTCAGCTAATCACAGGCTGATGGGAGGCACAGGCTTTGTGGAGCTGCTTTGCACAGGCCAAGGTGCTAATCAGCTGCACAGTGTCCCCAGCAGCCCCTGGCTCTGCTGGTGCAGCTGGACAGGCCTGATGGGTCTGCTGCAGCCCCACAGCCTCAGACACTGTGGCTCCAACATGCAGAGCAGCGTGGCTGTGCTGGCTCCTGCTCAGGTAAAGGCTCAAATATGTTCCCTGCAACTTGCACCAGCATAACCCAGCCTGGAAAAAAATGCATTTTTCCAAGTGTAGGGGAGTTAAGCTCTAACAAATGTTAGCTGAGCCCTGCTGCCTGCTTCCCTGCATGCCAGCCCCCGTTTGGCATCAGGGCTTCCCCTCAGCCAGAGGGGAGGACAGAGATCAGGGCTGCTGGAAGAATACGTGACTAAGGGCTGTGCACAGAGTTGGTGGTCCTTTGTGAGTCTCTTGCATGACATCCAGGCTGGCTGTGGCAATGTAAACTAACCCTTTGTTTTGCATCAGGCTTTATGCCATTGCCAGCCCCTTTCTGGCCTTTGGGGCGATTACAGCTGTTACTGAATGTTTCCAGGCCCTCCTCCCCCCTTTTTTTTTTATTTTCTAACAGCAACTGGCTCTTCACTTCAGTGCTAAACCACTGCAGAAGTAGCTATTCTACTCCAGCACCATAAGCAGGCAGTGTTGGCTGCCTGTAGCAGAACAAGACAAACTAGTGTGCACAATTACAGCTCTGGAGCAGGTGAGCACTGCAGATCCAGAGTCATGAGACAGGACACAAGAGAAGCTGGGGCCACAGACATTCCATGCTTCCACTGAGCCTTGCTCTTCCCCACCCCTGCTGGCACCAAACCAGGCTCTAGCTGGGCAGAGGGCCTTGCCTTAGGCATGGGCCAGCTCAGCAGTGGAGCACTGAGGCAAGGCAGAGCTCTTTCCTTTCAACCCTGCTGGAGGGGTGGAAAGGGGAGAGCTGCTGTGCTTGTGGTCAGCATCAAGATGGGGCAGGTGACATACACACCTTAGATGGGACAGAGAGATGGGTCAGAGCACAGCCATTGCACAGCATCCTTATCCTAGGACTGTAGGGCTGTGCTAGGCTTGGTCTGCCTGTAAACAGGCAGGCCCTAAAGAACAAGGGCTCCACCCTTTGCCCAGATCCCAAACCACAGGGAGGACGTTCTGGAAGCCATGGCTTTTTCCTCCATCCGATTCCATAAAAAAGAGCCATGTTAAAGCACTTTATTAACATTTAAAATACTGTACAATATGTAAACCAAATACCCCCCTCCCCACAACAACCCTGTGCTCTCAACGGATGCTCTGGTGAATAATGCTGGTTTTGGCACTGTTTGCCTTTTCTTTCTCCTTCTTCTTTATGGGGTCCACCTCAAAACAGCGCCAGAGCCTCAGTGTTTCATCAGCAGCTGCTGAGGCCACTGTAGTACCATCAGGGCTCATAGTCAAGTTCAAGATTCTGGCAGTATGACCTGAGGAGGAGGAGTTGTGCAGTCACCCTGTGTGCATTTATTTACTCCTGTGTGCCCCCCTGAGTCCCCCCAGCTTGCACAGCTGTCCCCCCACTGTGCTGTGGCAGCACCAGTCAGACCCTAGGCATGCATTTGGAGAAATCATCTTTCTTCAGCAGCCCATGGGCATCCCTCACTCCAGCAGCATGCCCCTGCATACCATTCTGCAGCAGTGATGCTGCAGGCTCAAACCAAGGACTGCATCTGCCTTCAGCCTCTAGCAGCTCCCCTTCCTCAGGCAAAGGGCCCAGCCTACCTTGCAGGTCTGCAATGCTGGTCATCGATGGATACTTCCATATAACCAGCTGATTCTGTGCAAAGCCATGGCCTGAAATAAACTCCTTGTAGTTTGTTGACCACAGGATAGAACAGACCTGAGAAGAGGCGGTAACACAGGTAAGACAAGCTGCTTGTGCTGATGCTCACCAGCCACAGGCTGAGCATTGTGCCCTCCTTTCCCATGCCTCTGGGCCTCAGGAGCCAGCAACTCTGCCAGAAGGTGTTTGCTCCAAGCTGATAATTCATGTCTCACCTGGGAATGGGTATCCACAGCACTGAGGCAGGCGCCAGAACACACATTCCAGATGCGGATATGTCTGTCACTAGTCCCGCCTCCGGTGGCCAGAACATTCATCTGCCACGGGCACCACGCCACAGCCTGGGAGAAGAAGAGCTCATTCTACGACATGCAGGAGGCAACCTGGGCAGAGCCAGTGCTGCACTCTGCCCTGCACACACACAAACACACACACACACACACACACGTGTGCCCAGTGCAGCCCTGCGCTCACCTTGACAGCACCCTGGTGCTGGGTGAAGGTCTGCACAGGGGCGATGTTTCCACCGCCCCCCTGGGTGTATGGCCAGACGTTCACCAGGTTGTCGTTGCCACCACTGGCCAGGTAGCGGCCATCCAGGGACCACTTGAGCCCGCACACCTCCTGCGTGTGGCCAGCAAGGGTGGCCACGTGATGCTCGGCCACGCGGACGTCGTGGTGGTGGATGTGGCCGGTCCGTGCCCCACTGTGGAGAGAAGAAAAGCTTACTGGGTCAGGCTGATACCTTTTCACCCAAATCCATTTCTGTGTTGTTGCAAGACTGTTGTACCTGCCACTGGATTTCTAACTAGTGTTACCAGCACCACCGGTCTGTTGGTGTGAGTGAAGCAGCCACACAAGCTCTTCACAGCTTCAGAATGAGGGGCGCTCTCTGCACAGTCCCAACAGAACAGGCTCAGTAAGAAGCCCAAGCCAGGACAGAAACTCCTCTCTGCCATCCCTAACCCACACTACTCACAGATCTAGGGATAGGAATCTGCAACAACTGGACACTGTCCTTGACCCACCCACCCCCACTCACTGCTTTACCTGGAGAGGATGTAGCTGTTCCAGCTGAGGGATCCCACACGGGCAGAATGGCTGGTCATGTTTCGGAGGCGCTTCTGGTGCTGAACATCCCATACCTAGAGAGGCAAAGCAATAAGTTCTCCAGAGGATGAGGAAATCCAGCCCCTTTGCTATGCCCTAGAAACCTGGCATTCAGCCTTCTCAGTATGGGAGCAGAGAAAATGTGTATCTCATGCCTATATACAGAAGATAACTCCAGGTATCCAGAAAAGCCCCAAACCAAATTCTGCCTTGCATGCTGCAGTTGGCTGTGGACAGTTCCACCCCATACCAGGCAAGAAAAGTTGGGTGCATTGCATCCTTCCTGTGCTAGCCAAACCTTTGTCCCCATGCCCCACACATTTAATTTTACTCCTGCACTCACCTGGACCTCAGCATTACTTGTGCCAACAGCAAGGTAGTTTCCTTCTTTAATCCATGACAAAGAGGAAACATAAGCATCTGGATGTTCTATATGCAGCAGCTGGATAATGTCCCCAGAGATATAATTCCACAGATAAACAGAGTTGTCCAGAGCCACTGCCAGGAAGTTCAGGGAGCTCCAATCAATGAGATTCAGATCTACAATTTGGAAGAGCAACACAGGTCACACCATGCTTACCTGGAGAGCCCTGCCCTTCACCAGGGCTGATGCCAGGTCTTCCCCCTGCACCAGGTGTGTGTGTGCACACGTGGATACACACACATACAAGTAAGGGGCAGCTAGTGGGGTCAGGTAGCCCTGATCCAAGTCACCTACACAGCACTTTTGGACCACTGTTCCTATAAGGCTACACAGGGACGCTCCAGAAGTGGTCTGTGCTAGTCTGGGTGCATAAAGTAATGTGAACAGCCCAGTTACACTGTCCTAGGAACTGCACTCCAGGGCAGAATGTTCTTGATGCCCAGCACTCAACTTACAGTAGTCATTGCGGATCTCCGGTGCATCCAGGATCCGGTCTGGCATTGAGGGAACATATCTGTTGTTCTTCCTGCTGGATCCAGGTGTCATTTTCTGACTGTAGAGCACTTTCAGGTTATTCTGATAGCCTGTGTGCAGAGGAACAGATCTGTTGACCTGAGTTACTGTTTCCTTCCAACCTAATGCTTCTCACCCAAGTAGGAATCCCTTCCACTGAAAATGAAGTCCTGAGAGAAGAGATCCACTCAGGAGAGCGCAGTGTGCTAAGCACCTCTGACAGTATGAAATGCTGCACCAGGGTGAGCTACACTTTCTTCAGTCACTAATTTAACAAACACTTGGTTTTTTTGTATCCCATTATGTTTAGTTACAGTTCAGCTACAAAGTGCACAGCAGAGACTTTGAAGCTCTTGCAGACCCTCAGGAAGGTTTGTCACCTCCAGTATATGTGAGCAGCTGGCAGTCATTTCAGCTTTCCTAAATAAATTCACTGTGACTGCTATGCTACCCCTCAACCTCAGGATCCCTAAGAAAGGAGACTCCAGTGTGCATAGGAGCTGATTTGACTCACAGAGACTCTGCCATACCTTCTGGTGCGTACTGTGGCTTTCCACTGAGGCGGAGGATCTTTGCCTCTTCTACGTCAAAGCCATTCAGATTCACTGCCCAGGCTTTCTGTTTCTCCTACAGGGACAAACCACTCTCAGTGTGATGCATTTGAAACACAAAGCCCGCGCTGCAGTTAAAACATACACCTAAGCCCCCTTCTCGCAGAATCAGGTGTACAAACAGTGCTGCAAGAGTCAGCCACAGGCAGGTCAAAGTAGTTTTCCCCTCAGACACTGGCACGTTGTTCTGCTCACATTTTCATACAGTGGCAAATTCAGTGTCACTGCCAGTGGGAAAAGCCACAGCCACAAGGGGACCAAATGCTTCATAAACAGATTTCAGAAACACAGTGTAAAACATTCCAGAATTGCTCCCCATGTAGACATTGTCCTAGAATAGCTACCACCAGCAGTTTTACTGTGCATAGGCCCACAGCTTTGTGTTTTACTGTGCACAGGCCCACAGCCTGCTATATTTTAAAGCCTTGTTAGCCAAAAGCTGAATTTTGCTACTAGAAGCAGCATAGGCTGGAGCAAGTGACAGGCTCTATAGCTTCCATCTCATGCCAGGCCCCTGAAGCCCAGAGCTGGAAGTAGTCATGGCTGGGGCTTGTCAGCCACATGTGCCCACTGCATAGAAACTACAGTTTACTTTTCTGTAAATGGGCGGGAAGGATTAAGTGTTTGGAAGTGGTTGTTGAAGTAACTGTGCCTTAGCAACATGCTCACCTTCTTGGTAGGGCATTCCTCAGCAGGGTCATTCTCTTTGGTTAGGAGGAAATTTGCCATGTCCATCTGCATAGTGCTGCGGTTGGGAATGTAGCGATCCCCTCCGGCCCTCGTTGGGGTGCTCTGGATTTTGGATCCAGATTTCCCTGCATTTACATACATAAATACTGTCTTACATCTATTTAACAGCCTGTATTAGAGCTTTCACGAGAGCAAACCCAGCACTCTCCCACATCACACCCAACATTCAAGTTCTAGACCAGCAGGACTCTCAGACCTCCTGCCATTCAGTCACAACTAACTGATATTTCCTCCTCCCACCCCGGCCGCCAAGCTCTGGTTAGGGACTGCCAGGAGACAACTCGGGTCTAGTGCAACAGTTCCAGAGATCACAGGTAAGGGGAGGATACAAAAACAGTTACACCAAGGAAAGCTGTCAGCCGACCGTCCTGCCCACACTTGTCCCAACGCGCAGTTGTGCCAGCAAGGCTCAGCTGAGGGATCAGCAGCTCGCTCAGCCGGGGAGGACCCGCCAGCCGCCGAGGCACCCTGCACAGCCCACAGCCTCATGGCTACAGCGAGCAGCCCGGACTCGCCCACCTGGCCTCTGCCGCCGCTCACCGGGAGTTTTGGACGGCGTCTTGCTGGAGCTGTGGGAGCGATTGGCCGGCTTCATGGGCGACACGCCGAGCGGGCTGGGCCCGGGGCCGCTCTCCTTGGCCTTGCGCTGCCACCGCGCCGGCGGCGCGTTCGGGATCGGCGTGTCCAGCTTGAGCAGCCCCTGCAGGTCCGCCTCGAACAGGAACTGCGCCATGGTCCTGCGGGCGGGCGGCGTCAGCCTGCGGGCACCCCCCGGCCCTCCCCGGCCGCTGCTCGGGGCCCTTTCCATCCCCTCGCCATCCCTTCCATCCGCTCCTCGGGGCCCTTTCCATCCAAAACACCCCCTCCATCCGCTCCTCGGGGCCCTTTCCATCCAAAACACCCCCTCCATCCGCTCCTCGGGACCCTTTCCATCCCCTCGCCATCCCCTCCATCCGCTCCCCGCGGCCTTTTCCATCCCCCCGACACCCCCCCCAGCCTCTCTCCGGGGGGCTCTTTCTGCTAACGGACATTCCCTCCCTCCTCACGTCCGTTTCTCAGTGACCACTTCGCCACAGCCATGCCCGGCACAGGCCCCCCGGCCCGGCCGCTCCCTCACCGCCGCCGCGCCGCCGCCGCTCGCCGGCCCCGCCCGCGCCGCGGCATTTTAAAGAGCGCGCGGACGCGGCCCCGGTTGGCCGCTTCAAACCCAACGGCCGCGCGTTGCCTGGCGACGGCCGCGCGCCGCAACGCCATTGGCCGAGCCGTTGGAGGCGGGTGTAGGGGGCGGAGCCATCGTGCTTTGGGGCGGGGCTAACAGACTTGGGGGCGGGGCGATAAAGGAGCAGCAAGAGGGCAGTTTGTGTAGGGTCGCGCGTTTATGGCGGGGCGGGAGCGGGAGTGGGGGCGGCCGCGGCCCCTCGGGGCTCCCAGCCGCTCATGAGCAGATAGGACTGGTTGGCGATGTCGGTGCTCGGCAGGCGGCCTCCGACGTGCTCCGGCGGCGGGCCCGCCTCGCCCCGCGGGCCGGGCAGCACCTCCAGCAGGCAGGGCAGCACGGCCTCCTCCGGCGGCTGCTTGTCGAAGGCGCTGGCCTGGGGGGGACACGGAGCGGGGAGCTGGGGGCTGCCCTTCCAGCTGCCCCTGGCGGGGCTCAGCCCTGCCCCAGCCCCTCACCTGGCCGTGCTTGCTGCTCTCCTGGAGGAAGCTGCCCAGGGCACGGTGCAGGTCAGGGACGGGCGGCCAGAGTTTCTGCTTCACGTTGCTGGGTACGGGGAAAGGGACGTCGAAGGCAAACCCCAGCCTTGGGGTGCCCTAACGCCCCCCTGCAAGGTGCCCAGGCCTGGTGCTGGACCACCCTGCCTGCCCCTGGCACAGCCCTTACCTGTAGAGGGAGGGGAATGTGCACCGCAGCCCCAGGAGCACCGCTGTGAAGAGCAGCGGCACCACCATAACGCTGGGGATGATCCAGCCTGCATCGGGGGAGGAACGCTGGGGCTGTAGCCCTTCCCAGATCCGCCACCTCTGAGCCCTTCGCAGCCCAGTCACCCTCTGCCTGGTGCTCCCCATCCCATTTCCAGCACCGTCCATCTCCCGCCCCACGTGGCTCCTCTGGCTGCAGCCCCCGCCCCTGCCCTGTCCCTTACCCGCATCAGCCATGGCATCAACCACAACAGGCTTGGACCAGGCGCTCCAGCTGCCCTGGAACCACGGCCCGCTGGGCTGGGCCCGCACCTGGGCCTGGTAGCGGCTGCCTGGCCGGAGGTCCAGGACTTCTTTCCTGGCTGCCCGTGGAACCTGCAGGACCTGCAGAGAGGCATGACTGCTGTGGGATGGCCAGAGGGGCGTGGGGCCGTCTTGCCTGACCCCGTGCAGGCCGTGGAGGTTGGCAGGGCTGCTCGGGGTGCCCTGGCCAGGCCTTACCTTCCAGTCATGGCTGTTCTCCATGGCATAGCGGACCTGGTAGTCCATCTGCTCTGCCAGCACCTCGAGGGGCGGGAGCCACTGCAGGCTCAGACGGCCCTGCAGCACTGTCGCCTGCACGAGCTGTGGGGCGTCTGTGAGCACTGTTGGTGTTGGGGATGGGGATGTGTCGCTGCCTTGGAATGGGACATGGGATGCTGTGTCCCCTGAGTTGGGCATGGGCGAGGGCAGTGGCCGTGGTGGCACTGAGACTCACCAGCCTGGTGCAGCCAGAAGGGCTCCTTGAAGAAGCTGAGAGTGGGCAGCATCTGGGTCTGAGTGATGTTCACCAGGACAGAGATGGCACTGTCAGCCCTGGGCTGGAAGGTGCAGGTGTAGGTGCCCTGTGCGCCCATGCTCACCTCCTCGCACTGCTGCCATGCAGCTTCCCTGTGAGAGGAGTGGGGAGCCAGTCAGTCCCACCATGGC
Organism: Platyrinchus mystaceus; assembly: GCA_035041135.1. Taxonomy (NCBI): domain Eukaryota; kingdom Metazoa; phylum Chordata; class Aves; order Passeriformes; family Tyrannidae; genus Platyrinchus; species Platyrinchus mystaceus. The sequence continues at coordinate 11,264,026 of JAWWLV010000005.1, forward strand.
ATCCCCACAGCCAGTACAGCCTTGCTCCTCCTGCACTTGCCTAGGAAAGCTAGTGCTGCCCGTAGTCAGAGGTGCAGTGTGTCCAGGAGAGGTGGTGGGGAGGTACGAGGTTGATGGTGGTAGGGCAGGACAGAGCAGGACATGGGCAGCTGGCACAGCGTGGGATGATGGGACACAGCAGGGCCAGTGGTCCCTGGGATGTGCCTGCCTGAGTGCCACATGCCCACCATGCCTCTTACCTTGTGCCAGCCCCGCTTGGAGGTGGCCGGTAGAAGAGCTGGTGGGTGCTGCGGGGCTCTGCGGGGTCCCAGGTCCACTCGCAGCACACATTCTGCAGGTCGGGGGTGCTGCAGCGCAGCCCGATGTCTCCTGGGCAGGCGAGAGCCAGGGCAGGGAGGGAGCTGCTTCCCCTTGGTCCCCCAGAACTTGGGTGCTGCACCTCGCCTACCCCCGGATCCCCCACCCCTCGCAGCCCCCGGCGTCGGTGCCTCCCCGCCGTTCCTGCCGGCGCGCCGGCAGAGGGGGTGGCTGCTCACCGGAGGAGCGGGGCGTCTCCGCAGCCACAGCCTGCGACCAGGGCCCCCAGACGCCGTCCATGGAGGTGCCGTCGGGCTTGCTGCGCACCTGGATGTGGTACCTCACCCCTGGCCGCAGGTCCCGGAGCACCACCCAGGTGTTGGCCTGGACCAGCCCCTGCAGGAGAGGGGCCAGGCTGAGGAGCAGCTGCAGCCCCCAAATCCCCCTGCCCATCCCTGGCCCTGCTATGTACCTGCCCCACTCCCAGGGAGGCTGTGGCTGCCCCTGCCCTGGGTGTTTGGGTGCTGACGGTTGACAGGATGGAGGGGTCCCCAGGGTGCTCCCCGCTGGGGTTTGATGTGGTGCTGCAGGGCATCCCTGGGGAGCTGGCAGGGCAGCACTGCACCTCGTAGAGGAAGAAGTTCGGGTAGTCGGCGAGCGGTGGCTGCCACGACACGCAGAGCTGCCCTGCAGCCCCAGCCCAGCGGGCAGAGATGTTCATTGGAGGGGCGATGAGACCTGCGGGGAACGTGCCAGCGTGTCTGCCCTCCTGCTGCAGCCCCAGCCTGGGCAGCCCCTGGTCCTGCCGGGGGACACTTGTAGGCCCCCCCAAGGCTGTCTCTGTGCCCAGCATGCAGGGCACAGGGCGTTGTCAGCCCCCGTGGCGAGCAGAAGGTCAGGAGACCCGAGTCTGGGGACTGTCCTGGTGTCACAGGGTATCGCCCAGTAAGAGGGACTCACCCACCGCATCCACGCTGAGCTCCCGCCAGTACTTTGTCTGGTTCGTGGTGGCATCCAGGACGTGGAGGTGGAGCTGGGTGAAGAGCCGCACGTCCTGGCTGGGGAAGACGCAGACGTGTCGCTTCCCACCGGCCCCTTGGCGCCACGTGGAGACCACGCAAGCTGTGGGCGCATCCCTGAGGAATGGAGAGCAGGGTCTTGCAGCACCTCCTATGCCTCCTGCCTCGGGCCAATCTGGAGGAAAGGGGATGTGGGGCACAACACCGAGACCTCAGTGTCACCGGCTCCTTTCCTGTGCCACCACCCACTGCAGGACACTGTCCCCGTGTCACCGAGGGACAGCCAGTGTCCCAGCCCTGCTGCAGGGTGTGCAGTGGCTGCTGTGTAGCTCCTGTAGGCTCTCCATCACCTCTCCTTGCAGCTGGGAGCCACTGGGATTGCTGTGGCACCCCGACCCTGCTGCTCTCTGTGCAGGCAAGGGGGAGGCTGGGCTGTGTCCCCACCACCTCCTACCTGCTATACCAGTAGTAGAAGTGGCAAGTCCCACTCGTTGCCTCCTCCTCCTCCTCGTCCCAGAAGCAGGTGAGGTCCTCGAAGGAGCGGGAGAAACAGAGGATGTGCTCGGACACCCCTGCCAGCAGCGCAGCGTCTGGGAGGAGTGTGGGCATGAAGGAGCCCCTGGGCACAAACCCATCCCCATCCCACCTCCATCCTCCTGCCCCATGCCCGCTGACCAGGCCGTGTAGGGATCCGGGGCAGCCTGGGCATGGCCGTGGCACAGGTGCCCCCACCAGCTTGGCACGGCGGGGAGGGACACGGCACACGTGCTGGCTGCTGGCTGGCCTGGGGTCCTGGCTGTGGCAGGGCTCACCCACCCCCCACCACACCCCCCTCCTCAGTACGGGGGGTCCTTCAGGACAAACAAACATCCCAAAATAGCCCTGCGGTCAGAGGGGGACTCAGGGCCCAGCGATCAGGGGGAAGCACCCCTGCCCTGCTCATGCCGGAAGGTGCACGGAAGTGAGATAAGGAGGAGCAGCACCCCAGGGAGAGGGAAAGGGCCTCGGGGCTGGTGTGGGGGCGTGTGGCCCTGAGCAGGAGGGGATGCCCTAACCCCGACCCAGGGATTGCTGGGGGCTGTGGGTTTCTCTGCCCCCCTCAGCAAGCCACCCTCCCTGTAGTTGCATGGATGAATTGGAGCATCACATCCTGCAGGATTTCTGTCCCAAGCACTGGTGGCTTTGTTGGCACATGGGTACCTGCCCCCGTTGTCATGGAAGAGGGGACAGCCCCAAGATGCAGATGTGTGATGCACGGGGGTGGTCTTGCTGCCTCCAGAACTGCTCCAGCACTCCCTTCTGTCCCACTGCCTCTGCCCTGAGACCTGTCCAGCCCTATTCCTCCTCCTCTTCCTTCTGGCATGTACTGCCTTCCCCAAGGACCTGACAAGCCCCCTGCCAGTGCCTGGCTCTGCTCTGTGTGCTGAGGACATCTGTTCTCTGCTGTGCACCCTCTATACTGCCAGTTGAGCCCACCCTGGGCCAAGGATAAGTGACAGTCCCCAAATGTCCCTGCCACCTTCTTGCTATCCTTCTGCTCTCCCTGTCTCTGGTCTTGCTCTGACCCCCCAGCCCTGTTCCTCATTTCCCAGCCTTGTGTTGCCTTCCTTCCCCCCCCCATCTGTTCTTCCCTGTTTGCCCCCCATTTCCCACCCCAGGCCTCATGCTGGCTCTGTGATCCCCTCCAGCTCTGAGCACCAGGGAATAAGGTGGCCAGATCCCAGCAGCTCAGTGGCACAGGGACCCTTGGCATTGATGGGAGGCCACACTGGCCCTGTGGGCTACCAGAGCATCTTTGCTGCACATAGGCCATGTCCTAGGAATAGTGGCCACCCAACTCTGCAGCCCATGCCAGCCGTGCTTGGGCAGTGCTGCCAAACTCGGGATCAGGGCACAGCGATGTCACAGAGTCTGGGGGCAGAGAGGATGAGCCCAACCCTGACACTCCTCCCACTGTCCCTATGGGGGTGACTCAAAATGTGCTCTGAAGCCCACCCTGGCCAGAAAACCGGGGTGGGTTTGGAGAAAAAAGCAGGAGATCAACAGGATTTTGTTCAGTTAATGCTTCTTAATGGTGTTACAGAAGGTGTTAAAGGGGCTAAAGAGGGGCTAAAAGAAAGCAGAGCAGCCCTGAAATGTGACAAAGTGGTGAGGTGGCTCTGCCAGGTGCAGTCAGCCAGGCCAGGGCCAGGTTGAGGATGCTTGGGAGGGCAAGATCCTGGCAAGGCTGGTGCGAGAGCACTGGGATTAGCCTGGCAGTGCCACTGCATTACTCGTGGTGCAGAGCTGAGCCATGAGATGTTAACTTGAATTTTCCTCAAACCCTCATCATATCATATCATAACTCCAAGAACATCTGATGAGCAGGGAGCCCCTCTGCTCCCTGTGTGGGACTGGGAGCACCAGCCTGACATCCCCAAGAGGCTCTGGGGCTGCCAAGTCCTGCTTGCAGAGAGCAGGGATGTTCCTTTACTCCAAGCACCTCAGGGTGTCCCACAGGTGACGAGGGCACTCCACTGCCCACCCCGAACACCCCCCGCACACCCTCCTGGGATGCCCCTTCCCAATCCCGCAGATTTTGGCTGCTGTGAGGTGCTCCCTGCCCACACCTGACATGCCAGCTCTTCTCTGGCCCATCCTTTGGGGGAGGGAATATCCACAAGGACCTACCTTGGGGTGTCACTGGCTCGGGGGCTGACGGTGGGCTGCGGAGGCTGAGCAGGATGGCCGGGATCAGCGGGAGCAGCCAGCCCCAGCACAGGCAGGCTGCCATCCTGCAACCCGTGTGCCGGGGCCACACGTGCCGCACTCAGCCCTTCCCAGCGCCCTGGGAGCTGCTGTGGCTCCTCCAGGCAATACTTTTTATCTGGGAAGTGGTGGCTGTGCAGCTCAGGAAGCCTGGCTGGGGGCTCCCCCCACCTCATGGCCAGCACTTCCCTGTGCCTGAAAACCACCACGCCGCAGCCCCTGTGCCGCCAGCCGCAGTGCCGAGGGAGACTGCTCCTATCAGATAGGCGGCATGTCCTGCCCTTGTGGCTACCGGCACGCCGGGAGGCTGGGGTAGGAAGAAAAACAACCCCGGAGAAACCAGGGAGGCCCCTGTGTGGGGCAGGGCAGGCTGTCGGGGGCTGCTGCCATGTGGGAGCACGGGACGTGGGACATTGCTCTGGCTCCATCCTGCCCTGTGCCACCTGGCACTAGTGAGCCCTGGGTCTGCTCTGCCCCCAGCACTGTCCCTGTGGCTGTGCCAGGAGAGCTCCAGGCATGGGGGGTGCTGGTGCAGGAGCAGAGCCACCATGGGGGGGTCCTATAGTCGTTCTCAGCCTCGTGCCAATCCACTACTGCTGCCTGGCACGGGTGGCTGGAGGGTCTCCCACTCTGCCAGGGCACAGCACGGTGGCACGGCCTGGGGGGCACCATCCAGGGCACAAGAAGCCACTTGTACATGAGTCCCCACCATGCCAAGGCCAGGTTGGCTTCTCCTTGCCCAGCAGCTGGGGACAGCACTGGAGGCACTGAGCAGCCAGCACCAATCTGCCACAGGCAAATTTTGCCAAATCAGCCCCACATCCTTTTCCATATGGCTACGGGACTGTTCCATCAGGGAGGCAACAAGTAGAAGGACCTTGGTGCGAGCAGGACTGATGACACTGCCTCAGACACCATTCCCAACTGGGAGTAGAGGAGGTGCAGGGGCAGTGCCACACGTCAGGCTGTCTGTGAGGGCCAGTCCCCATCACTGCTTCACTGGGGACCTCGGGGATGGGGCAGAGAGGCTGTTCACTAACAGTTGAAGTTGACACCAAAGAGCACTGGAGGCCAGAATGGAAAATCAGAGTGGTATTGACAGGGTTCAAAGACCTTCTGGGGATAAAAGACCTCTGAAGGGTCACTGCAGAGCTGGAGGCTGTGCACAGCCAAAGCCATCCCTTTGCACTCACCCCATCCCACGCCGTCAGTGATGCTCACAGCCCTGCTGGCACCACTTTAGGCCCAGAGCACACTGAGAGTTGCAGGGTGGGCAGATGCTGGGTTGTTGCTTCCCCCTCTTGCCTCAAAGCTTGAGCATTTGCATCCATGGGCTCAGGCTCCTGAGAGTCCCTCTCCTGCCCACTCTGCTGCAAGCACCGTGCTGCTGCTTGTCCCTGGGGGCCATCCCAGCGTGTCCCCCAGCAGCGTGGGGCTCTGTCGGTGCCTGATGCCAAGGCAGTGTGGCCAGCACACGCTGCGTGGGCAGCCAGGGAGGGGATGGCAGAGTCCTGCTGCAGGGAAGGTGCTCTCGGAAGGGGCACCAGCATTTAGCCACTTGGCCCTGGAGGGGGATGAGCAGCCCATTGTCCCCACAGCACTGTCCCCGCAGGCTGGTGCCAGCATCACCCCTCTGCACAGTGCCAGCGCAGCCTCACGCCTCCTCCGCGGTGGCATCGATCCCCGCATAGGTGAAGTTCTCGAACAGGGCCATGTTCACGTAGGCCTGTGGGGGAACACCAGTTAGGAGCCATTTGTGACACTGCCCCCATCTACCTCCCGTCCCCACTGGCACACTCACAGGCACTGTGCCCTGAGGGGGGAGGCAAGAGGGCTCCCCAGACCCAAAAAGTGATGCTGGGGTCACCCACCACGCATGGTGGGTGTCACACAGGTTCTGCTGCTGGCTGTCTCCTCCTCGAGCCCAAGGGATGCTCCAACATGTGGACAAGCCCAGCACAGGATGGGCATCTGCCACCACTCACCTTCCTGGCCTCCAGCATGCGGATGAGCTGCATGGAGATCTGGGCGAAGGGTGGGCGCTCGTAGGGACGGTCGCGCCAGCACTGCCGCATCAGCTCGTACCTGGGGGCAGAGCGTTGTGGGTGGCTCAGTGTGCCCAGGGGGAGAGGGGAAAGAAAAGCTCTTTGTGGGAGATGGGGGGAAGCAGGCAGAAAACTAAAGCCCGGGAAGGGTGTTTGGGTTGTGAGACCCCAGCTCATCACACAACGCAGAGGGAACCAGGCAGAAGCCACTGCAAGGTGATGAGAACCCCCTGGGGCAGTGGGGTCAGGGGGATGTGGGTGCCACCATCAGCTGAGGCTTTGCCCACTTACACCTCGTCGTCACAGTTACGCGGCTTCTCCATGCGGTAGCCCTGGGGCAGCTTCTCGTAGAGCTCGGCACACGTCATCCCACAGTACGGTGTCCCCCCTGCAGCCAGAGACACACAGCTGAGCTGGGGATGGTCCCCAGGGTGTCCCCTCCAGGGCTCCAGGAGGACCAGACCTACAGGGACCCGAGTGGAGGCAGGGGACGCAGAGAAGTCTTACCCAAGCTGACGATCTCCCACAGCAGGACTCCGAATGACCACCTGAAAGGGCAGATGAGGCTGTGACAGTGAGCAGTCAAGCCCCGCTGATGGGCACGGGACAAAGCCCAGGGTGAAATGGGCAGCCATGCTGGCTTGGGCTGAGCCAGCAGCTCCCCAGGGAGATGTATCAGCATCCCCTGCTGCCCTTGCAGCACCCAGAGCAATAGCATTGCCACTATGCCTGTGGCAGAGAGGGAAGGAGGCAGCCCCAGCCACACCCCAGCCCCGGTGCCCCCGCCCGCAGGACTTACACGTCGCTCTTGGTGGTGTACACGCTGTAGTTCAGGGACTCGATGGCCATCCAGCGAACTGGCAAACGGCCCTGGGGAAGCAGAGGGAGACTCTCAGGGGTGGGGGGATGCCCTGTGGATGGAGGACAGCTGGTCCCAGAAGGGTAGGTCCTTCACACTGGTGGTGGGTGTCCTGCCCACCATACTGGTGCAGGCCCCACGGAGATGCTTTACTCCTGCCTCACCATTGTCTTCTTCACATAGACCTCCTCCCCTCTGGAGAGGCCAAAGTCAGCAATCTTGGAGGCCAGGTTTTCTCCCACCAGGATGTTTCTTGCTGCCAGGTCCCTGTGAATGAACTGAAAGGGGCCAGCGGTCAGCAGGAGCCACATGCTCCCTCCTGCTGGCCCCAGGGACCTCATGCCCCGATGGGGAACCCCAAGCACAGGGGAAGGATGCTCTGAAGGGCTTGCTGGGGATGTACCTGCTTCTCACTCAGGTACTGCATCCCCTTGGCCACATCTGAAGCAAACTGGAGGAGCTGCTGGGAGGTGAGTGTGGAGGCGGTGCCGTGCTCCTTGGCAAAGGCTGGGTCTGTCTCCAAGACTCGGCTTTTGCGGAGGAAGTCGAGGAGGTTTCCGTAGGGAGCGTACTCAATGGCGATGTACAGGTAGCCTGGGGGGCAGGAGGAGGTTGGGCTGCTGGGACTCTCCCCAGAAAAGAGGAATACAGAGCTGGGCAGGGACCATGGGGCTGGGGAAAGAGGGACAGCCCTCACCCTTGTTCTCGCAGGCACCCAGCAAGTTGATGATGTTGGGGTGATGGCCCAGTTTGCACAGCACCTCCAGCTCCCCAGCAAAGTCCCGATGGTCATTCTCTGAAGCAAACTCTGGAAGCAAAGAAGGGATGGACACCTCAGGCCTACAAGTGCCCTTCCTCTGCTTCTCGGCAAGTGACTCCTGACTCTATTCAGCACAAATATGGCCCAGGATGCACCTGCATCCCTCAGCCCATCCTGCTCGTCTCCCCTGACACTCACCTTTCAGCATCTTGATGGCTGCATTCATTTTCAGGCCATCCTTTTTGATCATGGCCCTGATGACCTGCCCAAAGTTGCCCTCTCCGATCATGTCCTCAAACTTGATGTCTTCCCACTCCAGGATGGGGTAGCTGAGGGGCTCAGGCTGCGGCTTGGGCCGGCGTGTCAGGGTCAGGGTGCCCGAGTTGAACTGCAGGATGGTCTCTTCCCCCTGGCAGATGGGAATGGGTGAGGTTAGAGGCACCGGGCACCGCTCTGCCCACGCGGCAGTCCCGGCAGGGCAGCAGTCCTGGGCAAGGGTGGGCTCCGCACCCTCTCTGTGTGGAAGTGAGGTCTGGCTGCATCCGGACTGGAGGCTGCGGAGCGTGGCCTGGGTTGGGCTGGGACGTGGGGAGCAGGGGACACGGTCCTGGTGGGGCAGGCGGCACTCACCGAGCCAGACTGGTACGTAAAGGTGCGGCGCCGGTGGAAAAAATTCTTCTTGATGAGGAAAAGAGCCAGGAGAGCAAAGAGGATGGTGAGGCAGGTGACAGACACGGAGCCAACGATGGCCAAGAGCAGCTGCTGGTCTATTCCTGCCTGCTCAGTGCTCTGGCTGCCCAGGCTGGGCGGCACGCTCAGCGCTCCTGCCAAAAGGAGGGATGGAGGGTTGTGGTCCCCGGTCGAGCCCTGCCCAGCCTGCACGAGTGGCCAAGCACCAAAACAGACATCTTCCAACACCCAGGCACACCGTGAAGATACACAACCACATCCTGAGCCCCTGCTGCCACAGTGGCACAGGGGAGAGTATGTCACCGCCTGAGCCTTGCATCTGAACCACTGATTTCTGCACCTTCAACCAGCTTTGGATCCAGCCACCACCTCCTCCCATGCCATCTCTGCTCTGCTCCTCTAGTCCCTCGCCCCACATCACCCTCTGGCCACGGCAGAGCCACCCTGTGGGTGCTGTGCTGTCACCATGCCGCCCCTGCCCCATCAGGGCTAGGAGGAGCAGGTTTTCTAGACAACCACAAGAGTTTTGGGCTTGGGCTGCTGCTTCAGAGCCACCCTGAGAGGTCACCACGAGCACCTCAATCATTCTTTGCTCGCCCAGATTCTGAGCCCAAGCTGCAGCAGAGCTGTGAGCCTCCAGCCTGCTGGGACACCCCTCTCACCGTCTCCCAGGGTCTTGGCTTTCACAGGCTGGCTCCATTCCCCTGGGACGTGGGAGTTGGCACGGACACGGAACTGGTAGCTGGTGCTGGCGTTGAGGCCCCCAATGACCTTGGTGGTTTCGGCGCCACTGTCAGTGTCGATCCACTGGGGTTCACTGGTGCCCCCCACCTGCTGCAGCTCCACGATGTACTTGGTGATGCCCCCATTGGGGTACTCGGGGACCTGCCAGGAGAGCCTGACAGCGGTGTCGGACACGGACTCTGCCGAGAGCAACCGCGGGGCAGAGGGCCCTGGGACAGGGAGAGCAGAGTGTCAGTCCCAGGACAGGTCTGCAGGGGCTGCAGGGGCTGCTGTGACGACTGGACCCTGTGGATGGCAATGCCAACCAAAGCTGGGCCAGGTTTGAGGGACCTCCAGAGACGCTTAGCACCTGCTTGGAGGAGGAGGAGCTGCTCTCCATGTACAACAACAGAGCAAGACTGTACTTCCAAATGCTCCCAGCCTCAGAGACCACCAAGCTGGATGCCTCTGTATCAACTAGCCCTTGTGATTGGTTTTTTCTTTATCCCTCCCTCATACACTGTCCTCCCACCACTTCCTCTGAGTCTTCTCCTGCCTGTTCACAACCCTAACCCCAAGTCCCCAAATCATACAAAGCTCTTACAAACAGGGAGCAGAGGAAACCTCACATCCCTCAAGCCTGGTGCCTACCAGTCCTCTCAACATGTACCAGCCTGTGCCAAGCCTCACCAAAGGCCCCCTGCATGCCTTCTCCCCTGGTCACCAGAGAGCTTGGTCAGGCTGATGCTCCACCTTCCCAGAGTCTCCCACCCACGTGGGGGGCTGTGTGCATGTGTGTGTGTGCCCACAAGTGGGACTGCAGGGCTCCCCAGACCCCCAGTGACCACCCAGCAAAATTACCTGGCAGCAAGGTTAAAGTGAACCAAAGGGAAATATTTTTTTCATGCAAAGTATAATTATATCGAGGAACTTGCGTTGCTACAGGGTTGTAAAGGCTGCAAGTATAGACAGGTCCATCAGGATTTGGGCAAGGGTGCAGAGGACAGATCTGTTTGTGAGCATCACTTGTGATAGCCTGAATGTCATGTTAGGATGTTTTTTTGGCTGCTTGGTGCTGGAGGCTGCAAGGTCTAGCAAGGAAAGGAGGATGCATTTTTCCCAAGCAGCTGTTCATGTTCTATCAGAGACAGAATACAGGAGCAGCCAGACCTGGGGATGGTTGCTGTTACGGTTATAACTGATTTACCATTGTAATTCCCTATAATAATTCCCTGTGTTCCACTGGACCCACCTTTGCTGTTGATCATGACCTTATAGGGGTCAGAGGGCGGCCCCAGGCTGGTGCAGTGGTACACCAGCACCTCCAGCCCATACTCCTTGTTGAACTCCAGGTCCCCGATGCGGGCAGAGAGCACAGAGATGGATGTGATGTTTTTCTCAGAGACCAGCCGCCTTGCAGAGTCGAAGAGGTGGACTATGAAGCCATGTGCTGGCTCGTGGTTACTTGGCAACTTCCAGTTGACATGAAGTGTGTTTTTCTCTTCTATGGACCAGCCTTCAATCACAGGCTTGACTGTGGGCTCTGCAAACAAAAACGCAAAACCTCACGGCACATCAGCTCTTGGACTGCAGACTCTGTGCTGTGCAAGAGTCAGGGTCAGGGTCAGGGAGATGGAGGCTCACCAAGGCACTCAGTCACCATGATGGCTTCGGGTCCCTTGCTGCCCTCCCCACCAGCCCCTGGCCGGCTCAGCTGCACCCTGACAATGTAGGCAGTCACCGGCCGGAGGTTCATGAGGGTGATGTTCTCGCTGTTGTCGACTGTTGGCCAAGAGGACGAGTCAAAACCATCCCCATGACCCTCAATCTGCCCTACCACTGGCATTCTCCTCAGCATCACTACAGGGGGCCTGGTATGGAGACCTCTTCCCACCCCAGGCTTCCACTGGCTGGGGCAGCCATCGCCTCCCACACAGGTCCTACCTGTGCCCCCCAGCCCTGCAGACACATACCCACAATGGATGACCACGCTGAATTGTCATCCTTGGGCTTGTAGAACAGCTTGATGGAGGTGATGGGTCCATCACCAGAAAAGTGGTCCACGGGAGACACCACGAGCTGGCGGCTCTGCTTGGTCAGCAGGCGGGGGGGGCTCAGGGGCACTGGTGGCACTGTGGGGGGAAGGAAGGAGTGACACTGGTGTGACTGGGAGCAATGAGGAGCAGACTGTGGAGAAATCTGCCACCCCTGGACTCCTTCCAGCTTTGTCAGGAAAGCCTTTTATAACCATCCAAACCTGTCTGCTGGCACTGCAGCATATGGTGGGAAGCACCCAGTCCAGTGCAGGGGGTTTGGTGTTGCCACACCGTGCTGTCAGCCTCCCCCAGCAACCCTGGCTTATCCTGCTTGTTGCCACCACCCTCTCCTCACCTCGGATGTTGACCTTGACTTTCCGGCTGTCCTGGCCCCCGGTTGTGGAGACCCGGCATTCCCAGAGCCCCGTGTCCTCCTTCCTCAGGTGCCGCACCTGGAACTCGCAGGTGATCTGTCCCGGCTCGATGATGGCCTTGATGAGCTGTGGGCACCGAGGGTGCTGTCAGCCCCCCTGCCCAGCCCCCTGGATCAGCCCCAGTGTCAGCCTGAGGCTGTCCAGCAGCCCCTGGGGGAGACAGGTGATTTTGGGGGAGCTGGCACCGTGGAGATGGAGGTGGGGCAAGAGCACAGGTGGTACCTTGAGCACAGTGCCGTCAGCCTTGCGCAGCTCCACGCTGTCACTGGTGGGCAGTGGGTTGCCAGTGGCCACGCAGCTGACAATGGGCTCTGAGCCCAGGTTAAACTCCAGCTCTGAGGCCAGCTGGATGATCTGGGGGAACCGGTCTGGCACACAGAAATCAGTGTTAGGGCTGGCCCTGCCCTTCCCCAGGCACGCCAGGCCAGCAGCTTTCCTCAGACTGGCCACAGCCAGACCCTGGTGCCAAGGGGACAGGGAGATGGATGCTGTGCCCAGCCCTCATCCCCACCCCACATGCTGGGCTCAGCAACACTCAGCACAGCTAATCCTGGGGTGCCAACCCAGATGTTCCCCTTGCAGTGCCCTGGTTCCCATAGGGTTAAGGACTGTTCCTGCAGGCAAGGAGTCCTGCTGAACCAGCTGGTGAGGCCGATAGCCATCAGCCCTCCCAGTCACCAGTGAGGAAGGAGCCAGAGCTCACTTGAGGGTGTGGGACAGACACCCGCCCACCACAGTCCCCTGCCAGCCTCACCTGATTTCTCACAGTGCTGCCCGTGCCAGCCTGCCGGGCAGACACAGCCACTGAAGCGGTTACAGCTGCCTCCATTTCGGCAGGTGCACTCCAGGGCACAGTCGGGGCCGTAGAATCCCGGGGGACAGGCTGTGGGAAGAGGAGAGCTCGCTGCTACCCCTGGCCATGGCACAGGACCACAGAGACACAAGCAGCAAGCAGCCGGTGCAGGCAGCAGCACTGCTCAGCCCGTGCCGACCCTCAAACTGGGAGAGGTTTGCACAGGTGCTGCTGGAGAGCAGCCAGACCCTGGAGGAAGCCCAGGCTGGGCGGGATAGCTGATGGATACCCGTGTTCCCGTACCTTGGCTGCAGCGGGAGCCGCTCCAACCCGAGGCGCAGGAGCAGCCGTAGGGGTCCGGCAGGCAGAAGCTCAGCCCCCGGCAGCCCTGGGCTCTCTGGCACGTCTCCTGGCAGTTGCGGCCGAACCGCCCTTCCCGGCAGGCTGGAAAAAGAAGAGTGGTTTGCCCTCACCTGCCGTTCACCCGTGCACTGCTCGGTGCTGGCTCGGGTGCCCCAAGCCCCGTCATCACCACATCAGGGAGACACAGGACCCACGGGGATGGTCCAGCCCTGCTCTAGAAATAGAGGGCAGCGCGGGTGGGGACGCACGGGGGATGCACGGGGAATTTCTACCCACCATGCTCAGGTCTGGGGGTGCAGCAGGGCCCTGAGCACAGCACCTACCTCGCTCACAGCGGGTGCCCATGAACCCTGGAGGGCAGATACATTCACCGACGTGGTCATGGCAGATGCCGCCGTTCAGGCAGTCGGGACAGTCCTTCTCACAGGATGGTCCCCATTTCTTCGCAGGGCAGGCTGCGGGGAGAGCAGAGCAGAGGGCAGGGTGGCACCAGGCCAGAGGGCAGGGTTTGGCTGGCTGTCCCCAGGCCCCAGGAAGCCAGGGCACTGCCCACCTCTCACGATGAGGCGGTAGAAGGCACTCCACAGAGGGCTCTCCCCCATGAACGCGGCACTGTAGACACCGTTTTCGCTGACGCTGACGTTGGGGAGTGTCAGGACGACGCGGTCACCCTGCACCTCACCCCGGTCTGTGGTCTGGTAGTAGGTACCTGCAAGGGGACTGAGGGTTATCCACGACCTCCTGTGCCTCCAGGGCCAGTGCCAGGCACAAGCTGGGAGCAGCCCCAGCCCTGTGCCTGCTCTCAGGACTACTTGCCATTTCTTTTCCACATAACGTCCATCTCCTTCCTCTTGAGGATCCTGGCAGAGAAGGTGGCTGGCTCGGCAACATTCACGGACTGCGTGGCCTTCACTGGGAAGAGGTGGGCTGCAGAAGAGGAGGAGGAGCAGGTTGAGCAGTAGGGCCCAAGGGCAGCGCTGACACCTGCAGACCACTCACCCCAAGACACATCCTGGCACAGCCCAGCACCCACCACAGGCTTCTCCTTGGATGTCATGACACATCTCCCGCTCCTGGGTCTGCTCCTGGATCCAGGACCCCCTCAAGCCTTTGCAGGGGCAGGACTTCCTTCCTGCACCCTCCAGTCCCCGTGGGCAGACACCAAGGAGTGGGATGGGGCACCCTGCCCTCTGACCAGCCCGCCAGCCCCAGCCCGGCATGGGATGCTGGTGGCAGCAGTCTGGGGATGTGACATCTGGGACAAGCTTGCACGGTGCACCCTGCCTGCTGCTGGCTGAGGAGGTGTGGAGTGCTGCAGGCAGGGACATCATGACCAGGTGGGGAGAATTGGGCGTGTGGGAAGCTGCACACCAGCCCCCAGGACCAGCCACCCTGTCACAGCTGTGTCCCTGATTCCCCAGGTGCAGCACCGAGCTCCTGGAGCATTAATGTGAGTCAGCCAGAGCCCAGCTTGAGCACAAACAGGGCTATAAATACCTTAAGGCCTGGGAAACCAAGCCCTGGGCGTGCCAGGACAGACACAAAGGAGGACACAGGCGGCTGCTGGCTCTCGGAGCCTGGCAGGACTCCAGCTTGCATTCACTAGAAGGAGCCACACCAGGTTGGAGCTAAAACACATCCAGCTTGTGTCCCACCCCACTGAGGCCAAGGACCAGAGGAAGCAGCACATGCAGCAGACGCCGGGGAAAGGGCACTGCAGGTCACACTTCTTCATAATTTCCCAGAATCGCCTCCCCACCTATCCCTCCAGTTGGGATCTTTCTTCCATGGACTTGGCAGTCCCTTGTAAAGGGCACACAGATGTGGCCCCCATTCTGTCTCACTCCAGCCCACTCCCTGGAACAAGAGCCAGCAGTTCCCTGGGGATCTCCAAACACAGCCCTTTGTGTTTGCCCACACCGATTTACCTGTCACTCCATCACTGCAGCCCTCCCAGAGTGCGTCTATTCCCTGTTTCTCTGTCACTCCAGAGCCCATCTGTTGTGTCCCCAGGCAGCTCAGGGACAGCAGCCAGCATGGCTACTTGTTCACTTCTTTGTACCCCCAGCCAGTACACAGGTCCCTGCAGAGACCTTCTGCCATGCTGGGGGGAGTTGGTGGGAACTCCCCCGTGTGACAAGCGCCACTCCTTTTCTTGCTCTCCCTTCTTTTAGCCAGTTATTTACACATGCAAAGACCTCTCCTGCCACCCTCTGGGTGCAAAGTTTCTCTCAAAGAACCTTTGAAAGGGAATTTTCCCAGTTTTCTCCGAACCCAGGCAGACAGTGTCAACTTGGTCTTCCATAGCATCCTCACTGCTGCCATCCCAGAGACTCTCCCACTGCAAACTCAGCTGCCTCTCTCTCAGGGGCCACATAACCACAGATTCTGCTCCTTATTACAGTTTCTGCTAATTTGGTGGGTTTCAATCTGGGTTTACATGCCTATAATTCCCTACCCAGAAGCTTTTAGGAAAGGCTGGTGTCCCACAGGCAATGGCACAGCCTTGCTCACTGCATGCCTGACAATGTCGTGCTGCTCTGTTCTGCTGTTTATTGCCTGTCTCCTGCTATCAGCACTGGCATTTCAGACAGATCACCCAGCAAGTTTCCCCAGCTTCTCTATTGTGCACACAGATGCAAAAATAAAAGAAGTTTGGTTTTCTGCAATTGTTTTTCTGAGTGTCTTTCTGCTCTGCATATTGTAACAGTTTACTGCCAGATGTAAACATTGCTGCAATTACTCCTCAGGATCTCTTTGGTCTTCTTTACTTTGTTTTTATAGCAAAGCTTCCAAAATTTATCTTATTTCTTATGTTTTTGTCTATGCATGACCTTTCAGCCTTTCTCTAACAGCATTCTCCACCCACTGTTCCAAAGCCCTGGCCTGCTTTGTTGTGCTCTCAGGCTAAACAGGGGAGATGACACAGTGGGTTCTGTACCCATCCCTCCTGACCCCTGCAAACATATAATTTTTTTGCTGACTATTTCCTTTGTTTTTTTTATCTTCTCCTCCTCCTCTAAACAGAGCAATGGCAGCTTCTTTGGAACTTGTAAAAAAGACACCTTTTTGGCACTTGTAACTCCCACAGGGGCTTGAACCCAGACACCAACCAGCTCCTCCACAGCACCATTCTGGCCTGGCTATCTCACCACAGGAGTGGGGGGCTGGCTGGGAGCACCACACCATGGGAAACACTGTAGCACCGATGGAGACCCAGAGCCATCACCTCCACCCATGAGTTGTAAACAGGAGCATCTGAGGGTGCAGAGCCCACCCTGTGCTACTCACCCCCCACTGCTGGCCATGCTTCCCACACTGTCTCTGTTTGCCTCTGCTTCACTTCCTCAGCACCTCTGTGTCTCTTTGGTTGCTCAGACCAGCCCATTCTGTTCCCAATAGGACCACTGCCCTCTTCAGCTTGAGCCTCTGGTCAAAGACACAGTCTGGGCCCTGTTCCTTGGGGGATGCTTGGACCCCACCAGCAGCCTCTGTACCTCAGCTTGGAAACACTAGAGCTGCTTGCTGAAGCGGTGTTTTAACACAAGATTGTATCTCCTCCTCTTATTCTCAGCAAAAGGTCAACTGTTTCAGCTAAACTTACTAAAAAAGAGCTAAAAAGACTGCTGAGGCAAACACCTATCACAGAAAATCTCAGTCCTAATAATTTTGCAAAGTCTCAAGCACAGAGGGTGTGGAGCTTGGAGGGGCAGTGTGGGGAAGTGCTGCCCCAGGTGGTATCCCTGCTGCTAGCCAGGCCAGGGAGGCCCTTTCGATTTATATGGCCCAAAATGGGAGCAGGAGAGGAGCCCAGCACTGCTCTTGGCTACAGTGCACCCTGGCAATGCCTCTCAGCAAGGCCCACTGCTGGAGCAGTGTCGTGCTGCAGCTGGATGGTGTTTGTCAAGAAGATATGCCCTGGCATTGCCTCCTCCGGGTGAGCCTGCGTGGAGACAGGGGCTGGCACAGCTCCGAAGGGCTGCCCCACGCTCCGGTTAATGATTCCCAGACCCCACAACCTTCTCCAAGGGCACTCAGCTTCCTTTTGGACCTTGCCCTGCTCCCAGGCACCATTATGAATCCAGAAGGCTCCTCTGTGGGGCTTGCTCACTCTCCTCCAGCTGAGCATTGCTCCCATCTCCTCCCCGCCCATGCCATCCCCCCGGGCACTCACCGATGTGGCTGTTGTGCACATAGACCACCTGTGCCTGCTCGGTCGGGGTGCGCCCCAGGCAGTAAAAGATCCCCACCAGATCGGTCATGGAGAAGCCCCTGGCCTGCACCTGGTTGCTGCGGTTGCGGTAGTTTTGGAAGCCCGTTTTGGGGTGCGTCATCACGATCTTGTTCTCCCGCTCGATCTGCAGGTAGCTCACGTCGCGCTCCCCCATGACACAGGAGAGGAAGAAGTCGGAGTGGGACAGGCTCTGCACGTTGGCGATCAGGGTGATGTCCAGGATGGCCCCTGGGGTGGGGGAGTACGAGGGCACATCACAACTGGACAAGGACACGGCCATCCCACCCCTGCCTCCAGATCAGTTCCCGTCACCCTCATGTCACCCCCTTTCCAGGACATTTTTGCCACCCCCAGCCCTGGAGGCACAGCCAGGGCACAGCAAGGTGCGTTGCAGGCCCACTGGGATGACACAGTGGGAATTTCCACTCTCCTTTTGGAGATCCCGACTGGCTCAGCTCCTCACTGTGAGCCAAGCTTGCATCAGAACAGGAGTCTTGGGGTGCCTGTGCTCCTATGCTGGGGCCAGGCAGGCAAGGGAGGGCAGTGCTGGCCTCTGAGGTCTCCAAATGGCTGATCACAAAGGGGGATTTCTTCCCTCCAAACCCTGCTCTGATGGCACCATTGAGCTCCCACAGCTGCCTCATCCCAACAAGCCTCCCTGGTGCCGGGGCTGCTCACTGGGGCAGAGGGAAAGGCGCAATTTACCTGCCAGACGTGGAAGGAGAAGCAGAAGACAAATCTGGAGTCCCATGTCCTTGGAGTGTGTTCTGAATCTGGCAGAGGTCAGAAAATCCCCGGCATGTCCCAGCCACGGGGGTCAGAGGTGGAGGCTGTGGCTGCCTAGGGGCTCCAAGCGAGCGGCACCTCAGGACTCCTGCCCCCTGCCCTTGCCCCCCATCTTGCCACCACGCTGCCGCTTGACGCCCAGGGCAGCCGGGACCACCTTCTCTGGTGCATAGCCTGGGCACGGAGAGAAAGATGCCTCCGCTCCTGCTTGCTCAGTGGCCAGACACCCACTCCTCCAGGGCTAGGGCTGCGTGCTCAGGATTCCCTGAGCCACGCTGAACCCCCAGCCCCGGCAGGAGGTGCCTCACGCCCCAGCCCGCCCGGGCGGCGGCACCTCCATCCCCTCGGTGCAGCCCCGTGGCCGCTGGCTGTGGGAAGGGCTCTCTGGAGCAGGGAAAGGAAAGGGGCCAAGGGGCCGTGGCTGGTGGCGGCGGCGGCGGAGCCAAATCCTGTTTCCCATGCGGCGTTTCCTGCTCTCCACCCATTGTTTGGAGACGGCCCTGACTCCAGGAGCTGGCGGGAGCTGCCCTGCAAGGCTGTCCCCCGGGGAGCGGCGTGCGGCGGAGCTGAGGCCGCGCACACCTCGGGAGGCCTCGACCTCCCGCCGCCATGGGCCGGGTGCCGAGACGCGGCCCCACCTGGGCCCCGTGTGCGGGCCGGACTCAATCCTGCAGTGGCCCATCATGGGAACACCACCCGGGCTGAAAGG
Organism: Platyrinchus mystaceus; assembly: GCA_035041135.1. Taxonomy (NCBI): domain Eukaryota; kingdom Metazoa; phylum Chordata; class Aves; order Passeriformes; family Tyrannidae; genus Platyrinchus; species Platyrinchus mystaceus. The sequence goes on from JAWWLV010000005.1 coordinate 11,282,522, forward strand.
GGCTGAGTGGGAGCACAGGCAAGGCAACAAAAAGCTGGCCAGCCCACAGCGCAGGGTGGTCACTGCCCGGGCAGAAAACCCTCTGTGGTGCCGTAAATATGTCTGGGAGGAAGTGGAAAGCTGTGGAAAACATTTCCCATGCACAGTGTTGGCGTGGGCACGGCACGGCATGACCCCGCTGCCCCTGCAGCCCCAGAGGGTCTCAGTCCCCACCTTCCAGTGAGGCTGTGCCAGCCACTGGTGGGGTCTGGGCTCTTTGCCTGGCAAACAAAAAGCATTCTCCGGGAAATCACCGTAAGCTTCAGCCACCAAACCTGGTGCTGCTTCACAAACCGAACTGTTCCCATATGAAAACCAGGGCTGCCAGGGAGCGAGCCTCATGTTTTGGTGTGTCCTGAGCCCATGCTGTTTCCGGCTGAAAATCTAAAGCACACATGGAGAGGAAAGGGAAATCCATTCATCGCTTCCGACTATTTACAGAGTGCTCTGGGGCCACGCAGTGCCCATGGCATGCTGAGGGAGGGATGGCAGTGGGCAGGGGCTCCCTCAGTGCAGCCACCCCGCAGCAGGAGGGATGGAGAGGATCCGAAAAAGATGGACACCAGGTGCAGCTGCCCCCGTTTGTCTGGAAAACAAAGCATGCTGAGCATAGGCAAGGGACTGTTTTTAGGACACCCCCTGGGCACTTGAGGCACAACCACAACCTAAATGCAGAGCGCAAGGCCATCACAGCAGTATGTGTAGAGGGTGGGCAGCTGAGGGTGGTTCCTCTTGCTGTCGGT
>JAWWLV010000005.1:11288812-11324394 GCA_035041135.1 Platyrinchus mystaceus
ATGCAAGCTGACCTGCAAGCTGAGGATGATGATGGCTTCATCGAGGACAACTACATCCAGCCCAGTGAGCAGCTGCCAGACAAACAGGAGCGGGACTTGCGCCTCTCCATCTGAGCTCACAACTCAGCCACCACTGCTGCAGCCTCTTGTCATCTCCGTAGCTCCATCCCCTTGGCTGTTGACCCCACATGTTTGGGGGCAGGAGGAAAGGAGCAGAGAGGAGGGGAGAGAGGGATGGGCAGGGAATGGTGATGGAGGCTGAAGACAGCCAGCCCCACAGTGCCCCAGCATGACACCAACAGGCTGCACTGTCACAGGGACACCAGACCTGCTGCTTCTTTCCCAGCCTTGCTCGGATGCTGAGGATGAAGGAGATGGTGCCCATTGTGCCCAGGAAGCCTGGTGCAGTGGGAAGAGGAGCCTGTCCTGGTGCTGTCTGTGTGGACTCGGGCACTGGCCCCACTGCACCAGACCCAGCCCTGCTCTGTCCCTCAATGCGTTGTGATTAAAGCATGATTTAGCCCTGCCTCTGCCTGCAGTGGTTTGTTGGGACTCTCCCCGTGGCGGTGCTGGGAGGAGACCCCCAGCCCCACAGCTGGGGTGTGGCTTTCTTTGCGTGTGCTTTCAAGGACCATAAACGCATTCCTCCTTAACTGCGGCAGTGAGAGAACAGGCTGGTGGCACGAGTGCTCTTGTGCAGACCGATCTGTCACCTGCTGTGCTGCCGGCAGCCCTGGGACACTGTCACAGTGTTTCTGTGCACGGCTCTCCAGCGTTGCTTCCCAGTGTTAGACGGGATGACCTCAGAGGTCTTTTCCAACCTAAATGATTCTATGAATCTGTGATTCCCACCATAGCCCGCCTTCCTTTTCTCTCTTCCCTCTCCAGCAAGACATGCTGAAAGCCACTTACCTTTCCCCTGTCACGAGCAAATTTTTCAGTGGCTGCAGTTGCAGCGTCAGGCAGCCGTGTGCGCTGGGGCGAGATGACCCTGTCCCCTGGCTCCCATTACAGAGTCCTGTGTGCATCTCTAACCGTGGAGCCACAGGCACATTGTAATTGTTGCATTCCTGTCATCTTTGTGGTACGATAAACAGCACATGAGACACAGGTAACAACTGCAAGTTGTTTCTGCTGTAGTCGGTTGTGCCTGCATTGGTTACGCTGGAGTTAAAAGCAGGGAGCAGCAGCAACATTCACCCTCCTTGGTGAGTGATTCATAAGGCTGGTACCATCCGGCAGGGAAGATTTCCCAGGGCACGGCCCAGTCCTTACCGTGCCTGATAGCTCAGGAATCTCTTCCTCATGCTCCAGAGCGGGAAGTATCAACACAGGGACAGCGTTTCTTGCAGCCCTGCCACACAGTCAGTTCCCCACCTCCTTCAAATCTCTGTTTCACTGTTAGCTGCCTTTCTGTTTTCTCCACTCATTAAGACATTTATAGAGCACAGTGTGTACAAAGGTAAATAATACACCTCGGAGAGTGTGAACCAAAGAGGACAAATGGGTCAGGCACTGGATGGGCAATACAGCCCAGAGAGCAAATGTGACATTTGAAGCCATGAGGAGGAGGAAAACTTGCTGGCTTCCTTTCAGTGGTCAGCCAGTGTTTGCTCTTAAATGTCGTTTTTCTAAACTGAGCTATACTTTTTTTTCATGGTTTGCCTTCTGGGCTCATCAACTACCCATGAAAATACACTATCTACTGTAATTTTTGGAAATTTTTGATATCTTTCAGAAAAGGTAGGAGACTTAGATCTGAGGGCTGGGAAAATGCATTTCAGTTACATTTCAGAGGGTATTTTCTGGGCTTTTTAACATGCTTTTCAATCACATGAACTCACGCTAGAGGCAGTATTTTCTTTTTAGTCTCAGTGTTGTCTTAAAATAAGACTAAATCTACAAGTGCCCAGGCTTATTTATCCAGGATCTCACTTACTCTTGTCCCTTAGTACATAGTGGTGGGTTGCTTGTCTACTTTGACTCTGCTGGAAGTCCCACCCATTTATTTTCTAACCAAGCTGACATGTCTGGTTTTCATGTGAGGTTTTTAATGCCTTCTCTCCAGGCAGCTCCAGTGCAAGTGGGCTCAGGAGCCTGGCAACTCACAGGGAGGGAAATACAGCTGGCCTGCAGAGCTGGGAATAGAAGGGGTCAGAGCAGGAAAAGAGGATCCTTCTCAAGGGGGTCCACCCAGGAAGCTGCTGGAAGGACTGTGGTTGAGGCTGGGGATGGGACAGGGAGCAGGTATGCAGGCAGACTGGTTCCAGGCTCCTTGCAGGGAGCAGCTGCTGCCACAAGGCTCAGCCCTGCCACAGGGTAAAAGAGCTTCTCTGTAAACAAACCAGCCAGCACTGACATATTCAGGAAGCTTTGTGTGCTCCCTGTGAGCATCTTTCTGGGTCACGGCGAGGTCACAGGTTCACAGAGGGGACCTGGCTACATCTGGGTCCTTAAGCAGAGGGAGAGGGACCTGCATTTGGAGGTGGTATCAGGAAATGAGGTTTTGGGGCTGTGGTGGCACAGCCACAGGAGGGATCCTGGGCTGTCATGGTTTCTGCCCTGGGCTCAGCCTGAGCAGAGGCCAGCTCTGCAAAGCCCTGCCACGTCCTGCTCTACAGAGAGGCCGGCGCTCAAGCATCAGCCTTCAACACAGTTGGCTTCTCTAACACTTTATTACGTGTTTCCACACACAACACAGGAACTAAGGAAGACACAAACCAGTACCCCTGCTGCAGAGGTGGGTCAGTGACTGGGGCAGTGCAGGCTGTCCCTCTGGGCACCGAACACCCAAACCATCATCTTCAGGCACAGCCTGTTCTCAGCCATTCTCTCCTTGGGTTGCTGACATGGCCCACGATCACCCTTGTCTGGCACAATTCACAGGCACTTGGGGCACATTTTGAAGGGGCTGTGGAGGGGAGGAGGACTCACAGTGACACGTGAGCTGGGCACAGTCACACATCTTCACAGAAATGCCCAGATGTGCAAAACAGCTGGGGCAGAGGCAGCTGTGGCCTGTAACTGCTGCAGCACTGCTGCAGGCAGAGGGGGTGCAGCCTGGCACAACTGCACAGGCACTGACACAGATGTGCAGAGCGCCAGCAATGGTGATGGTGCAGAACGGTGCAGCTCTGGCCTGTCCCTCCCTGTGCATGCACAGTGGTCCCTGCTGGACCTGGGGCCAAGCAGACCAGAGGGGAAGGACGGCTCTTTGCTTTGAAGAGATTTAGCACAGAAAGATCTGACCTCAGCAACACCCTCTGAGCTCTCGGGCAGATTAAGGGAGGAGATGCAGAGAGAAGAGGAAACAGCAGTTTAATAAAACTTACAGGTGAAGTGAAAGTGGCAGAGGAAAATGTAGGAATAACAGAGATACAGAAAGGAAAGCCCAAATGATGTACCCGTACTTTGGAGGAAACGATCCTTTCAGGGAAAGGAAAGCCAGTAGGAGCAGGGCAAGAGCAGATGAATACAGATGTGCCCTCATGAGATCTCACTGCATCAGGGACAATGTGGTCTGGAGCTGTGAAAGGATAAAGCCTTCATTGTCCAGCATATACCTTGTGGGGCTCACTGAGGGTGAACTCTGACACTGCCTCCAGGTGTGGAGACAGTGACTTGTGCTTTTAGTAAGGGAATGAGCTACCATCCTCTTCCAAATGAATTTGCTACCAAGCACTAAAAAATAATAGCTCAGTCTTGTGCCGTTGCAGAGGAAAGTTGGCAAATAATGAGCAAAACCAACATCTGGGGCAGAGCAGCTCAGATGAGGGGGAGACGGGAGCAGACAGGAAGATGAAGAGAAGGTCGTGCAGGAGCAGGTTTGCTAGGAGGTTAGGATCTATGTCAATGGAAAGGGCAGGAAATGGGTTAGTGGGTCTCTGAAGGAAATGAGAATTTTGACAGGTAAATTAGTCTCAAGTCACAGGAAAAGCTCCTGGGGTGAATTGTTAGTCTGCCTCTGGGAAGGACATCTTGGAGATAGACATCTTGTAGAGATAAAATACCAAAAAAGCTCCAGGTAAGGCCCAAGTGTCAGCAGAAAAACTTTTTTGCCCTGCAGGAGCTGCAGCACTTGGTAGACAGAAACAGCACAGAAACAGGCAGGGACTGGGATGAGCTGCAGGCACCTGGCACTCTGCTCCTGGCAGCAGAGGTGCCTCTGCTGGGAAACTGCAGTGGGAGGGCACAGCGCTCCCCCCTCACACCACCTTGCAGAGAGCCCCAGCCCCGGGATTCAGGCATTCCATCACCATCCCCCAGCCACTGCAGCTTGCTGTTTGTGGCTCATATGGCTGATGCTGGTGTGATAACAGAGCCCCAACCCACAGTCCAGCATGGATAACCTGCCAGGGCCCTGACACCCCTTGATCACCCCTTTGACAAACCGCAGGTGATGGTGGGCTGCAGGGATGTAACGCTGGAACAGATCCTGGCATTGCAAACACAAACAGAATTTCATGTGAGGTCCGGCCATGCTGTGGCTCTGGCACAAAGAATCCCATACAAATCCCACACTCACTCCCACAGACACACAGGTGCTTTCTTGGGCGCAGGCCCTGCAGCCATACCTCCCACCAGGCTCCCTTTGCCTGTGCCTCATGCCTGCTGACACAGAGTATTTCCTGCCATTCACCAGCTGCTAGAGGCTCTACTTTGCTCAGGAGCTGGCAGCTCTGCACAGAGCACAGGGTGGTTTTATACCACCCACAATCACAGCCTCTCCTGCCAGGAGAGCGTATGACAGATCCAGGACCTGCAGGAACCAAGCAAGTACCGGGGTCCCCAGGGGTACAGGACAGGCTCACCTTCACTCTGTGACACAGGTCAGGAGCAGCTGTCACAGGAGGTTTGAGGAGATAAAACACCAACCAGGCCAGCACTGCACTCCCAACACACCAGGTCCCAGAGCCCATCCAGGCACCCCGAGTCTCTGCCGTCAGCCCAGCAAACGCCAGTCATGCCCGGCAGAAGCACAAGGCACATCGCAGCTCTCGCCCTTCCTTCGGGAAAGGCCAGCACTGACAGGTCGTATCCGCCGAGGCTCACGCAGAGGTGTCCTGGCTCAGATCAGGTTGGCCATGCTGGAGGTGGGAGGCAGCCGCCTGTTCCCGGCGAGGCGGCCGGAGATGGTGAAGACGCGGATCTCGCCGGTCTCCAGGCTGCGCGGAGCAGCCCGGCGGCAGGAGGTGCAGAGCAGGTAGAGCAGCAGGCAGAGCAGGATGGCGCTGCCCGCAGTCAGGAGGACGACCCCGCTGGTGAACATGCTGGCCAGCGGCCGGGCGGGGCTGAGCTGCATGGTCGTGGTGGAGAGGACGGTGAGTACGAGCCCGCAGACCAGCAGCACCAGCGCGCTGAGCAGCAGCACCAGGCAGTCCGAGAAGCCCCCGCTCTTCAGGAGCTCGATCTGATCCCGGCTGCGGATGCAGTTCATGTCCTGGATTGCAGAGCTCAGCAGCTGCTTCAGCAGCACGAGCAGGGCCAGGAGGCAGAGCGTGGTGCCCACGGCCAGCCGCCACTCTCCAGACCGGCTGCTGGTGCTGTACAGCAGGATGATGCCCCCGATCCCACAGGCCAGGATCAGCACCACAGCCATCCCGTAGCACAGGATGGACTTTTTGGGGTCCTGGAACCACCAGAGCTCCACATGCTCCTCCAAAATGTTCCTCTGGATGTGGTCTGCGTCTGCGGGGGTGCGGGGGCTGCTCAGCTCCGCCAGCTCTGGCATGGTGGGCAGTTGGGTGAGGAGGGCACAGTGGGGGTGGTTGCACAGATGAATCTACACCCTTATGGCGAAGTGGAGGGTCAAGGCAGCAGTGGTGGCAAAAGCAGCTGCATTTTTCCAGCAGTGATGTCTCTGTCTCATTCTTTGGATCCTCATGGAGCTTCCTTCTGCAGCGGTGCCACCTGGAGAGCTACGGTCCACGTGCTGAGATTGAGCCCACATGGAACATGGTGGAGCAGCACCATAAGGGAATAACTGGGGCTGTGTCCTTCCTTTCCTGTGCCTTTCATCTGAAAGAGTCAAGAAGAGATTTCATTAAACAGAGACCCTGCTCCCCTGCATCAATCAATCAATCAATCAATCCCCTGCTGAGCCCTGGGCCTTGGCTGCTCCAGGCTGGCCTGCAGACCTTACTCTGCCTCCCTCACAAAAGCCCTGTGTGTTGGAGAACAGATCTTCCACACACGTCTTCCCAGGAGACCTCCACGCACTCCAGGGGAGCCTCAGCCTGGCCCAAGGGCGAGTCTCCTGCCTCCCCAGCCTCGTTCAGAGGCTACTGGCACACTGCTGCCCACAGGACTCTGCCTGCAGCTGGTGCTGGCAGCAGGGCAGGGACAGAGCAGAGGCAGGTCCCTTCGGGGATAAAGCCCCATTCACAGCTCTGGCTTCACATGCTCCCTCATCAGCATCAGCCTCTTGTCACCAACTGGCTCTGCTGCCCAGAAGGACAGCAGGAGGTGGGGGTCAGGACCAGGGTTTAACCCTTCCATTCTGGATGCTGGAAGAGCGAGAGCTGCCCTTGCTGCACGTTCTCAGCCTTGTCTCTACCCCTGCGCTGCCAGTGGTTTCCCCTCACAAGTTCCTTACAGAAATACTGTGGTTACATCTCCAGTGGCCTGGAAAGAGCTGTCTGACAGCTGGGAACAGGCACCCCGAGATTTTGCTCGCCTCTCTGCTGCTCCATGAAACACTTCAGCACTGGAGGGGAGCAGGGGAAGGGTGGTGGTGGCTGCAGCGTGGAGGGAGGCTCCGAGGTGCTGTGCTTAGCTGGGCTCCCCTCAGCACAGCACCTTTCTCAGCCCACAGCCTGGCTTCCCAGGCTCATGTCCCCAGTGTCCTGGTTCCCCTCAGTGCTTCTCTGGGTACAGTTTTACACCAAGAGTGGAAAAAATTTCTCTCCCATAATGTGCCTCCCTGGCACGTCGGTGCCCCAGCTGGTCCCACAGCACCACAGGGACCCTCTAGAGCAGCTCGTACACAAATTGAGGAGAGGTGCTGGGGAGGACAGGACTGGAGCATCTCAGGTGTGCCCTGAAGACATGGGGCAGACCCAGGAGACCCAAGAACTGCCTCTGTGGTCACCTCCCAGACAGGACGATTCCCCCTTGACCATCACAGGCGCGCACACGCGAACTGCTCTGAGCCCTGCAGGAGCCCGTGGCAGGGACAGGAACTGACGCAGGTCCCTTGTGTCAGAGCTGTGTCACTTCTCCCGGGTGGGGACACGGCCACTCAGCACCCTGCCTGCTGGAAATGGCTCTCAGGAGCCCGTCAGCCCGTGCCAAGCACACTCTGTTTGTCTTCGTGCCCTGCTCTGTGTGGTGCTGGGACTCGGGGCTCGTCACACACAGCAGGGACAATTTGTGACCGCCACGCATGGCAGCTCTGCACACACCAGGGATCTTTCCTCCCATCGCTCTCCCTGTTCCCAGCCAGTCTCCACAAACCACATCCCCTCATGGCATTGCCTTTGCTGCCAGCAAACACCTCAAAATCCCCTTCCCTTGGGGACCAGCCAACACGGGGTGGGGGGAGAGGGAGAACAATAGTGTGGGGGGTGCCCGAACCAGACACCGCCTGACAGTGTCAGGCCAAGCTCCTCCTGAGTCACTCCCCGGCTCTGATGGAGCATGAGGTCACTTTGGACGTGGCTCAGGGAGCACTGCCAGAGACAGCACGTGGCCAGGAAGTCTGTAAGCACCGCGGGGTTGCAGGCCCGGGACCCATCGCGCCCCGTGAGCTGCACACTGCGCTGTTCCCTGCACGGCTCCTGCTGCTTGGATTGCCTGGGCAGGGAGTGGGCAGGGGCACAGAAACCCAGGCTCCAGAGGGTACAGCTGCTGGGAGGCCCTTGACAGATCTACAGCTCCTGGCTAGAGACAGAACAATCAGAAAGCATCAATTAGAGAGGGAAAAGAGCTGTGGCTGAGCAGGCTGATCTGTGCCTGCTGGGACTCCGAGTTTGCGTGAGGCAGCAGATACCTTGTGCTGTCCACATGTGCCCAGGACACAGGTCCCTGAGAAAGTGAGGATGTCATGGGGCACTTCCAAAGCGGAGGAGTGAGTTGATGTTGAGTCTGGAGTTGTTTCCCAGCCTGTGCAAATCAGCTTGGTGCTAAACACTGCTTCCTCCTGCCTTTCCTTCTCCAAGCACAGAGGTGGCCTTATCTCCTTCTTAGCATCAAATGGGTGAGTCTAGTAGATAGCAAGTTCGTAGACTAGACTAAGAAAACATAAAGCTTGGAGAAGTGCAAAGTCTGTGTCCTTCTGCTGCTTGACCCAAGTTGTGCACACAAGTCGTGAGTCAAACAGTAAACAAAAAAACCACAACAGCACAAACTGCAATGAGGGAAAATGTGACCAAAAATCAAGCTACAGCACTGCATTCTTGTGTTGCTTTTTAAAAGTTAACCATTTTAGTTTTTTATTTGCTCAGAAGAAAGACAGGGAGCAAGATAAAACTGTGGGAGCATCTGGCTGAGGAAAAAAAATAAGGTGTCACCACTATGAGCACGTATTTTCCAGTGTTATATTAACCTCTACAAAACAAGAGATTTGGAGAGTTTCCCAGTGTTACATTAACCCCTATTAAACAACTGATTTGGAGAGGCAAAGGCTTCCACTGCAGTGTGCTTTCATGTTTCCTTCTGTCAGTTTGAAAATGTTCTGGGAATATAATCTTTATTCTGTAAGAATCCACTCTTGCTTGGGCTTCTCTAGATGGTGAGGGTTTGTGCTGCTAATAACAGTATTTTTACTCTTAGAATCACAGAGTAATTCAGGTGGGGTGGGACCTTGTGAAGTCACCCAGTTCATCACCCTGCTTAAAGCAGAGTTAACTTAAAAGTCAGACTGGGTAGCTCAGGGCCCCATCCACTCAGGTGCCAAGGATGGAGGATCCACAGCCCCTCAGGAATCATTCCAGTGTTGAACCACCTTCACCAGGAATACATTCTTCCTTAAATCTAGCTACAGTTTCCCATTCCTCAGGCTGGCTGCATTGCTTCCCATCCTCTTCAGAAAAATCTGACTGTCTTTATATGTTAAACCAAAGCTGTCACCCACCACTCCTCGGAGAAGGGATGAAACTAGATCTCTCTGCTGATCTGGTTTCTTGGCATTGTGCAGCACATCACTTTGCCCAGATCAGGTGAAGAGAAAGGGAGGGACATGGCTGCCTGCTCTGCCAGGAGGGAGGAGGACAGCCTTTCCACAGCTGTGGCCTTTTCTGTTGGTGTTCTCTGGGCTACCTCATCTGGGACAGACCATAACACAGACCCTTTGGGAGCTTAAGCCACCAGATGAGCCTTTTGACAGCACATATCCCAGGTCATTAATCTCTAACTCACTCCTGAACCCAGAACCTTCAGTGCTTCCGTCTCTGTGTGCAAGAGAAAAAGGAGGAGAGGACCAGCCCAGCCACAGTATGCTTTATGTCCAAAGGGCACATTTCAGGAAAAAATTGACACTCTGTCCTTCCCCACTGCTGGCTGGCAGCTGGGGAGGAAGAACACAAAAACACTGGCAATGTAGGAAAACAAAAATGTTCATGTTTTTCCTTTTTCATTATGTTTTTTTTTTTTTCCCCCACTCTGACAACATTTAACTGGAAACTGAGGGTCATCATCAACAGTTTCCTGGCCACTCCTGGCTGCAGGTGTGGAAGATGCACACTGGCTCAATGCCTCAGAATGATATATGCATATATTTATTTACTCATGAACTTTTTATGTCTGACTGTCTGATATCTGACAGACAGGCACTGTACATTAATTAACACTTGAATTTCAGAGTCACATACAGTTTAGCTGTTGAAATACTCCTCACTTCCCTCCTCTCCCAGGGTACCCCTTGAGAGATTCCTTACCCACAGGATTCAGGAGAGGAAGTCTGGGGGTGGGACAGGCTCCTGCAGTGCTTCCTTGTACTTCCAGCCTTGGAAAGGTTTTATGCAGCCTTATGTGGGCTTTGTGAGCATCATGGAGACTAGAAGAGTCAGCAAGATTTGCTGCAAAATAATAATACACAAAATTGTTTGCATGAGCAATCTAGATGAGAGCCAACAGAGCCTCACAATCTTAAACAAATTCAAACCACCTCAGTCCCCTGCTCCCCCAGTCCCTCACAGCTTATTTGCTTCTTGGCCAGGTCTGGCCATAGCCTGTCAGGGATGGACTTGCCACCCCTCTGTGCCTCACAGAAACCTTTAGACCAAAACAGGCATAATTTTTTTACCATACATTCATGTAATTTTTCCAACTTCCAATGCTTTAGGGAGCATTTCTTTACCAAGAGAGTCAGCCCTGAATTGTTGTAGATCCCTTTCAATCAAAACAATATATTCTATCCTGTCTGCTGTATTCTAGTTTGTCTAATCTATTCTGTCTATTCTATTCTATTTCAATTGAAGAGGACCTAAAATGATAATCTAATCCAATTGCCTGACCAATTCAGGGCTAACCAAGTTCAGGCATATTATTAAGAGCATTGCCCAAATAAATGCCTCTTAAATACTGACAGGCTTGGAGTATTGGCCACCTCTCTAGGAAGGCTGTTTCAGTGTTTGACCCTCCTCTCAGTAAAAAAATGTTTCCTAAGCATATTCAATTCTACTCTAGCTCCCCAGTAGGCTAAAAGAGAATGAAGCTCATGTATCTTCTTTTATGCCTGAATTACTGATAATGCACAAACCAGAAGCTCTGAATGCCATGGTGCTCAAGGCCTGTCTGTGCCCCTGGGAGCAAGTGGGAAGGTTCCCTCTCTTCTCCTGAGAACTCAGGATAGTTGGGGATAGAGGAAACTGCAAAGAATGGGAGTAATGGGGCCTTTATGTGGCATGTCTGTCTCACCCAAAATCCTAGAAAGAGACTCAAGCTCTTCTGACTACTCCATCAACCACCAATTCCCAGCGTTCCTCCTTTCCCAGGCTTCTCAAAATCCATGCAGAGCTATGCAGCTTAATCTGTACCTCTGGGGAGAGACCACCCTCTTCTACCCTGCCAGAGGGATGATGTTTTCCCAGAAGTGACCATCTGTCCCACCAGTGCTCCTGCCATGAGACATCCTTTGGGAAGCCCCAGGGAAGCCCTGGGTGATGGTGGATTGTCCCTTCCTTTCTCCAAGCCTAAGGGTGGCGGAGGGCTTGTTGTAACAGGGTCAGTGTCCAGCTGGTTTTTACACAAATGTAGATAGCTTTGGCATGCTCCACTATAAAGTCTCGTGTTCCCCTTCCTCTCTGTGTGCATAGCAGGTATCCATTACCCTGACCCCGCAGAGCCTGTTCCTCACACACCTCTATCGAGGGTGGCCTGGGAGTCCCAAAGGGACAAGAAACTCCCAAGCCTTACCTGTTGAGAGGAAACACAATGGTGCAAGGAAGAAATACAGTAGAGGCAAGAGGCAGGATCTCTTAAGAAGTAGGTCTGAGGCAACCCCCAAACCTGCCGGCAGCTCCTGGCGAAGCGCGTCCCTTCTTCCCGCACGGCTCAGCTCCCGGGAGGGAGGGATCGCTCACCCACTCACTCACCTGCTGCCCACACACGACAACCCAGCACAGTTTCCTGCTCCTGGCCGGCAGCAACGCTTTTTTTCCCCGGCTTTCCTTCCACTGGATCCAGCTACCGGGGGAGCCCACGGGGAAAAGCCTGTTCCTTTAGCGGGTGCGGTGCCCCTGCCCGGCTCCCCGTCCCGGAGCGACGCGGCAGCACCGAGGCCAGGCTGGCAGCCCTCACCTCTCTGCCGGGCAGGTGCATTCCCCAGCAGGGTGGCGTCTCAGCAAACCTGCTGCTGCTCTTGGACGGGCTCCAGGGCCGCGCCGGGGTGCAGGTGCCTCCCCTCCCTCCTCGGGCAGGATCTGGCCTCTGGCCACGCACCCATCCTGGAAGGTGGCTCATTTCCTCCCGGCTGGAGGGGAAAGGGGGTGCCGGAGCCAGGGAGCAGCTCCCAGGCAGCGAGGTGAGAGGAAGCCCCGCAGCCAGGTTGGCAGTGCTGGGGAAAGACTGACGCATTCAGCAGATATTTGGTATTACGCGGTATTAAATAAAGCAGCTCCCGCACTACTGTATAGGCCGGGGCCATCTGGTCGTATCAGACCTGAATCTTTCCTTGGCGTTAGTCCAGGCAGGCACTTAAGTCGGGCAAGATGTCATTGTGGTGTCATCTTCCCATGACAAGGCAGCTGCAGAACCCCCCTCGCTGGGAGACAGCAGCACCGGCAGAGCCTGCTGTGCTGCAGAAGAGCTGACTTCCTGGTAACCCCGTGGAAAGAAAGGGGTAACCATTTTGAGAGGAATTAGGGAAACAGAAAAGGATGAAGAATAAAAAAGGGAGTATCAGGAATGCAGAAGTCAGTAGGGGAACGGGATTCCCAGGCTTAGTGAATATCCCCTCCTGCGTGGCTGAGCTTCGTCACAGCAGAAGGGATCATTACTGTGAGTCTGAGCAGTTGGAAAATCTCCTGGGAGATGCAGGAAGAGGAAAATGGGACTGAACAACAGCTCTTGCCCAGCTAATGGGAAGGGAGGCTCAGTCATTAAGTGACATGCTAGTTTTTTTAGCAGGCTATGAGCAAGGAAGCTTAGGATATGCTAATCAAATAGAGACCAAGGTGTGTGACAGCTTCAGGAATTTGTCTGAGAAGAATCTGAGAGATCTTTTGAAATCTGTGAAATATCATCAGTCCAGACGTGGTTGTCCTAAACCTAAAACAGCAAAGGAGATGTGGTGAGTTTTGTTATACAAACACCCTTGAACAATGAGTTTGACCCTACTGAGAAAAACCTGGTCTTTTAGTTGGCCCTGTTAACTAAAAAGTCATCCAAGGGGAAACCTTATTCACGTTTAAAGATAACCATATATTCACTTTAAAAAATGGGCCGTAGCTTTATAAAAGAGATGCTTTCCAGCTCGTTTAGAGATAAAAGGAGAAACAGAACAATGCAGATCAAGGGAGGATGAAAGCAGAAAGTGTCTTCACACCCTGGGAGAATTTAGAAGACCATTAGCACACAAAACCATAACCCAGTTACAGCTTAACTCTACAACATTTCTACAGCATATGTGTGGGAGTTTGACCTTTGTCTGGTTTTCCCAGTATAGAAGGGGCTTGTACATCTACTTTGCTTCCAGCAGATCTTTGATAAACCTCACTTGTAACACACTGCTGTGCCTGACTTTTAATGTTCCCCTATACAAGCAAAGTCTTAGCTGCCTCTTAGCCAGTAAGATCAAGTTCAAAATCCTCTTCAGCCTAGTTTGGCAGCTGCTTACTTAGGCTTTATCTGACAGGCCTTGTATTGCCTTTAAAATCTTTCTAATGAGGGTGAAATAGGGGCATATCAGTCACCATTTAGAAATAATTCTTCACCTGTATGTTAGGACAAGGTTTTCTGTTTCAGAAAGATTGATTCCATTTCTCTAAACCACTACTATTAAAGCAGAGTGTTCTCTGATTCTACCATTCAATTTATTCTGACAGAGAGAGGGGAAAATTATACCACATGGGAGTCCAGCAAATTAAAATGGGTGTGTGCTGAAAATTTAGGAGGGAACTGGTTTCTGAAATATTTACTAATTACATTAATTACATCCTCTTTCTGTACAGGAAGTATCAAGATGATTATATGGGGAGGGGAGGAGGAAGAAAGGGTGTTAAGCTAGCCCAATAATAGACCAATTCCATCATAACTTCCTCCTTTTGCTCCTGTGAAATCCATGCTTCATACAGGTTAAAGATGCAAAATGGAAAAAAAAAATAAGACTGAAGAAACTTAATTCCACGTTCATGGGCAAAGCACTCAGCTGAGGTCTCCAAAGTCACAGCAGCTCATGGAACCATCTGTTTTGCCACAGTGTTACCCTGGAAATGAGTCCAGGATCCCTAATGGTAACACAGCTCACATGTTACCCAGCCTTGACACCACCATCCTCTGGGTAATATTATCAGGAGTATGTGGAAAGCACTTGTCACTTTTCTACAATTCAGGATGGGAAGTGGAACAGTAACACACTGGCTGTTTTAACACCATACAGGTCCATGCTCAGTCAGTAGCTTAAACTTCTGGTGTATGTGAAGTGCTCCTCAGTGAGACAGTGTGTCCTGCACCAACAACCAAAGGTGAAAAATTTAGTTTTTTACCCCTCATTATTAAAGAAATTACTCCCTGCCTTTTTTCTCTATATGAGTATTTTACAGAGTGACTTATTAGGAGAATTTCACTAAAAAGCTGAAGTAAAGGGATTGTGGATATTGGAAAAAAGACAAGAAAAAAAATCAATTTATCAAAGTTAAAGGAGAGTTATGACATAAGGTTTGGACTTTATTCCAGATTTCAGAGTCTGAAACTGGGCTGACTTTTTCTCCTGCTGAAATTATTGCTGCAGATGAGGCAACTGATCTCTAGACAGGAGGCAGAGGCTTGAGCAAGGGCTCTAGCTCAGGTGTGCTTGAATCAAAGGTTGCCCTCACAAGGCAGTTGATTGTTAGTCTATGACTGGATACCTGCTAGGAATAACAATGACATCTGTCTTAGGAGCAGCAGTCCCTTGTATGGACACAGGCAATTCATTCCTGGAAAACAAAAGGCTGATGTCGAATTTTGCAGCACAGTGACACCAAATTAGAATTCTAGCAGGAAAAGCTTACAGAGTTTGACCAGCTCTTCTCAACTAGGACACATCAGTTTTCAAGAGGAAGGTGACTGCCTGCCCTAGCATGAAGGCACAAAGATTAGTCTGGCACTAACACAAATTTTATTTTTTATCTTGGCTCCCAAGTCTCATGGAAAGGGTGGATTCCAGGAAAGTAGAAGTGCTCAGAGCAGTGAGCACTGCACAAACGCTTCTAGTGGTAGAGTACAGGATCATGGAAGTCTAACCTATGCTGTTGCATTTCTAATCTTGCCAGCAGGATATAATAATTTAAGGCATCCTTGAATTGGATCAGTGTTGCTGTGTCTTGTAGCTTCTTTCCAGATTCAGCTCAGGAAGATTTCTGACTAAAGGAGACTGAACTTGGACAGTTCAGGACTTGTCCCTTCTCCTGGATTTGGTCTCGCAGATATTGAATTTCTAGCTGCTGAATTTCTATGATTTTCTCACGTTCCATCTCTGGATTCAACCTCAGGACAGCTGGGCCAGACAGCAGTTCACTGGAGGGAGCTAGAAGATAAAATCAGAGAGGACACAGCACAGTAACAAAGGTCCAGCTCACATAGTTCTTTGGCATGAACAAGGGAAGGCATCTTTCAGGGCTGAAGCAGTCAGTAAGAGTAATATTAAGATTCTGCAGTATTTAGCAGCTTATACAATTCACATTTACAATATAACAGGTATTACCAGGCAGACAAGCTAATAGAATTGCTCATCAAGGACAAAAAGGGCTTCTGTAACATGGAAAACACAAGAAGCACTTTTCACCTGTGTCTTGAATTGCTTTCTTTTTCTTGTTTAATCTCAGTGCTGCCCTGAGGTCGTGCACCTGGGTGTTGGCCACCTTCAGTTCTTGCCTCAAGTCATTGATTTCCTTAATCAGGCTCACATTTTCCTGCAAAAACATCATGCTGTATGAGGAAAAGCACAGGTACCATCTGGCTGAGCAACATGTATCTTCATATCATTGAGAAGGACAGAAGCACAGAATCAGCGTCACCAGCAGAAGATAAAAGGCAATCAGTACAGCACACAACATTTCAGATAAGGCCACAGTAGATTTGACACAGAACATGACAGTATTCAAAGCACATTAGCTCAATAAACTAATATTTGCTTTGCTTTTCTGACTGCAGCTGCACTCCAAGGTATCATCTTCCTTGCCAATTCCACTGGGAAGCTCAGGGCTCTTCCTAGATCGATCTAATTAATTCAGAATTAATGCAAAGAATTCCCATCTCTCCCTCTAGTGTGTATTATTTTGCTTTTCATTTGTCAGCATGCATTTGTTCACTGAAATTATCTGTATCTCCTTGCAGTTATTCAAAGCCCTCTTCATTAGTTCTGAGCAGGCATCACTTTTCAACACCCCTTCCAAATTATTAAGGAATATATGAAGTACATGGAGACTTGAGATTTGTACTGTTAACATGAGAAAAAGTTAGCCAAGTATTGATATTTTGTTCTTTTTTAAGTCAGTTTTCAGCCCATAAATACTCTAATTCAATACTCTAATTTTTTTTAGTAGCCTACCATGAAGCATTTTGCTGAAGGAGCTGTGAAAGTACCAGTACATGTTTTTCACCCACTGTTGCAACAGAGTCAAAGACTTCAGCAAGACTTCAGCATGGGGTAATTCTAGTCAAGGATGATAAAACTGTTGCTCATGATTCAGAAACAGGAGCACTATTAACTAAATATTTCTTTTTTTTTTTTGAATTCAAGAGAGAGAAGTAGAATTGTATATTTGCCTCTTACAAAGACAGTGAAATACCTTATCACCTCAGCAACTAAGGCAAATATTAAACAGTTGCCATCATACTTGAACCAAGAATATCAACTATTTCAGCCACCTGTGCTGGTTTTTTTAGAAGCTTGGAAGACAGCACCACTCCAACCCCTGGAATTGCATCATAAGTGTCAATATTTAAAAAAGATAAATGGCAAAAAGGCATGCTTTGGGTACCTCACATAATACCAGTCCCAAGCTGTAGGGAACCCCCTAAAACAACAGGAGATAAGAACAAGGATTAATGAAATTTTCCCATGAAAAATATGTCTTCAAATCTTGGTGGTTTGGGGTTTTTTTTTAATTATAGTTTTGGTTGATAATTATGCTGCCATAAAAGATTATGCAAGGCATATGATTCAGTTCCTTACAGCATACTTATAAAAATATTGGCATCACACAACTGGAAAGTGGTTGGTAACAAGGTACAAAGCTTACTTGAACTATCTGTAGATAGATGCACTCGAGTTCAGGTTGGCAGCAATAACTTTGGTTTGCTGGGTGCTAAAAGGCTGCTGGTTGACACTGAGGAAGCCTTCTCTGCAGAGAGATCAGCCTTTAATTCAATCTTTGCATTCTGACAGAAAGCTTGCACTGCAGTGCAATGGTCATAGAATGGATTGAAACAAATGTTCACAGGAAAACTCACTGCCACAGGACGCTGTGGCAAAGGGCCAGTTGTTTCTGATCGAGTTCATGGAGGATGAGGCCATCAGGTCCAACTGCAAATGATGTCTGGATGCAATCTGCAGCCTAGGAAGACCCTACATGCTGACTTGTCAGAGACAGGTAGGACATATAGAAAAGATCATCCTCTACAGGCTTCAGTTCAAGCAGCAGTCATGACTTCAGGATTATTCAGTGTCTCTGCTCTTATGTATCCAAGTGACAAAGAAGCCATTACAAATACAGAAGGCTGGAGGGAAAACTAATAGTTGTACAACAAGCAACTTGTCAATTGGTAAGAATAATTAAAATTATCTTGACAGTTCTAATCATCTGTTGCAGCAATCACTAGTGGAATGTACCTATGAATAATCACTCAAAGAGGAATGCATAACTCTGAAAATGTAAGAGCAACTGAGGAACAATAGAAATACAGAGCTAGAAGATTGTCAAGATGTCATTTACTTTTTCAAAGCAAGTCCTGACAGAAGTTTGTCTAAACTAGTCTTGAAAGCTCCCTGTGAAGGACTGGAAGACCACGATAATTCCTCCTGGCTGTAAAGCCTCATTAATCTACTGGACTTCAGAGAATTGCTTTTTCTTTGAAGAAACCAGGCTGGTTAGAATCTTTGATATCTTCATCTTCCAGATGTTTTATTAATTTGGTTTTAATCATCATTTCATGTTAGGCTTACTGATCCAAGACATCAAGTATTATCATTATGAACACCATCTGTCACCCTGTTGCAGCAAGGAAGTTCTTCAGGTTATTTTCTGAAGCCATCTCCTTTCGTGCCAAAGGAAACATCTAACTCACAGAGGGCTAAAAAAATTAAAATAGGGAAGGGAAGAAGATCACTGCTGTCTAGCCCTGAAGAAGCAAATTATGAATAAATAGCAAAGAACAGATGACTAAGGAGGGGGCTGAGTTCTAATGATCCTGAGGAAGCATAATAAAGTTACAACGATGAAAGGGCTAGTGAGGGGAAAAGGAAATGCTGACTAAGCAGGAGATCATGGTAAGTAAAAACTAGAAAAGCTGTCCTAGGATGTGTGGTGTGGGGCTTTAGATCCTCTCATTCCAGAGGAAAACAAACTGGATCTTTGACCCCAGCAGTCACGAGTTTACCCTGCCCTGTAAGGAACAAGGATTCTGAGCAAGAGGTCTTAGTACAAATAGGCATATTCCTCACATATTTCTGAATTTCCTTGGAAAACCTGGATGTGAAAACCAGAAAGTTCTTCTGCATTCAGGTCAGTAGGCATGGGAGTATGTGGCCAAGGAAAGTATTTTGTTTTCCTTTTCTGCCTCCAAAATGAGTTCCTAATCACGACCACATAGCAAGTATAGGTTGACACTCGGACAGGGGCAAATTGACTATGATGGCAATCATAAATACTGCTTGAAATAAAAAATAAGAACATTAATTTCTTAAAAAATATCCAGTCAGAGGAGGTCCCCTATCTCCTTTTTCATTAGGCAGTGGGAGATAAACAAAAGTATCCACAAACCAGCAGCAATTTCTGTCTTTAGAGGTCATGCTCTTTTTGTTCAGAATATTTAATGGAAGCACTTGAAAAATTTAGGAATTTCTGGCAAGAAAGGCAACCAGAACTGTTTCAAAGTCCTAAGAAACCATAACAGTAAGGCTACAAAAGTGTCTTTTGTGCAGCCACTTCCTCTGTTACCCCTCCATACCACAAGGAAAAGGCTCATTACCTGCACGATGCGCATGTAAGCAGCTTGGTGCATTTCCTGATCCTTCATCACCTTCTTTTTCAAAACTGCCAAGCTCCTCTCATGATACTCTTGCTGTTTCATGAACTGCTTCTGCAAATCTGTGTCTACTGCTTCGGCCTCCACCTGAGAGGGCACAGCATTTTGCCTCAGTAATTACACTACCAGGCAAAACCACCTGCAAGGAGAAGGCAAAGGTCCTGACTCACCACGTCTGATTGCTGCACATACTTGGTGTAGAGCTCACGGATACCATCTTTCATTTTTCTGGAATCCTGAATGATGCCCACACAGTTGTGAAGATCTGCTTTAAATCGTTTGATGACGGTTTCCATGTCTTGCTTCTGCAAGAATGAGGTGCTCACATTTTCACTTGGTTCATCAGAACACTCCATCATGTGTAATTTTCTAGTAAGTCTAGGGGAAACTGGTGAAAACTCACATATATATTTTACTTCCACTTCATTTATTAAAAAAAAATAAATAATTACAAAACCCACTGGGGATGTGAGCAGTACATGTCGAATAGCAGTGATAGATTTTAGCATTAGGTAATCTAATTGCCAGTATCTAGAGATGTCATCTGAAAACCAGTGGTTTATTATGGATCCTTTCCCAGACACTCTACATTCTTATTTAGAAACAACACACCAACAGTTATCAAGAGAAGGCAATGGACAAAACACTTATCAGACACTTGCACAACTTGCTGATTTCACATCAAGATTGCCTTCTCATTCTCTCTTGGTCCCCCAACCTGCTTCCTCACTCCTGCACTGCCTGCCAAGCTCCTCCACCTTCACCAGCAGTCCCTTTTCTTCCCTCATATCTGATGTCCTTGTTGTCAAACAAGGGGTCCTTGACTTCTCCATTAATGACCCCACCCTTTATATCATCCTACTAATGCCTAGGTGGTCTCCTACATGCTGCTCCTGGTTAGGCCAAGTGTTCCCAGATTTCAAGCTTGAACAGGTAATTAGTTAAGCATTTGCCTCACTGTTCAGTTAAACCCAGGGGAATATGTGTTGACACTTAATTAACTGGATTGTTTGTCCAATATCAACTCTCTAACCTGGCTGCAGGCTTGGAAGTTTTCTGTCTTTGTCCTCACTGACCAGAGACTCTCCTGGTCCTTGGACACAGTACCCCTGAAGTACCTTTTGCTCAGATTAATGCTTCACCAGTGTTCTGTTCCCTCAAATGCTCTGTAGGAGCTGCACAGTGGTTGTACCTCGTACCTTCTGCCTCTCTTTGTCCATCTCACGGTAAGATGCCTTTAGTTTCTGTTGCAGTTGTGTGATGTTCATCTTCAACTGTGTGCTCTCCTTGTGGAATCCTTCCAGCTCCTCCTCCATCTGAAAGGAAGCAGGAGGAGGAAATCAGGACTAAGAGGAGACATGAAAAAGCAACACAAAACAGGAAAGCCAGAGACTGGAAATACAGACTAGGGGGAGTAGCTCCCCCTTCAGTTTGAATTACAACACAAAACTCGTCAATTTTGGAACAACACTGCCCTCTGTCAGAATACACAGAAAGCACAAAAATGGAAGTGCAGCTCCTTTTTTGAGCTACATTTATTTAAATTATGTGATGCCCCTTCATTTCCTTGAGCGGAACTGGAGCTTTACTGTTCCGTCTGAATAAAAATGGATGAGATAGAAACGAAGAGTCAATACTGGAAAGAGTGAGGGCAACAATAAGTAGAACCTGATACTGAAAAGAAACAACTGAATTGAAAAGCTGTGGGTACATATGTAGAACATACAGGAAGAAAGAAATAAGGGTACTACAGCATTTAACTGTACAGCATTCCCCCAGATCAGTAAAAGCACTGTCTTGCAAACCCTATAGGGCACTTGGAGGGCAACCACATATGGATAAGACCTATTTTTAAGCAAAATCTAGAATTAAATACTGAAACAGGAAATAACTATGTTGATCACTGGTAGCACGTGATAGAAAACTAAATAGCAGCCGTTGTGTGCAAATATTTTTATTAGCTGCAAAGATATTGAATCAGTGCTGTGTACCCTTGAACGAAGCCAAGGAGCAAACAGGGTAGAATCTTTCATGGGACTTTTTGGATCACCTTTGTATTCAAAGGGCTTAGTAGCAAAACCAAATGAGAGTGTTACTTACCTCCTGGATCTGTTCCTTCATTGTTTTAATATCATTTTCACGTGACTCTATTTGCTTCTTAAAGTCCTCTATTTTGTAACTCAGTACAAACTTGAAATTTTGCAGTTCCTGATTTTTTATTTTTAGGTCATATATATGCTTCTCCTGGAAGAAATGGGTGCAGAGAGCTGAATCAGACCCAGCACTCTCAAAAAGATCCCTAGGACAAGGCACAAAACCCAGCAGTCTCTGAACTTCAGTTGCAAATCTACAGATTGGGTGGGAGGGCAGGGGGCAAATAATGCAGAGACATCTACAGACCCCAGAACAGGGGATGAGAAAGTCAACATCCTGAACTTCAGCCCCTCAAGGAAAGCTTAGAATGCCAACTAAAAACTAAAATTCCAAACTGGAGATCGCAAATTCTTTAGGCTAAAACCGAGTTTCCAGAAATGTGATGTTATCACAGCAAATACTATTAAAATAAATACCTGTATTAAATTAAGGGAGGTGAATTTGATCTCAGCCAATTGTCCAGTTTCTCACCTTGTCTAGGATAGTGTCACCTCTCTCTTTAATCTCTGTCTTCAGTGCCAAGATGTCCTTCTCCAGTGCTCTAATGACGTTTTCCAGCTTCTGCTGCTCCAGTCTCATTTCCTCAATATCCCTAATTCGATCCTTGAGCTCTTTCTGTAGGCTGTTCAACTGGTGAGGCAAACAAGTAACATCCTTAGGCAAATGCAATACCCAGACAATAAAAGAGCTAAAAGATTTTATGCCTCCTTAAAAATCCTGCTAAAACCAATAAAAAATGATGATGCATACAAAACATGGTGTTTATTGCATCGAATGAAGCAGTAGAAGTATTTTACTAACAAAGCAACATATTAGATCATAGAAAAATTAACAGGTTCATTTCTTTCCCATCATAGGATGAACAATATTATTTATAATTTCAAACTACGTAGATAAGAAAAAGTGTACTAATAAAAACACACCTCCTCTATCATCTATCTCTAATCCTATCAGCAATACAATCAGCACAGAGCTTCTTCCTCTGCCCAGATATTCTGAAACATTCAAACTGACCTAAGGAGGGGCTACTGCTCTCATATGAAATGCCACATATTTGCAGATCAAATTAATGGACTAAATTGGCATGCCATTAATCACATTCAACCCTCAGTTACAGGTCTCCATGTGCAGGTTTGATCCCACCACAGAATTAAAGATACCCTTTTATTCATGACTCCTATTTCTCCTTTCAGTTGCGTGTTGGACTCCTTCTCTTCCTTGAGCTGTTTCTCATACTTGTTTTTGATTTCAGAGATTTCTTGGTCTCCATCTTCATAAATTTGTTTCTCCATTTCTTCATGTGCTTGAAGCTGCCTCCTCATATTCTCCTTTGCCTGCAGTTAGGGAAAGCCAGCATTAGAGAAGACAACAGTAAGACACCAATAAAAGGTTGTTTGTAACTGTGTTTCTCCTGGGAGGATCTATATTTAGTGGCCTCTTCAATGGCAGCAATATCATTTAAGGTAACTTTGTAGGGGATTAAAGTAACTTTAAAAACTGATAACATACACATTAACAATCACACCTGGCCCAAATACTGATCAGCAAACTTGTTCTGACTGCAGAAATCACAAGAAAGTAATACTTGACAAGATGTTTTAAAATTGCTGTTTCTGATGCATTAGAACCAATAACCACTCAGGTTATGCCTCTCTTCCCACATTCTTCTCAAATAGGTATTGCAACACAGGGCTGCAAACAGTAATGTTGATAGGCTTTATTGACTCTAGATATGTAAGTATCAGTTACCTGGCTGCCTTTTTTTTTCAAGCCAAGTCTTTGACCTCAGTGTGCAAGAGTTTTTGAAGTATTCAGGGTGTTTTATCTTTGTTCCCTAAATTATGCAGGTAGGAACCTCAAGGACTCGGGACTGTAATTCACCATTTTCAAAATGTTATCTCTTCACTAGAACAACATGATTGAATCTTTCTTCAATTACATTAAATGTATCAACTAAGCCACATAAATAAACAGGAATTCTTGGATTTAGCTAAGAATGCCCAAAGTTATTAATCTTAGCAGGTTACTTACTCAAGGTATGAAGCCCAGAAAACTTGATAATTCAGCTGGGTTTTCCTCATTACTATTCTACCTGTCAACATATTTTCCCAAGGTTACAACAGGCAGATTAGGATTTGCATGGAGAATGCCAACCTCTCCTGTCCTAGGGAACATTTTAACAGCTGAAGATAAACTGGGTCAACAAATCAAACTGCAAATCAGGTTCCCCACCTCTTGCAGCAGAACAGATTTCTGTTTAAGCTTTTCCTCATAATGCTCTGTTAGCTCCTTCACAGCTGTGCTTTTGCTCTCCTCCAGATCATTCAACTGTCTCTCATATGCCTCCTGCATCCTCTGGGATTTCACTTGCAGCTCCCCGTATCGCTCATTTTCCATTAAGAGTTTCTTATTACTTTCAGATTCTGTTAACAGGAAACATTTGGAATGGATAAAACTAATAGAAAGGAGAGGCGAGTCCTATCCTTCTGCAGGCAGCACTGTCTTATTCTCTACTGTCTTTTTGGCAGCTTGTTGCAATAAATTACAGTAGAAGCACTTTATCACTTTCTTCATCAGATATACATGGGCTTTAGTCTCTGTGGCCATACAAAACTGACAACTAATTTAGGCATTCCCTCGAGATGACAACCATGGCAGAGCTGTATAAGCTCAACTGTTACAAAGTATGAGTGGGAAATGGACTCATTTATGGAAGGACTTGGTCTTTGGTACTAATTTGCAGTATTTTCATCTTGATTACGAATCTGGAGTCCAGGTATTTCCATGTTGTGTACCCTGTACATTAGTCTCCTTGCTGAACTGTGTAACTTCACTTTGCACAGTGAGCTATAAAATAAATGAAGAAATTAGCAAACCTCTAAGATACAGGGCCCATGGGCATCTTCTCCTCATGGGAATGTGTGTGGTTCAGTTTAGACAAACATTTGGTGTGCAATACCTATATCTGTGCATTTTTCCTTGTACTTCTACTCTAGTAATCCATCCCTGCATAACTTGCTATCAATCCAAAGCATTTCCCCCAATTTCTAATTGCAAGCACTTGTTATAGTCTAACCTAGCTGTTGCACCTCCCTGGCCTGTTTTTTCATCAGCTCAGACAGTTGACACTCGTATTGTAGCTCCTGTTTTTCTTTCTCTGCCTGTAAAATCTGGGGGGAAAAAAAGAAAAAGAAAAATACATTTTAATTTGAAACTAGGCAAAGCAATGTCGAAATGGTCTGTGTTCTTGCCCCATGGTGGGGAACACATACACAACAACAGAACTGTGTTTGAAGTCTCTCACCAAAATTCAGATGCCATGTGTGTCACAAATGCAAGTTTTACCAGAGATCAGTTTGATATGACAAATTACAAAATTATGGAAAACTAAGGGAAAGTAGCAAATGGATACAATATAATACATTACATGTACTGTAAAATCCTAATCTAACAAGAGAAGTTTGTGAGCTACAAAAGCCTCTACTCATTTATGTGTTCCTGCTTCAGGAGAATTTGCAGTTCCATAAATTGTTGTCCAGATACTAAAGTTCAAGCTGCTTCCTGTCTCACTTGAAGCAACCCTGAGGCCCTAAAAAACACTGACATTTGCACAGTCTGACATAAACCTAAGCAAGAGCCAGTTTTGATTGCCATTTGCTTGTTATTTAAATGAAAAAAATACAATGAGACAAGCCAAAGAGTCTGAAAAACTACTTGAAGAAAACATTAAAATGAATAATTAAACTTCCTCAAAAAATAAAAATAAAAAAAACCTCCTAGAACACTTCTAGGGCCAGAAGACAAGAAAGGTATAAAAGGAACACTTGAAAATACAAGCCTGCAAAACACTAAAACTAGCAAGGAACTGGGCAAGCTTTCATACTAGAATCCTTTATGTGGATTATGTGGAAATACTGCTTGAAGGGACTGTGTACAACTCAACAAAATATGCAGTAGGCTCAAAAAGAACATGAGATTGACAGAATTGAATCATGTGATATGTAATCTCTTACTTCAAGCTCTCTTACTGTCAGAGAAATTGCTACTGGGTCACTTGCCTTCTAAATCTAAAAAAAAAAGTCCGAAAATATAGCAAATTACAGGTCAGAAATCCAGATGGACAGAATAGATATACCAGACACAGACAAATAAGACACTGTGAGGAATTATAATAGCCTTTGCCTTCCAGGGATGTCCTGCTTCACGACTACAAGAGAAACCAATATGCACATGAACAGAAGAAATCCAGGGAATATATTTTTACTTTCATTTTCAAAAAACATGTAAGACACCTCAGCAGTTGTTCTTAAAAAATTAAGCAGACAGAACAAAGAAGGCAGCAGTGAGAAGAATAATTATTAGATCCTGCAGCAGCTGCAACCTTGTAGGTGAAGGAGCTTTTAGGGCATGGTCCCATTTCTGCTACTGATCCTTGGTCTCAGGCAGCATTTTATTGTGCTGTTTTTATGTGAAGATATTACAGGCTACCTAGGAGAACTCTTACATCCCCTTGTTCCTATAAGATATTTGACTCAAAGGTAGCTTCATGTGTTGCAATTATCAAGAACATCTTTATTGGAAAGGAACGATTCCTTTTCCAGACGCTTTATGGCATTCATACATATGTAATACAAGCTTGAATTCAACTCTTCACTGAAAGATTTCCTGGTATTTGGTTCTGCAGTATGAATCATACCTGGTGTTTGGCTTTAAGGGAGTCTATTTCCTGAGTGAAGTTCTCTTCCAGTGCCTTTATTTTTCCAGTACAGTACAGGTCCTTGAGACGTAGCTCGTAATCACTTTCTGTCTGCAGATCTTTCACACAAATCTGCAGGTCTAGTATTGCCTGACTCTGTTAGGACATGGATGAAAAGACAATTTTTAACAGAGAGAATATTTGCCACTAGCAACAGCTTATTAAAGATGTTTTATTTACATGCACATATTTAGGAATGACAGCCTTTATAGAGAATCTTCAGAAGTTCTAGAAGACTCCTTTGTTATCTTACAAGATGGTTTGTAGAAACCCATCTTCTGACTTCTCTACTCCATTAAAAGTGTTTTCAAGAGATTGGTGAAAGTATTAGAGAAAAGCCTAAACCTTTCTCCACACTCCCTGTTTGTTCAGTGCTGTTTGCAGATTGACAAGCAGCTGCAACTACTTGCTGTCACCTCTTTTTATGATGAAAGCCATATAAGCCATAGAGGAACAGCTAGTCAAAAACATCATACAAATGTAATTCATAAGCTGTATTCTGTGAATCCTGTGGTTTATGTTCACAAGTTGCTCCTCCTACCTTCTCTTCTATATCTGATCTCATGATCAGCACTTCCTCAGCATACTCAACTTCTGCTTCCCCTTTCTGTACCCCACCTTCTTTATCATACACTTTCCAGACAAATATACAGCCATCCTCTGAAGCAGTCAGTAGATATTGGTCATCACTTGTTATTGACATCTTAGAAGAAAAGACAACAAAATAATAGAAGAGACATGGAAGAATGGAAACATATTTTTATTTTAAAACAAATTTTTCTCCCAACCCACATACTCCCTTAATATCTACCACAGAAAGTCAACTGTGGAAATAATAACATAGCCCCACTACCAACATTTTGATTATGTTCTTTACTCCTGTTCCACCCTGGTTGAAACAACAGGGTAAGGGAAAGATAAGAGGAACATGTGTAGACACTGGATCTGCTTCTGCCCTCAAAGCTGTAAGGAGATTTAAAAAAAACTGGAACAGGAAAGACCTTCTAGACAATTATAGAACAGACAGGCAACTGATATGACAATTCCAAAGGTCTTTAGTGTTTTTCTTGGAGAAGTTGCTTGAGCAACAGATGGCTAAATGTTCCCTTTTGAAACTGTAACTAAGCTCTACAACTACCTAGTAATAACTGCTGTCACCTCCTCCAGACCTCCCGTGGCTGCACAGCCTGGCATAAAGTACTTGGGAGCTGATACAGCTCATCAGTGAGGTGAAAGTAGACTTCCAATAACTGCAGTTCATATTCCAGTGTTGGACTGTGCAACTATAACTCAAAGTGCTGTAGTTGACAGTGATATTTCAAATTATGACCAGTTTTAACAAGACAGAACACGTGGCCTCCTGGAAGATGGGGATCTACCGAGGCATACTGAGGGAGCTGGTGGGGGTTGGTCCCTTCTCCCGAGTAACAACGTGAGGACATGAGGAAACGGCCTCAAGTGGCACCAGGGGAGGTTCAGATTGGATATTAGGGAAAAAGTCTTCACCAAAATGGTTGTCAAGCATTGAAACAGGGTGCCCAGGGAAATGATGGAGTCCCCATCTCTGGAGGTAAATGTGGCTCTTAGGGACGCGGTTTAGAGTGGACTTGGCAGTGCTGTGGGAATGGTCGGGCTCCAGGATCTTAAAGGCTTTTTCCAACCTAAATGATTCTATGACAAAATTATCTTCCTGGTATCACAGGGAAAAGAAAGGACTTTATGTTACCTTTGTAATAGCACCTGCATGGGCCTGATACTCGTTGAAATCCCTCTTCAGGGTGAGTGGGTACTTCATAGCTCGGATTGTCCCCAGGGATGTGCCAACATAAATCATGTGCCCGGAATGGGAAACAGCTACAGCAGTATAAACAACTCCATAGGCAGGTACTTCATGCTGGATCTAAAAAAAAAAACAACCAACAACACAAACCACCACACAAACCCCTCACAATACGTTAGGTATTTGATTACCTATTGCATGACCAATTGTCACACCTCTGCCTGCAGCAAATAAAGCACTTAAAAGAATCTACATGCCTATGGGAGTAAAGCCATGAACAGTAATTAGTATTAAACTTTATAGATTTTTTAAAATTTATTTTGATATTTAGCTATAAAATCTCTATATTTATTATAGATATGCAGTATTAAAATTTCAAGTCAAGTTTCACATGTGGATGTGTGATCTGAAAGATCACATAAAATTACTACTTTTCTGGGAAAAAAAAAAGCATGTAGCCTACAGTAGTAGATGTGATACATTTGTATTCCATCAAAACAGTTGATGCAATATTGCCCAGTTAGTTTGTTATCTGGATTAGAAGACTTCTAGGTAAATCCAAGTAAAATTACAAAAATACAAAACTACAGAAAAATCTCAGGTTTCATGGCAAAGGACATAAGAACACAGAAGTGTCAGGAGATATCACAGCTCTCAAAACCAGACTGATTCCTGCTTACCAAATGGAAGATAAGGAAACCAAAGCACTGGTACCCTCCCCAGAGAATTTAGCAAAATCCCAGGGTGGTTGTTGCTCACCGAAGACTCTGAAATTTCTTTGAGAGTTTGGTCAGACCCAACGGCAAAGATAATTTTGGCATCAGAAGACAGGGAAATGCTGCTGTAGATGCAGGTCTTGAGCACACACTCTGACTCCCTTTCACCTGTCATCAAGTTCCACTCATACACAGCACCATGTGTGTCACAGGAGACAAATTTAGTGTCATCTGTGCTCCATTTAATTGCGTGTATCTGGCAAAGGCAAAACACAGCAAGGAGCCTGATGTGTAGGTTAGAGACATGGAGTCATTTCACTGGTAAATCCACAACAACTTTGGAATCACACATCAAAGTCTTACTTAAAAACCCCTAGATGTTTCTCAGCCAATTCTATTTTAGCATTAAAAACCCCCACAAGATCAGTAAGAACTACTTCATGAACACACTGTCAGGAAAAAGTTCTTTTCAATACTGAATAGTAAAGGATTTTTTTTATAATTTATTACAGGGATTTTTTCCTGGTTTTGTTCCCTGCCAATCATTCACCTTCAGTTTAAAGACAGACTTTTTAGATGTGTCTAGTTCATGCACACTTTGACTTCTGACCAAAGAAAACTGAGTTTTGTATTTCTATATTCAATTTTTGGGGCCCTTTCAGATCCAAAATTGTACTTCACCTCTTCAAAATGCATCTTATCAACTAGATAATACCTTAATGAGCTGTATTGCATAGGATTTGTTTACTAACCTTCCCACTGTGTCCTTTCAGATTACTAACATTGTCAAAGGTGATGCTGGAATAAATTTGAATCACATTTCCATTAACTGCAGCAAAAAGGTGGCCTCCATTACTGAATGAGCACTACAAAAAGAACACAACCACCCATTACTGTAGATGGAGTGGATAAAAACATTCATGCATTGAATTTAAATGACATTGTCTAATATCAAACTGTTACACAAAAAGAAAACTTCATAATTAGCCTCTTACTGCTTTCTTAATTGGTGCTTTCCCCTGGAAGATTCTGTCCTTGAGTATTTCTGAGCAAATTACCCCTTCTGCTGCTTCCCAGGTCAACACAATGACACAACAGTCAGAATCCATTTCTCTATGCTTTGACATCCTAAATCCTACTAGGATGTATTGGAGAAGTTTCTATGTTCTGCCATGTTCTTCACCACTCTGCTCCCTCTAAGCCCCCAGTTTCATTTTTGCATCATTCCTTACCTCTCTACACTTTTTCACAGCAAACTCCTTGAAAACATGCATGTCCTCGTACAGCAGACTTATAAATCTCAGTTTGTCAGAAAACCCAACCAAACAGAAAAGGCCAGTGGGATGAAGGGATACTGTGTATGCCTCCTCCTGATACTCCTTACACAGCTCCAAAGTGCTGAAAGAGAAAACCATTGTGCAGTATGGAGTGCTACAAACTCCCTGTGTGTGCCTGACAGGACATGATGTGGCCCTGGAAGGACACCTGCAGCTACAATCTGACTCTGCCTTGTCCTTGAGGAAACGTGTTGTTATTCAGTTAAGTAATGATCACACAGATGTTACAGGACACAAAGGCAAATTTGACTTTCTGGTTCACAGATTAGATGTGGAAAGTGCAAGAGCAAATCCTTTTATACTGGAATACAATGAAGAAGGTAAATGAATCGCTGATTGCAAACTTACACAAACATCTCTTGAGATTTAGTTTTTTCCCCCCCTCTTCCTCCACAGAGCCTTAAAAGCTGGAATCATTATGATTGAGAACTATGGTTAAGAAGCAGGAGATGGGACAACAGTATCTGAAGACAAAGCTGAATGACACTTCCCTGAAGATATTTTTTTTTCCCAAAACACGAGAAGTCTGACATAAAAAATAGTGTAATAGAAAAGGCTTTGGATTCTTTTGGCACTGATTTGAAAGGCACTGCATATTCACACTCCACAAATCATGCTAGTAAGACCATTTACCTCCCACACCACACAAGAATTTTACCAGAACAACACTCTCATTCATATGAGATTGCTGCTGTTGCCTGCTAAATACAAAAAAGCAAGAGATAATAACAAAGATGAATAACTCTTTACTTAGTCTTGTAATTCCAGATGCGGACAGATCTATCCACGGAACAAGTAGCAAGAATGGGTTTCCAAATACACATGTCCAGACCAGTGATGGAATCAGAATGCAATGGGAAATTCAGGTATGCAAAATAAGATGTCTTCTCCTGAGAAGGAATGAGAACATTAAAAAAATCACAAGTATTTCATTGCAGGCAAGTAAGTCAATTAAGAAATCTATCATGGGTCTTTGCATACAGTAGCAGAATAGATTTGAGGAAACCACTTAATGCTTTCACTATGCTGGTTTGAACATAACAGTTTCATTCCTGGATCCAGTGTGTGGTGACCATATATCTTTCAACTTTTATCCTTTCTTTCTCTTTATTTTCCTTATACATTTTCTTCAGTGTTATTTTTATGCTTTTATATTGCTGTATTACTATAGATGATAACAGCCAAAACTGCTACATACCTGTTTTCCTTTGAAACCAAACTGTTATAAAATAAACCCTACATATATATATTTACAACTAACTCTGTCATTCTGCTGATCAGGTGTCCACATGAAGGAATGATTGAGCAGGGGGCTACTGAAATACCCCTCTCAGAGAAGCAATGCAGAGCACTTCATATCATGAGCTCTAAGGGTTCAGATGCTATTTGAAGGATTCTATTAGAATACATCACAGAAAACAACACTGAATAACCTGTGACATTACAATACACCCCTTACTGGACATGATGGCTGTGGAATGATTGCACTTACCTTTATAAGTTTGTTGGAGACCATAGTAAACATGTATAGCTGATTTTTATTTGTGCTAATGACCATTGTTTCCTCAGAGGGGCTGAAGCAAATACATGTAATGTCCTGTCTGTCTGACATTTTTGGCTCAGTTCTGAACTGGTCCTGAGGAAGCTGCACAAAAAATGCATCCCATGGGATATGCCAGGTTTCCATGTTTTGGTAGTTGGCATGCACACACACACAGAAACATTTGCTGAAATGCTACTTTAATAAGGATATACACAACAGCAGCAAGACAACTTGGATATTTAATAGCATGTAACTACTGCAAGGCAGGGAATAGAGGACAAGGGGACAACTTAACTGTTGATCTCAGAATAACAGTTCTTTGTACAGAATCTCAGTATCATTCAGGTTGATAACACTTATTACAGGGTCTCAAGCATAGGGAAGATCTGACCTTTTAGGACCAGAGTATGAATTCTTGACCAGGTCATTAGAGGTAAATGTTCTTAGCCAGAGACTGCAGAAAGTCAATGCAAACACTACAGAACAGTTAGAACAGAAATCTTACTGGATTATTTAAGAGTGCACAAGTCTCATGCCAGCTCTAATAAATATCTGAGGGGAGAAAAGCTTCTTCAAAGCAGCCAAGTTCTTCAAAACTACTTCTTAGCTCCAAAAGTCTCTACAAATAAAAGTTTCTTAAAGGTTCTCAGAAATTAAGCAGCCTCAAAGCACATTTTACACATGGGAAGGGAAGATGCAGAACCACCTGGACATCAGCCACTGTCATGCAATGTGACCTTTGGCAACTCCCTTCCTTTCAACATCACCAGCACAGTTAGCTAATGCTTACAATGCAATTTAGAAAGGTGCTAAAAATTATTATTAATAACTGAATCAGAAGCACCCACAGTCCTCTAAACAGGCCTCTGCTGCAGAATTGCTTAGAAAAGCTTTTTTCTCCTTACCCAGATTTCTTGACTCTCCTCATAGACTTCATTTTCCTTGGTCTTCTCAAAGAGAAGAACAACTCCTGGGCTGGGTGAACATGCAAAGCCTTTGGAATACGCTGCAACTGCAGATATTTGAGGCAAAGAATGTTGTGTACCAATATCTTCAGAGGCCAGTCCACAAGAAACATCAAGAGAGCTGCAAGCAGGAAATGCATAAAGACTTAAGAATAAAGACAAATCAAAAAATTTTAATCAGCAGCAATCAAAATCATAAGCTGGACAAGAAGGAAGTCACTCAATGACCTGCAACTAATCTGCATGCACAAGCATGAAACTAATTGTAATAATATTTAACAGATTTACCTCTCATAGTCTTTTGTTGTTGTATCTTCTTCTAGTTCCCTGGGTGGTTTTCTGTACTCTAAATTTGTCTCCCAGTGCAGCTCTCCAGTTTCAAACACACTAAGTTTGCCTGTGTCAGTGCCACATACAACTTTCTCCTCGGACAGCCAGGCATGGCACAAGTAGTTTTCTGGCTCTCCCCTTTGTAAATTCATCTGCTTCAAAGTTCTTTCACTGTACTTAAAAAGTTTAAGAAAGCCATTTCCAGTGATACAAACCCGGGTGCTGTCTTGAGGACTAAAGCTCACCTATGGAACAAAAGAGAGAAAGGATTTTTTACAACTATGTTCACAAACAAGCAAACATTACACCTGTTCTGAAGACTTTCAATACCAGATAAAGTAAAACAAACAAGGGGACACAGTTCATGGAAATGTACAGGAATACAGAAGAGACTAAGAATTAACCATCATAACTACATACTGCAGTTTTCCCCCTTTCAAAACTGTGTATCAAGGAAGTTGTCTCTGCCCTTCAAAATTAAATTACAAAAGTAAGGCTGAAATACCTCTTTACTGCTGATTAGCAAGTTTTTCCAGTAGCAAGCTCCCTGAAAAATGTGACCATTTGTTCTTAAAGGCCAGGAATAACTTCTGTATTTCAGGCAAACATTATGCATATGAATCCACATAATTAGGTGTTTATTTGTGAAAATGATGGCATAGCCATCTCAATACCCAACATGCAGGATAGCAGGGGTGGTTAGAACTCATTTTTTATGAGTGGTACAGTGGAGCAGGATGTAGCTTAATGGAGCTTAGTAGGACTTTAGACAGGGGGAATCTTTACAGTCACTCTCACCTCTTTAGGAGCTGAGCTCATGAATTCAGTATTTCACCCAACCTCTGCTTGTAGCTGTTCCTGACAAAAAATGGCAGCTAAAGTCCAACCAACCCATGTACTGAAAGCATCCTACCTCCCTACAAGAGAGATTCTAAAAAAGGGCACCCAAAGCAGGATGCAGGATTAGTTTGAGTGCCATCAGCCTGCTCCCAGCCACTCTCCTCCTCTGATCTGTACATAGAAGACTGCAGGAAGGAAAAGGTGCAGGAGCATGCCAAGAGCTTTCAAGAACTACTGTTACTACTACTGAGCACAGCCAATATATT
Source organism: Platyrinchus mystaceus (assembly GCA_035041135.1). Lineage (NCBI taxonomy): Eukaryota > Metazoa > Chordata > Aves > Passeriformes > Tyrannidae > Platyrinchus > Platyrinchus mystaceus. The sequence continues at coordinate 11,322,388 of JAWWLV010000005.1, forward strand.
TAGTAAGTGTTTTTGCAGGGATGCAAGGGACACATTGCACACACACTGGCCAGCTGCGCTGGCCCCATGACATAGACCTGATGTGATGTAAGATCTCATGTGACAGAACACATACAGACATGAGAACGTCCATTATAGCTCAAAGCAAGACTTTATTTAGCCCAGTGTCCTATTGCTGAGGGAGGCCGACAGCAGATGTCAAGAAAGGTCACAGAAACTGTATGAAAACCTACAATGTGGACAATGTGGAACCCTCTCCTCCTCTTGCCCTGGACAGAACCCACGTGGCCACAGGAAAACGTGCTGTGGGCATATCCTGAAGCATGAACATACGTGCTACCTGGCACCGGCACTTGCTGAACTAAAGTTTGATCCTTTTATCCGCCTTTTCGAAAGTCGCGGAGGGGGCTGTCAGAGCTGGGTTTTGGCCCCGTTACCTGGCAGGGCCCGCTGCCCGGGGCCAGCAGGCGCACCGCCGCCTCCAGCTGCTGCTTCTCCCAGAGCCAGCAGGTGAGGAGCCCCTCGGGCATGGCCGTGGCGGCCGCCAGGTACCGGCCGTCGGGGGAGAAGGCGAGGGACACCGCCTGCCGCGCCGGCAGCTCGGGGTCCGCCAGCGCCCTCCGGCGCCGCGCCCGCTCCGCCGACAGCTCGTACACCGCCAGCACCGGCTGCTCCCCCGCCGCCTCCGACACCGCCACGAACCGCCGGTTGGGGCTGACGGCCAGCGCCTGCACGCCCCGGCTCTGCTCGGTGCCTGCGGGGGGGGAGGAGAGCGGTCAGGGCGGGCCGCGGGGAGGCCGGGGGGGGGATTCGGGGGGGGGGTGTCGGTGCCACCTGGGATGAAGTTGTGCCACTTGTGCTGGAGGTGCAGCCGCAGGCAGCCCGCCCCGGCGGCGTGCAGCACCACCTGCTCCTCCAGGAAGCAAACGCCGCCGGCCACCCGCGGCCGGCAGCCGAACACGGCCACGGGCAGCGCGGCCGCCGCCGCCATGGGCCCCGCGGTGCCGTCGCCATGGCGACCGGGCGCCGCCGGGAGCGGAACCGGCGCCACACGCGGGCGGAAGGGGCCGGGTGTGGCGATGGCGGCGATGGTGTCGCGGCGCGGGTCCCTCTCGGACTCCGGCTCGGACTCCGAGGACTCCTCGCTCTCGGACTCGGAGGTGAGGCCGGGGCGGCGGCGGCGGCGGTGGGGCCGAGGAGGGGGGCGGCGGCGGGCCCTGCCCGCGGCAGCCGCGGCCTGACCGTGCCCGTCTTCGCAGCTCCAGGAGGCCTTCGCCAGGGGGGAGCTGAAGCCGGGGCTCAACGTGGTGCTGGAGGAGCGGCCGAAGCGGCGCAACGACACGGTGAGCGGGGCGGGGAGGGCTGCGGTGCCTCCCGGGAACCCGAGCGTGGGCCGGGCCAGCCGTGCCGAGCTGTGCTTCTCTCTCGCAGGACGGCCTGAAGCGCTGCCTGGACGAATTCGGGAAGCAGCTCGCGTGGGTGGAAAGGCTGGACGTCACTCTGGGCCCCGTCGTGGACCCCGTCGCCCAGAGCGCTTCTAACACAGATGCTGTTGACCCTGAGAATGATTTCCAGAGAGAGATGAGCTTGTAAGTGTCAAAAAAGAGCTTTCATGTAGGGTCTCAGCATGCTGCTGCATGTTTGTACTTGTGTTTCACCAGCGTGCTGCAGGGTGCCCATCACTGGCACTTCTGGGCCGTGTTATTTAAGATTTGATGGCTCTGAATTTCTTCCAAAATAACTAGAAATTAATGCTAGTATATTTAACTTGCCTTGTGACTGAAAATACATAACTTCCCTCCTCCCAGCAGAATTCCATCTTTTGCTGAAAAGTGTATTTTAAAAGTGCCCTGGTAGCAGTACTAAGGGTGTAAAACAAGATATTGATTTTTCTTTGTGGGTTTGTTTTCATGATCTTTGTTTTCTTTTTTTGCTTTGCCTTTTATATGCTAACATAGTAAACTGTAACTGGCAGTAAGTGCATATGTGTAAGACACAAGCCTTAAT
>JAWWLV010000005.1:11333732-11348514 GCA_035041135.1 Platyrinchus mystaceus
TTTGAGGCTTTGGACAGTGACCCAATGCTAGTGAAGTTAATTGATGCTCAATGTCCTGTGGGTGGTAGAGTTGAGCTAAAGCTTGGAGCTCAGGTAAGTGTGTGTGTGATAGAACAGCAGATCAAATGGTATAAGAAAAATAAAGGAATATCAGATAAATATATAGAGCAGATTAATATACAGAATGCAGATTCAACATAGAATGTCTATGCCAAGCCAACAGATTCTATTCTAGTCTTTTATATCTTTTCTGCTTGGAATCTTATCCAGACAGAGAATGAGATTGATTCGAGTGCAGTCCATGTCTTGGGTACAATGATGGTTGCTGTGACTTTGACACACTTTTCCAATCATGTTTAGAAGCTTTCAGTAGCAGAGAGCACAGGCAGCTCATAGCTGTGGACAGAAGCAGCTCAACTGAAGTGTTCAATGCTGTAAAATAGTTGGGAATCCTAAGAAGGAAAAGCTATGAAATAATTTCAATTGGAGATGGTGCTCTGTCCTGCAACAGGCAGGATAGAATAATGTGGCCATATCAGCCTGATGTGCTTATGCTCCCTGGAAAGAAGGTTAGCTGCAGGTGGCTGAACAGGCTGTAAATCCAGTGCACTGAAGGATTTTTCTTTTTCTCTGTAGGTGATGCTAGCAAAGAACCTGGATGTGTCTCAAGGGCTGGTGAATGGGGCACGAGGCGTTGTTGTAGGATTTGAAAGTGAACAGAAGGGTAAGTAAGCTCTTTGATATCTTGTTGAAGGAAGAGGGGAAAATAACAAAACATTTTTTCATTGATGACTTCTCAACTTTGTTTACTGCCTGGTAAGAATAATTTGAGGGAAAGCAGGGAGGGGATCTCTGCAGGCTTGGGGCTCTCACCAGCTGTGATGTCATGCACTGCATCAGCTGTAGCTATCTATGGGCCTCTTGTGTTTGCTTTTCTGTATTGTCTAGATGTGTATGCTCATTTGCATTTCCTGTTTGTTTTGTTCAAGCAAGTTTTTGTAGCTTTTTGTTTGTTTTTTTCTCGAAGAATAATGTTCTGCTACCTGCAATGTGTATTTTTCTCTGCATCTCAACTGATAAATTACCTGACTTTAATTCTCCTGCCTTAAGTAGGTGCCAAACATCATTTCAGTACATGCTATTTACTGTCTGTGGGTTTAGGGGGGAAAAAAACCTGTTCTTAGGTTGCCAGCTTCCTGATTGTTGTGTCAGGAATACATCCCTGTTTCTCTCCTGCTCCTATTCCTACAGGGCTGCCCAAGGTGAGGTTTCTCTGTGGGGTTACACAGGTCATAAGAATGGAGAAATGGCTCTTCAAAGGACCATCAGGAGTTCACCTGAGTCGTCAACAGTTGCCTTTAAAATTGGCATGGGCCATTTCCATTCACAAGAGTCAGGTGGGTGCTCTTATACAGCAGTTTATAGACTTTTAGACCATCATAAGCCTTATTCCTGTGTGAGCTTGCATTGCTGGTAAAACGGGGGAAAGCTGAAAGGCTTTTGTTGGGGGGAACTCCAGAATATGTGTGTTTAGCTGCACCTCTTCTGCTCATGGTGTCTGCCTACAGGGTCAGAGATGGGCTGGATACACTGCTGGAGTTTCCATAGGGGTGCTGCCATCTGCATAGTTGGTGTTGGACTATAAAGCAGCATTATTTACCTCTGTGGGCTGATGAGAGTAGTGTTTCCTTGAGAGTCATCAGCATTAGTGACCCTGAGGTTCACAGTGTAACTGAGGAAGCTGCCAGAGCCACAGCTGTGCTCTTTGGGCTGGACTCGCTCCTTGGTGTTGTGTTTTTGATAAATACTGGTCTTGGAGACCTGTGGGTTTGTTCCCATGCCACTGTTTAAACCAGGGCAGGCTGTAAATTCTGCTGTGCCCAGGACAGCCCTGCAGACAGGGCTGGCCACACCTAACCCAAACTTTCTCTCTCTGGTCTGCCTGAGGACTGCTTGAGAATGGTGACTGCTCTAGTTAAATACCAGGAGTGAAACCAGCAGGATTTCTTTCCCTGCTGTGTTGATTTAGATGGGATTTATAGAGTTTCATGCAACAACAGGCTCACTGGAGTTAGTTAGTGGATCCTACTATCTGTGAGCAACATGATACCTTTGACAGACTCACAGGTTAGTGTTGGTATAGCACCTGTTTGTTCTGTAACAAAGTTCTCTGTGTCTTTGACAGGGCATGTCTTTAGACTGTGTGGAAATCTCCCTGGCTCGTGTCTTTGAAAGTGGGCAGGCTTATGTAGCCCTCTCCAGAGCCCGTAGCCTTGCAGGTCTCCGTGTTCTGGATTTTGACCCAAAAGTAGTGAGAGCTGATCCTTCTGTGCTGCAGTTCTACAGGCAGCTGAGACGTCAGCAGCTTCTGACCCAGGTAAAGAAAAACCTCATGCTAGCAAAGCCTGCTTTGTGCATCCAAGGTGAGAGGTGTTGGCACTGAGATGTTTCTTTTTCTTCCCAAGCAAGACCATTCAAATTAAAACTTGTAGTGGCAGGAGAGATGAAACTGCAGAGAGAGCATGTAGTGGGGCAGCTCTTGGTGGTAAAATATCTATGGTGGTTTTGGGATTGCATAACACCACCTGGCCCTGTGGGTGAAAGGATAGAATGGGATTCTTTGGTCTTCCTCTTGCAGTAAGGAATGAAGGGGAAGAGGGCACAAAAGAAATCTGTTCTTGTTTGTTTGTTTGTTTAATTTTTTCTTTCTCCCCAAAGGATTCACCACACACCTATTCAGATGCTGATGAGAAGGAGAATGTGAAATGCAGCTGATAAAGCTCTCCTGGTTTCTGTGAAGTGTCAGCACAGACTGCTGAGATGCAGTGATCTTGCTATTGAGTGTATTTGATAACATAGGTAAAGTCAAAGGAATTTTTTCTTCAAGTATACCCCTGTTGTGAGATGGAAGGTGTCTGGATGGATTGGACCTGTTCACAGGAGCTGTTGGCACAAGGGAAAGCAGTGATAAGTATCTGGAATACATACTTGACTCTTCTGCAAGCAAGGAGCTGGGCTATCACTTTATAGCCTGCTGGGGTGTTCCAGATGCTTGACACCAGGAGGCTTTGCAAAACTTCCTCCACAAGCAGAACTGCCAGTTACACATTGCCTGTTATGCTGACACGTAGCATTTTTATTAGTCTGTTGCATAAGATGTGATTTTTATTTTTTTAACCTTCTGAGACAAGCTGGAGCTGTTTAAAAATAGGAGGAATTCCTACATCTTATACCTGTAATTATGGAACTACAAGAATTGTGACGTTCTGTTACTCCATAAGCAAGAAGGGGGTGAGAGAAGATGAGTGCTGGTGAGAGTTCCTCTTGTTTAAACACATGAAAGTTGCTCCTGGGTAAAACCTGTCTGACTAATAAGGTGGAAGTTGTTGTGTGCAATAGGGAATAATGGCTATGGACATGTGAAGTGAGCTGTAATGTCACCTGTTTCAGCAAAAGCAGAGATGAGCAGAATAATATACTGTCTTAATTAAGGAGAAGCTTGGGTCTTTATATTTTATCACTTTGCTCAAAGCTTAAGTAACTTACATATTTTAAAATGTTTAACATCTTAAAACATGACATAGCATCCAGCTGGATCTCATCTCCTGCAGGGGAATGTCTCTGACAAAACCTCTGCTGTGTGAGTTGAAGGTCACTTCTTGGCAGCTGCTCTCCTTAAAGCCAGGAAAGGATGTTGACTAGTCAGTGGTTAATATAACAGAGAACAGATTTTGATAAGGCTTCAAAATGTATATTTTAAGTGGGATTTGGATTTTTTTTCTGGGCTTAAAAGGTAGACTTTTGGAGGAAGTCATAGTAGGAGACAGAAGTGTGATTATTATTTAGAGGGGTCCTAAATGTGTCAGAACATTGTTTCTTCAAAGAAGCCTGGTGGGGAGTGGATGAAAGTAGCTGTAGCCTGTGGAAGGCAAGGCCTTTCCCCCTCACACTGCAGCCTGTAAAGTTCTTAAATTATTTTTTTTTAAACAACACAACACATTCCAATCCAATTGAGCTGGACATAAGCTGTTTGTCCACCTTGGGGAGGAACTGAAGATTAACTTTTCCCTGCCCACATGCCTGGCAAGGAGGTTGCTGGCACAGTAAAGCATCATTCTGGTGCAGGTGAGCACTGAGGTGTGATTCTTTGGCCTGTATGCTTGGTCAGGGGGCTGGGCTGGGTCCAGTTTGCCCTCTTGTGGGTTTTTGGAGATGGCATGCTGCAGTATGAGGGCTTTGTGTTGCTTTGGAGGTTGAGGTGTGGGGTCTGAAATGCCCAGAATGTTACTGAGTTTTACTCTTTGGGTAGACAGCTAGGAAGGATATGCCAGGCATGTCCAGTCATACACGATATACTGATTTATTGACAGATTGCCTAAGAGGGATGAGATAATGCAGGCTCAAATCCTTTAACATCTCTTTAAAAGTTCATGTATCACTGTAATTAAAAGATAATTTAGAGTGTAAGAGTGGTGATTATGCAAATAAACTTCTAATTGTGATCTTGAGAAGCAACTGACTTGACTGTAGTTTTCCTGGATTTAGGGACTGAAATCTTTCCATTTGTATGGGGGGTTTTTTTTGGTGCCAAGTTGAGGTTTGAGATAAAATGCTAAACAGAACTTAAAGCTGGAAAGGCTGATCAATATTTCATGTTAGTATTAAATATACATGAAATATTGTGGTTGCCTTCTCAATCATGGAACTGTGGGAACAGAACAGTAGTGACTTTGGAAGGGCTGGCAGCTGTTCTGAGGCCAAAAGGGGTCTGTCTGTGTAAATTTTGGATGCTCTCACTTCCAGCTAAAGCAGATGTAGGGATGGGGGCTGGGTCTGGAGGCTGCTATTTAAATCAGAAAAGAAGCAGTCAGGACAAATCTGAGCTGTCAGGCTCTGTCAGGGCTCCCCTTCAGTTAGGGCTGTGATGAGGCCTTTTTTAACAGAATAATACTTCCATATATACATGAGGTAAAAATCTTGTAATACAATAAATATCCCTTCTTCCAAATTTTCCATGATGTGTTGATTTTTCTTGCAGAGGGACAGTGTAGCTAGAACCCAGTACAACAACATGGGATTTTTTTTTTTTTAAAGAACTTCTTATTGTGGTAACTGTACTGCAAGAACAGAACTGCAGCTATCATTAAGTGAATTAAACTAAGAGTTTGATTCATAATTGGTATTTCTGTTACCACAAAGTACAGCCATTCTCTTTTCAAATACATTAAACCATAAGAAACTGTTTTATACCAGCTAAAGCTTCATAATACTTTTATGTGTTATTGGAAGCATAATTCACAAGCAAAGTGTTATTAAAACCTTACCAGCTTCCAGTTTAAATCTTTGTGTAGTGATTTAATGCCCTTCTCATTTCTTTATGTGACATTTTCACAATAATTAAACATGAATGTGTCCTCACAGTCTGTATCTACCAGTCCTGTGAGTGCAGAAAAGTCCTGTTGATCTGGGATGCTGTAATAAGACTGTGTCCAGGAATTAGATCTTCATATCCAGAGTTGCTCTGAAGAGATGAAACAAATACTACTCTTAAGTAATGGAAATAGAGTACATTATAGGTTATGTTATGAATGCTAATAATGTAATTTTTCTCACAGATATTAAAAGTTTCTCATTTTGTATTGTGCCACTCTGTGACATGCAATTGTCTTCTGCTGTTAAATCTAAGCAGTTCTATTATTAGCCTGAGAGAGGACCTGAATTTCTAGAGATTGCATTTAGATATGGAAAATCTCTATTTTGCTGCTTGCTGCATGATTATTTTATGCTTGTTTCTATTACAGATTATAAGGATGGTGGATGGAATTTTTTATCTAAACTACTGACTAGTATATGATTTATGAAATCTGGCTGTAGAAGCAAAGTAAGTTGATAAAAGATCTAAGAGTAAAGTTTTTCACTCTACAATTATTGAATAGTGTACTTGCTGAATATTTTTCTTTTTTAAAAATTTTTTATGATGCTGATGCAGGGGGCTTTCAGATGTGACAGAGAACCTGTAAGAGCCCTTGCAAGAAGGTAGAGCTGTGATAAAGATGCCTCTGACAGAAGTCTGGCTAAGATTTTTAATTATGCTTATTTCTTTTGTTTGCTTTTTAAAAAAAAAACAAAGTTGTTTGTACAGAGTAATTTTTATCCTTCAAGTTCATGTTAGAGATACACTGCTACTTTTGACAGACTGCTGTGTAGTATTGTGCATTCTCAGATGTCAAAAAACGACAAGGTCAAAAATACTGTTTGTGATGACCTATATATTTTAGTAGAAATATTGTCAAAAGGAATTATGATCAGATTTTGACACTTGTCCTGAAAGTGTCAAAGCCTCCATAAAATATAACACCTCAGAAACATCAGGCAAAAAGTCACAACACTCATTCAGTAATTCTATAAGGTATAGACCATCCTACAGTGGTAAGTTTCAGGAGAAATCTGAGTTTCAGGAGTATATGATAAATAAGTATCAGTCTCTTAACAAACTTTTCTATTGGTTTCAGGAGATTTTCTTTAAAAAAAGGGGGCAAAAAACCCCCCAAAACCAATCAAAAAACCCGACTAAAAAAACCTCAAAAAACTATTTCTGGCCATCAGCGTGACTGAAAAGGAGTTTTACTGTCAGTAGAAGCTAGGGCTAGAGGGAACCTCAAGCACAAAGCCTGCACTCAACATTGCTTTCCCTGCAGCAGAAAGAGGCCTCAATGAACACAGTATTCAGCACTGTACCAAGTTGTGACAACTCTGAGTGAGATACCAAGCATTGCTAAGGTGAAAGCTGTGTCAAAAGCTGAAGATGAATAAGGCACATGACCCCTGAAGAATTCTGGCTAGAGCCAGAGAAACGGAATCATTAGGATTATGTCCAGCTCAAGGCATGCAGGTGAAGTGGATTTAGAGTAGTTACCAAGTATATTTCCAGATTCAATATGCCTATGGGCCTTTGGGATGGTTAAGAGATCTAGTATGTTCCAAAAGTGCCTGAAAGAATCATAGAATCACAGAATCAACCGGGTTGGAAAAGACCTCTGCAATCATCAAGTGCAACCTTTGATCCAACCCCACCGTGGTTCCCAGCCCATGGCACTGATGCCACATTCAATCTCATCTTAAAAACCTCCAGGGATGGTGAATCCACCACCTGGGCAGCCCATTCCAATGCCTGATCACTCTCTCTGTAAAAAATTTCTTCCTGATATCCAACCTAAACCTCCCCTGGCACAGCTTAAGATCAGGCTCTCTTGTCCTATTGCTGGTTCCTGGGAGAAGAGACCGACCCTCACCTGGCTACAACATCCTGTCAGGGAGTTGTAGAGAGTGATGAGGTCTCCCCTGAGCCTTCTCTTCTCCAGGCTCAACAACCCCAACTCCCTCAGCCTCTCCTCACAGCACTTGTGCTCCAGTCCCTTCTCCAGCCTCGTTGTTCTTCTCTGGACCTGCTCCAGCACCTCCATGTCCTTCCTGAATTGAGGGGCCCAGAACTGGACACAGCACTTGAGGTGTGGCCTCACCTTGAGACCATCCTTTAGCACTTCCAGTGTCACTGTGGAATGTTCAGAAGTGTAGCAATGGAGGTGATGATGCCCAGAAAGGAAGGCTGGCAGCAGCACTGAGGCAAAGCCACTTCAGTAGAGCTTCTAGTGCTGTGCTGGGCACAGAAAGGAGATAAGCTCAAATCAAAAAGGATCTGCTGGCTGTGTCCTCTGCTGCAGGTGAGTTTGTCAGTTCACCTTGGGGCACCAGATGGACGTGAAGCCTGATCAGAAGCCATTAGGAAGCATTATGGTGACACACAAATGACTGTAACCCCTGTTAGATGCACCCTGGTCCAATGAGGTACTCCCCAAAAAAGTCATGGCTGGGGGCAAATACGTTGCACATGCTGTCCACACTACAGAGCACACAGCTTTTTGGAACAGAAGAAAACCTAGCAGTGTGTTTCAGTATTATCTTTTTTGGCACTCGTGAAGGATATTTTGCTATGATGGACTCTTTGAAGAGGGGGAGGTGGGGTGGAGGAGGCATTTCTACAACATTTAGGAGATGACAAAAAATATGTCCTAAAAATAAATATACAAAACAAATGTTATGATGATGACATGGCCACGGGCTGGTTATGTATTCATAGATTTCATCCCAAACAAGTGGCAGAAGACACAAAAAAAACCTTGATAAAGCTTACCAAAAGGGAAGACATAACAATTACTATGGAGCCTAAACAGAGGAGAGGCTATTGCAAACGAATTAGATTCTGCAGTGGTCTCTTTCCTTTAAAAGGATCTATTTTACACCATGGAGCTTTCCCATTTATTTCCAGAGCTCAGTCTATGGAGCATATTTTGTCTTTATCTCTCATCTCATAAAGACCTCATCTTGCTTTCACTGAAATATTTGCTAGAAATCAAGGGTGAACTCTTTGCTTGGCATGCTGACAGCAGAGATAACTGCTTTATACCTCCTTTTTCCCCTTCCTCTAGGATTTGGCTGGGGATTCCTTGTTTATTTTGGAATTCCAAATAGATACATCTCCATATTTCAAAGGGAATTTAGTTGTGCTAAACCCCAAAATCAGTCTGCTTTTCTATACTGAAAAGTACATTTTTTCAATACTTGTTTTGCATATTTTCCAACAACTGACAGGAAAAATGCTAACACATATTTGGATAGAAAATGCCGCAGAGGGAATAGACTTTAAAACCCAGCCCTTCATTTGGAGGGAAGACAAGTTTATCTGGTGTTATTAAACACTCAAAAGTAAGCAACTGCTGTTCTGTTCACTTTTTTAAAGAGCAGGATTGTTTTCTGCCTCCAAAATATGCAATTTCATTAAAGAGAAGATAATTGACAATAAAAGGAGGGGGACAGTGCACGTTTTGATCTTATCTGCTATGTAAGTGACATAATGTCAGAAAAAACTGCACTGCCTACTTAGCAGGCTGGAAGCTGCTGTTATTTTCTATCAAATAAGATTTTCAAAAATCAGTTCTACAGCTTATAAGCAGTATGGAGGCTTAATTGTTTTCCTTATGCTCCATTCTGCAAATATACTAAACGATAACAACTAATTAGCAACCAGTGTGCCAGACTGTTTCTTAATGAGGAATGTCTGCTGTGTCTTAACTTTTGTCTTGAACAGGTATTTTCACAGAGCTAACTCATAATATCTTAGAGGCTCAGTGTAATCCCAACTAAATATTTTGACAGTTGATTCCTTGACTGCCTCTTGGAGCTTCTTTGCCAAGGGGTTCCCTCATAACCTGTCAGGGACTCTGACATGCACCTGGACATGTGCAGATGCCAGTGTGAGACAAGTCACGTGGAATGCCTGAAGGATGTTATAAATATTGCATGCAATGCAAATTCTGTTGACAGAGACATCCGAGGGAGAGTGAAATTCTTATCGAGCCATTTGAAGGACTCTGTATGGAAATGAACCACTGGTAGTGCTCTAGGAATTGCCATATTGCATCTGAACAGGAAGTTTGATTTCTTCCCCTACTGTTTTATAATCTGGTTATTCAGAGAATGAAGGACTACCCTTCCAGGAATATGCCAATCTGAGTCACTCAGAAAGGAGATATACTTGTTCAGGGAGGAGGGGTAGACTCCCTGTTGTTTTTTTGCAAGCCATAACCTTCTTCCCTGAAAAATGAGATTACAGTATCATCAAAACACATAGCCATTGATACAGCTAAAACAGGTCTAATTACTGCACTTTAAAACAAACAAACAAACCTCTGCAAATGTTTTGTGTCCAGTTTCTATAACTACAGCTGGAATAACTTTTTACCTGATCTGTCTCATCTTCAGTTTATCTGGTATTCTCCCTGTACACCAGCTGAGGAAAAGCATAATTTTCTTACCATATTTCTTTTTCAAATGCCTCAGTTAAAACCCTTTCTTTAAGCTGTTTAATGTGACTGGTGTTTAGAAAGACATATGCATTTTCCTGAGCTTGGCTGGCCTTCTCTTGAGTTTCAGTTGGGTCCCCAGCTACTGGGCAAGGTGGATCAAGCTTGTATGGACCTCAACTCGGTGCCTGGATGCACAGAGAAAGCTGTGTTATCCTCAGTCTGGTCAGACATGACCAGTATTTAGATAGTTACTCCTTACATTTTAAGCTAAGCAAGTGTAGTCTTAGTGTAGTTTACCCATTTACCAATCAGGTTCTCTGCAAAGTGTGGATGTTGTGACTAAATGACATGTAAACATCCCCTGTGGGCCTCAGTGTTGCACACAGTTTTAAGATCCACAGTAAATATAAGTCACATGCAAGCTTTAATAGCACTACTATGAAGTTTAATACACATTTATTCAATTCCTCCTTTGTGGTTACCAAAAGTACCAAGTTTTATTCACATTTCCTTTTTGGTTGGAAGGAGAAAGAGTAGAGAGTGACATGTCTTTAGTATTTAGCGAGCATTTAGTGTTTAAATACTGTGTACATTGCATAATGAATATCACCAGGATCACCTTGATAGAGCTATAGCTGTCAGTGGGTGAGGCAATTACTAAATGAGGGCATTCAGTACTCTTGAACCAAGACTCTGCAATAAACTGTCATATTTATGGGTACTGGAGAGAATATATTTCGTAGTAAAAAATGATTTATCATACTTATGCAGATTTGGAAATTGCTGATCAGCTGGGCAGACAAGTTACAGGGCTGTGCATGTGAGTATCTGCTTGTGCCTTCCCTTGGGTACACTCATCAAGAATCTGTTCAGCAGTCACCCTAAAAACCCACACCTGAAACCCATCTCTGCACACTTGCCACTTTTTTCCTCTCCACAAACATTTCTCACCCCTGGATTCTTAAGAGTGCTGAGTTTTATGCCTTTCTGAGGAGTGAGACACAGAGCAGATTATTTTGTTGGCTTCAACTTGTTTTCCCAAAATGCTTGACTCTTCCCGACAGTCATTGTCTTCCACGCTTTCATCCCACTGGTAGGTTTTCTGTGCCTCAGGATAATCTTTGAATCAAAGAGCCTGATCTTCTGATGTGCTGATGTGCCACCATTCCACTTGGCTTCAGCTGGCATTGTGAGTGCTCAGCACTACTGTAAATTATTCTCCAAGAGTGTAACTGGTAGCCTGTGCTCTTTGCAAGCACTGCCTCACTCCAGCTGATCTGCTGCTTTAGGAGCTTTGAACCTTCTTAGGTCACTGAATCACAATTAATTTCCTACTGGAGTTCATGAGTTTGTATGGGAAAATCTTTGTCGTGTAAGAAACAAAGGGAAAGGATATCCTGGCTTTGCGTTCCTGTATGTTTTACCCTTCTCTTCCTGTTTCTCTCCTGTTAACCCCTAAGTTGGTGACCTGGAGGGTAAAGGCAAACAAGGTAAACTGTTATAAAGATGAAGAAAAATATTTTGGTTTAAACTCTGTTTGTATGATGCACTGCTCATTAGTATTTGCACAGGTTTATTGAATTTTAATTCAGAGGACTAGTTGGGGTTGTAATCTTCACCCTGTGTTTTCCTAACATTATTTTCCTAACATGTCCTGGAGGCAAATCACCTCCACAAATGACCCATAACCTAAGGCTGACAAAGACATTTTCTAAATCATATTTGCTTTAATGTGTAACTTCTTATATGAATGAAAGTCATTGACATTTTGCAGTGGACAGACCTAAACTGTCAACAGTGTCTCTGCAGTTCTGTGCTCACATAGTTTTCAGCTTATTTAACCTCACCATCTCTAAGTCTAAGCTTCCTGAGCCAGATATGCAAGGTTCACAGGAGAGCTACCAGCTTGTTTTAAGAAATCCCTTCTTTGCCATTTAAGACACTGAACTTATGCCTCTACTCAGGCTGGTAACTGGGTGCTGTCTGCAGCTATCTGTGCTTGTTCCTAGAGCCCAGCATATCCCAGAAAGCTGGAAATTCATTGCAGCAACATGTACTAAGGGATAAAATGGACCCTGCCAAATGTCCAAAGATGATGCTGATGAGAGCAGAAGGGCACTCTGGAATAATAACTTTATGAGGATTTTTTGAACGCTGTGAATTTAGCATGAGGAGAAAGATTAGTGGGTACAGCTTACCACAGCATCCTTCTGGGACACACAGGAGATTTCACCAAAATTGGCCCAGGACAGACCAGCTTGCTGGTCTGTGGAGAGATCTTTTTAATGCAGCATTAAGCCAGCTGCCCAACAGATTCTTTCTTTTGGTGCAGCCTGTAGACCCAATGGTAGAACTGGCATGGCAGAAATTCTCCCTCCTCTGCGCTTTCAGAGAAGTTGTCATTTAAGAGCACAAAAGGCAAAAATTAACCACTGTAGCTACAGAAAAGAGATGCTGGGGTGCACAGTAGCTGCAATGACTGCCTGCTTAGCACACACCAACATAATTCATCCTCACAACAACTTTGTCCCACGGCCCAGGCAGGTTAAATGATGTTGCAAACACTGCTCAGAGAGAGAGATGGCACTGTAGTCCTCCAGCTAGGACTGCTGGTAAGGACAAGCTGTGTGTAGAAGGTGGAGGAAAGCAAGCAAGGTTTAATTGCCACCTTATCCTTTGTATTTATCTATTTCACCTGGGAGCAGCGCCTTCTAAAGGAGCCAAGATAATTTCAGAATGGAATAAAACCAGCATGGACTCAACTGAATACATAAAAGGCAGGTTGAGGTCCCTCCACCATAGAAACATATTAGAAAAAAAGTGCTACATTTCTGCTCCCTCTTAATCACCCCCCCAAATCCTTTGTGTGCACTGAGCTCTTTATAGTGTTACATGGTCTGTGATTATCTATTGAAAGAAAAAGCTATGGAACACTTAAGTCTCAATCTAAAATCAATGCATCAGGTACAGTGGCTGTGCTATTTCTTCCTCTCCATGACTGCTTGTGGTAGTAATGATAAAAAACTTGGCACTTCCTAAGCATTTAATGTCGATAATGTGCTCCAAAAACAATTAATTAAGCTTCCCCAGGAAAAACATCTGTGCCTTTTTCCTCCCACATCTTTCCCTTTTGCAGTCAAGTTTTCAGCTCTGCAGATCTGGGAAACAGTTTGCATGAAAGAATTTGGGACAGGTTCTCTTACACAGCAAGTAAAACCAGCAGAAAGGACAAGAAAAGGTGTTTATATTAATCTTTCCACTTACATTTTGGCTATTGAACTGAACAAAATAAGGTAAGTTAGGGACTGCTTTGGTGTATGACTGACTCCACAGTAAGAGTTTCTCGTGGTCTCTATTAGGAAAGCGCTCAGCTGATGACAATTTCAGCATAGTTTGATTACCTAAATTAGATTCCAATTGTCCACCTTGGTTTTATAGCATCTATTTAAAATCAAATGTGAAATGTGATACTGAATGGAGACCCTGCAGTAACCTACAAATGGGGATTGATTTGAAATATTTAAATCTAATGGGAAGGAAAGAAGGAGCCAATACATACAAAGAGAGCCTGTGAGGGAGAGGAAAGAAGAACCTGACTGGAGGAAGTGGCACAAGTGAGCTGTTTGTGCCAAATCCTCAGATTAATTCTTGCTGGAGTTGGGAGATGATGGTTTGCACAGAATTAAGGCCTGGAGCCACAGAGACAGTTGTCTGATTCTGGTTGTAATAAATAAGTGAGATGCCTAAATGCCTCTGAAAACCTGGTCCTTAAAATGCTTAAATGTGTCCAGCTGTTACAGAATTCGTAAACCTCCAATAATTACTAAAGAAGTGAACAGGCAGAACATGACAAATACATTGGCTTTGGCAAAACAGCTCTGACCATGATCACCCAGGAAAGGGTGGGGCAGTTTATTTGCTACTAAATGCTTTCCAAGCAGATGGATCTCTGTGGCTCTTTAGGTGTAGCCCAGGTGAAAGAGCTGCTGTTTTAACAGACAGCTTTTCACTCAGGAGGGAGCAAGTTGGGAAGTAAGAGCAAGCTGAGCAAGTGTGGAAGGAGAAGGATGTGCTCACTAAGGTTGGTTTGCAAATGATGTGCTGTTATTGGCGGTGTTTTTTCAGTCCAAACATTGTGTGTGCAGTGTTGGCTTTCTAATATACTAACACATTTCACAATATCTTTGCTTGTGTGTGCTTTGCTGTCTCTCAAGCAGGCCATGATGTCTGCATCTTCAGGATAGTGAATACATGCTGTATTCTTTTTTTTGGAGTAATTTTTTCCTTTGTATTAGAATCCCTTTCTCTTTGTTTTAAATCATTGAACTAATGTGAACCTTGAAGCATTTTGAGGATTAGCTTAAATATTTTTACCATGCTTGCTTTGAAGATGTAGAATGCTCCTGAAGTGCTAAGATTTAAATATGGACTGTGAAGAAAGTGCAGCTGGTTGAATTTTTAGAGGCAGCACGTTAGGTAACACGGCGTTTGTTATTTAAAGGTAAAATAAAATCCATGGAGAACTGCAAAGTATGAATAGTAGAGAAAACTTTTTGAAGACTTTGTAGAAAATAATATGTCTCTGTTTGTTTTATGGATGCCTAAAAACCTTTAGGACTCAATATGGATTAGAACACGTAAAAGATTGTGATGGAAACAGCAGTCAAAGCCCATCATTTGACCTGGAACTATCTTGTCTCACTATGGATGACAGATATAATTGACACTTTATGGTTTTTTGTTGTTTTAAATTTTGATCCATGTACACAACACCAATAGAAAAGAGAAACAAAATCATTACTGTGTGCACTACAGCATAGAGGACAAGGAAATACAGATGGGCAGGTCTTGGATGGAAGGGTTATAATTTTTCCTCTGAATGAAATGCTGTTCTTTAGAACGATATGGGACAGACGTGA
>JAWWLV010000005.1:11348614-11363181 GCA_035041135.1 Platyrinchus mystaceus
CAGGTCTTGGATGGAAGGGTTATAATTTTTCCTCTGAATGAAATGCTGTTCTTTAGAACGATATGGGACAGACGTGAATGGGTTAAGGTATTCTGCTAAACATATTGTCAGAGTTCCAGAAAAAAATCACAATTTACTTCCAGTTTTCTTCAGGGGGACTACAAATATGCAGATTGCAGTGGTGTATTCTATGCAGCAGGCATAAAATCCATCCAACAAATTTTCTTTCGTTAATAAATCATTATAACGGAAACTTAATATTATATATGCATAAGGATTGATGTGTTTCTGGTTTTTTCCTCTTTAAATAGTGACCATTTCAAAGTCTGCCTGAAAAATAGTATTAAAGACTCTCTTGCAGAATGTGCAATAAACATTTAGAGGGTTTCCTCTGTTAGCATCTTATGAGGATACGTTTCAGAAGGTTAAAAACATCAAGTATGAAATGCCCTCTGACTCGAGCGGGGTTTTGTTTGTTTGTTTGTTTTCTCCCCCAAGAACTGAGGATATTTTGGGCTAATCCAGAATGAGTTTTTGTGTTCCCCAAGCAAACTGCAATATCAATTATTTGCATACAGTCTTACAGTGTATCATCTGCTGTTGTGTGTCCTCAGGAAGACACTGCTCCTCTGATGTGTTGGTACTTTTCCAAACAGCTGAAGTGATAGCCTGTATCACTTTGATTCTGTGATTTACTACATTAACATGAAGATGGAATCTATTTTCTATTTGTTTCAGCAAGAATCTTTGTCTCACATAACAGTATTTTACTGCACTTCATCTGGCACAGAATAATCCTTGTAACATGTTCTGAGTAGGATGCTGGAAGGATGTTTTAAAAGGGAAAAATACGCTCTCAGAGGGACCAGCACTTCAAAAGAGAATGAAAGGCCAGTGAATAGTTGTTCAGGATTTCTCTTGCCTTTACCTTTCTCAAGAGATTTTACAAATATATTTGATAGAACACAGTTACCAGCACTGTGAAACACAGGATGCCTGTACCCTGCCAAAAATGATGCAGAAAGTATCAATAATAAGATGTATTTTTCTATTCTGGAGGGCTCCCTAAATCATGAAATGGAGAGAAAAATCTAAATTCTCAATTCACTGCAGGCCTAGGCGTAATTTAAGCACCATTTTTGCTGATTAGCTAGAGAAACAGATGCATCATGTGAGAGTGTGCTGTATTTGGAGAACTTGTAACTGCAGTAAGAGTATTGCTGCATGAAAACATCCAGGGCTGGCTGGCAGTGAGTAGAGAGTGTTGTACTGGCTAACAAAGGCAGGACAACTATATACAGCATGTGTATATTGTGCACTTGGTAAGCTAATCTTGGGTTTTTATGGTATGTTGGATATTTTTCCTACAAATAGAGTGTTCAGACTCCCCTTGGACCTCACTGCAAAGTTTCAGTCTGAAGTTATGAGTCAACATAGGTGATCTAACTGGCTGTTAGACCTGGCTCTGTATCTGGTGGGCAGGTGCACCCTTTATGAGGCTTCAGCAAGGGGTGTCTGGAAGAGGTGGTCAAGGTTGGAAGTCCTTTTTATGTACTGCCAAGAAGCTTATTCAGATACTGGTTGAAACAGGTTGGTACAAAAAAGCACAGGAGATGTGAAGAGGGTGTGAATTTTGATTTCTACTATTCATTTGCTTGTTCTGATGCAAGCCATTCTAATTTACTTTCCAGCACCAGCATGATGGTCAGCATTGTGCCATTAAATTTGTGCAGGAGAATTTTAGCTGTCTGTGTTCACATTAGTATAATCAGGTAAGACTTAGCCATGTATGCAGTGACAGCACAGTTTGTAGACTTACTTGTAGGGATATTTGTGTTCTAGTACATGTGAAAAAAAATAACACATTGAGATCCCTAGGGTGAAGAACCTTGAGAGTTAAATGTATGTTATTTTATGACAAGACTGAGAAAGGGTTTCACAAAAAAAAACCCAAACACATCTCCTAGACTTTACAAGGAAGAAGAAACTGTTTAATAGGGACAGTCAGGAGTTTGATTTTAAAGGGAGAGACTTTACTATACAGGCAGATGTCACAGGTGTACTCTCATATGGAATGCAATCCAATTGTTTGTAATCCTGGGTATGAAGTATTCTCTAAGTTGCTTTAATGATGGATGGCCCTAAGATAAAAAGAAAGTGTTAAGGTGGAAGTCAAATGAAGTTTGCATGTTGGCCTTCAGGTCCAGAGCAGGGAACCCTCACCAACAGATGGTTACCTTCACTGGTCTCCACTGGTATCCCTGCCAGACATGGCCCAGTTCAGCTAGTTCAGGGAGAATATATAAGAATAGCCTCAGGCAAGGGTTGTTCACATGCTCTCTTTAAAGGTTTGAATCCTTTTCCCTAGCAGAGGTGCTGGAGCTGGCCATTGTGCAGGAGGTAGGCAGCAATACCTCTCTTTTCCCATGTTTTTAGTGAAACATATTTTTACAAAAATGGTTATAAGTGTCTACCCTTGTCAGAGTGTGACTACAGAGAGTGCTGGTTTGGGATCTCCACAGACATGGCTTATGAAGTTTTGTAGCAAGCTGAAGGCGTTGTTTTAGCTAAGAGTGAGGGCAGTAACTGAGTAAGTACAATGGAGGCATATTGATTTATTCAATATAACTGTCCCCATCCACCTTCATTCAGGAGACTAACATCAGTCAATTCAAGGCTGCTCAACATCTCATCATAACAGGAAAACAACTAATATAAAATATTGTCATGAAATTCGGTAGTGGGAGAAGAGAAGGTGTTGGGATTCTGTCTGAGGCTTTGCTTTTGGGTAAGGTTCACTTGATTCCTGAGAAGCATAAGGGCTATAATAGGTAAAGGCAGTCATCTCCCCAAAGAAATAAATTCTGTGGAAGCCTCCCTAGGAGGCTGTGAGAGTTAAGCTTGGGGAAAGGAAATCTGGAATTAACTCAGTTAGTTATATAAGCCTACGTGACTATTCTTTTCCTGCAGGGAGTAGACTATAAATGGAGTCAATCCAGAATGGCTCAAAGGCTTTTTTTTGTTTGTTATGCTTTTGTCAGCTTGTGAGGGTCACTTGTGAACTCACAGCTTCAGAGAACAATCCCATGGAGGGTCCCTGGCAAGCAAGGGAAGACACAGATCATGGATCTGGAAATGCTCCTCAGTGACAGCCTGTTTCTGATCTGTTCCTTGAGAGGACAGGAATCTCTAACTGATTCAAAGTTTCACTCCTCAGGGCGTGTGAGGAACAGCAATGGGGGAAACAGAGAGAGAGGGTATTTTTCTCAAAATCCTGCCCGGGGAGGATGACAAAGAGATAATTAGTTCCAAAGAACAACAGTTCCAGTGAGGTAATTCCCCCTTCTCCAAGGGATTACCTATATGTACATTATGAACTGCTACCACAGCAGGACTGTGGGTGATATTTGGTATAAAGTCCAAATTACACAATAGATCAACTAAGTGGAATTTTGAAAAATTAAATGGAAAACATATGGAGACAATATGAATGTCTCCTTAGTGTGAGGAGCCAGACTAGAGCATTAAAAAGGGGTGGTGCCTCCTTCTTGCTCATCTTGCATCATGTTTGGCTAGTCACAGGTGATAGTATTGCCATGATTTGTGTCCCACAGTTCTGCAGAAAAGGCAGTCATTCTTCAGAAGCTGAAGGATCCAATCTGAAGCATGACTCTGACCACTGAAAGCTTATTTATCTTAAGGACATGCATTTTTCTGTGGTTTATCTCCTAATAACCATGAATACTTTAGTGGAAAACTTCATCTGTTTCTACTGGGAAATTCAGACAGACAAGCCCAGTTTATTACTTCATTCCAACAAGAAATACTAGATTGGCTTTTGGTCCATATTCAACATGCTCTAGGATGCCCAATGTCTATTATTCCTTTATTCTTCTTCCTCTTGAGACTAATTTCAAAGTAAGACAAGACAGGCCCAGTGATCCTGCTCACCTCAGTGTGTCCCAAACAGTTTTTGCTTTATGTTCTTTGAACTATATAACATCATCTGGTCCATACCATTAAATTTCACTATTCTTTTAATTATTATTTTATGGATTTTTTAAAAATAAAAATAAATCAGTTGGGCCGTGGGTAACACAGCAACACAAATGCAATGCGTGATTCGATTTATTATCTAGATTTGTGGAACTGTTAGAAAATCTAAAAATACATAGTGTTTGGCTAAATTGGGCTGAGTTCAGGTGTTCTGTGCTACCAGAATGCTGCACTTGAGACCAGGGGAAAGGAAAGGAGAGCAGCAGGGTTACAGAGGGCAAGTTAGAAAGCTCTGACTCGGAAAAGTAATTCAATCTTCTCACCTGGGGAGTCACTGTTAAGTACAAGTCATGAATTGCACTGTGGGTAGTTCTGAATGGCATTTAAGAACTGTAGTGAGCTGTTGTACCCAACCAAATACCATGAAGGGCAATGGAGGTCAGTGTATGTGCTTGGGTGCCTTTTGAATTTGTCACTTTAAAGGGTATATTCTCTGAATGCTGCCTGCTCCCCAGCAAAAGCCTTCAGTGAGAATTGGAGGGCTTGATGCTAACAAGTTTATTCTGCAGTGTTATTTCTTGTTTCATTGCCTTTGCTGAAACCTTGACCAATATGTACTACTTCTTTTTTTTGTTTGTTTTTTCCATGGCTGTGATTTGCCTTTGAACCCCCAGGAGGAAGGCCATGGCTATAGGAATTTGGGTTTGAGCACTTTGTCTAAAAGCACAGCATAACCCCATCACAATCAATCTGCCTTGGGTGTCATTAATGCCAGACTGTAGTACTGCTCTTGTACTCTGTTGTTGCTAGAGTGCTCTTCAACTAAAAATTCTGTTTATTATACTTTTGGGCAGGTTTCTTCTCTCTTACTTCCCCAAACAAACAAACCTAAGTGTTCCCTATCTAAATTCTTACTTCATTAGGTAACTAAGCCATTAAAGTCTGTGAGACAAATACCATAAGATGATTTTGAGGGCCAGTGTGAGGAATTTGAAATGTGCTCACAGCCACAGAAAAGAAGCCAGTAATATGAGGACTTTATACACATCCACCCACAGACATACATGTGTGTGTAAGCACAGACACATATACATGTACCCACACTAATTATGTTGTAGCTCATTTAAAAAGCTCAACTCTTTCGGACCTTTCTCTCCTTCTGGGTTGCAGTGTCCCTGTAGGAATGTCTGATGTGAAATTTGCCAGTCAAAGGTGGAGAAAGAAAACCCTTTTGGCTTTGTTGTGACACTCAGATAGAAATATTTCTGTTACATGATTCTCGTCCGTCTTTCAAATGCCAAGATATTTTTAATTAAAAAGAAGAAAAGGTTTATAGCATCTTCTCTTCCACAGTTCTCTTAGTGTCTGCAGAACAACACTGGTTGCAGTGTTGTGTAAATGCAGATGTTGTGCTTTCAGATCTTTGTTTAGTGTGTCCTCTGGGTACTGTGTTGCACCACACAGACATTGCAGCCTGGTCAGCCTTTGGTTTAAAAAAATCCCTGCACTGTGCCCCAACTATTTCATAACAGATCAAAACCCCATTATAATGCCACTTCATTTTTATTTTACAATTCTTTTCCTGGCTCTTTCTAGATGACAGATGGGATTTTAGCTGTGTTTGTGTTACAGTGTCTTTCTTGTTCTCTTAAATACATAAGCCAAAATTTGATCTTGCTGAAAATTTAATCTTGAAGAGGAAAGAATTTTAGACTAATTCAAACTGTAACAGAGGAAAATTTTTTCCCATGAAAACCTGTAATGAAGTTGGTTCATCTTGTACATATGGGAGGGTAGTTTCACACAGTTGTCACTCTGTTGTCTCTGTGACTAAACAGAGCAATTTACAGTAAATACGACTTCTGGATTGAAAATTGAGCTCTTAATTTAATTTTTTTTTCCACATAGGTCTTCCTGTTCTCCTGTTCAAATTGCCAAGCTTGGTATATGGTACAGCTGCTCTTTCTTGTATCTTTCCCTTCTGCTGTTCTGTGTTCTTTACATTCATTTCCAGGAGCTTTCCAGCACCTCTTTTATGACCACTGGCCTGGAACAGGACTCTTAATACATACCTGTTGTTTTCAGTTAAAAAATAAATTCCAAGTTTCTGCTTTTGCATGCATACAGGAACAGTTCCCTTCTGACAGTGTTTGAAAACAGAGGAGAGTTTTGCTCCAAGCACTGTCCATGGGCAGATTTCCATGTTTCAGCACTGAGGTTACTCAACCACATGGTACAGCACAAATGCCACCCAAACAACTGGGCTCTTAGGGATGGCATCACCTGAGGTGCAATTTTTGGTGTAATGACAAGTAGAGGTGGCTTGGATCAGCAGCAGGTTTTCCCATGTGGTTTTTGTTGTTGTTGTTGTTTGTTTGTTTTGGAAAATACCCCGTTTTTCTTTAAAATTAGTGGTTCTATTTATAGCTAATTGTTGGTATTACTGTGTGAAAGAAACGAGGATCGTGTTATGTCAGGGTATCATGGATAATCCCAAAGAAGAGTACTGCCTGAAAACTAGAGTACACTTGAGGCTAAAGTAGAATAATCTGTTAATGGGGGTATTTGCTGCTGAAGACAAGTGGCTCTCCTGATGATAATATAATTAAGAGCTTTTTGTAATAAACAATCCTGCCAACTATATGCTTAGTGAAACTACTGGCCCTTACACAAAGTACACTTTGATGTCTGTACAAGCAGTTGCCACCATTGCTTGAAGTGCTTTTTGATGCTGTGCAGGTAACCAGTTTGCAGCCCAGTCGGTGCTGCTTTTCAGCCACGTCTTGAACAGTCAGTCACAAGTGAGAGGCAACAGCCCAGGTTTGCCATAGAAAATGGTTAAATAACTTACAAGAGGATTCTGTTCTAGCAGTCCAAACTGCTAGATTCATTTGTCATTTACCTCACTAAAAATTCACTGTGAAAGGGGTGGGTGACATGACCACCTAGCAGGGCTTATTTTTTTCAGTGTGTAAATAATTTGCTTTTGGAATAAGATGTTCTAATAGTGACACTGCAGCCTGAAGTGAGAACTGAAAGGACCACTATAAACCTGGGCTCAAAGAGATGTGGGCTGGGTTTTTTATTTGTTTTGTGTTTTGTGATTTCATCACATTCAGTATAATCAGCCACTAAATTGTGTCCTAAGTTCTCAAACTGAGAGCAGATCCTGATTTCTCCGAGTAGTCACATCACGTTATAGTACGTTTGGTAACTTCCTGAGCAGTTCTTGGTGTTTTCTTTCTCAGTGGACTAAATCATAATAGTGTTTACTTGCATTTCAGCCACAATTAGGAAACTTTCTGACTAATCTTGTAATAGATGGATTTAGACTGTTCCTGTAAGTCGATTCAGGTTTTGTTTGACAATATTTTCCAGTGATTCTCACACATTGTTTCTAAAACTACACAAGAATTTTCAACAAACTGCAAATGCGTCCTAAACACTTGAGCAAATGCCTCCTGGAAATAGAAAATAAATTAATATATTTAAAACTTTAAATTTCCATCTGTATCATGGTGAGATCCAAGTGTTAACAGCCTTGTCTCTTGGTCTTCTCTCTCTCAGGTTCTTCCTCTCAGACTTTCAAAGGCCTGATCTGGTTCTGTTTAGCCTCTTGAAGGTTTATTCACTATTTTTGTGAACTGTCAAGCCAACAGTAAAGCAGAAATGTTGGCTTTTGTTGATTATTGCTTGCTCTCCACCTGATGTAATTTCCTCTAACAGCCCATCTCTCCTTGCTGTATGAAAATTATCTTTTTCCATCACTTACTTTACCTGAGTACAAGAACATGATAGTACAGGGGCAATCTCTAATGCTAATCTAGTTTGGGTGTGATCAGCATCCTTGCTACTGCTCTGAGCTGGTTTGGAGAGAGGGAAGGAAGGATGAAGGAGAGCAGGAGAGGACAGGTGGGGAATTGGGGAGAGTCCCACATATCTCTCTGCAGCTATTCTCAAAGAGAGACAGAAAAGCATGATAAAACTCCAAAAGCTTTGTTCAAAGCAAAGCAGAGCTACTGTCTGAAATATATTCAAACCTAAATTCTCCTGCCCCTCCAGCAAACTTGCTTCGTGTGACTGTGTGTGTTTTGACTGTGCAAAAGAAAAGCTTCAAGCAATGCAAATAATGTCCTTCTTCTGAAACCTGGGTAGAGATAAACTAGGCACGCTGTAGAAATGTAAATGTCACTAAAATCTCAAGTGGGTTTAAGATACTGCTTTGAAAATTCATAAATTTGCTCTCACTTAGCCGGGGCTTCCGTTTGGGAATCTGTATTAAAGGAAGAGATTTTTGCTTTGGAGGAACAGACTCCATTTCTGTTTGTGGAAACAGAGCTGAACACAAATCTGCCAGCTCTTTACCCAGCCCTGATGCCAGTCTGTTTAATGATGCCAGTCAGTGGCCTCGTGCCTTTCCCCTTCCAATACAGAGCTGCTGTCACCTTGGAGGAATTGCTGATGCTTCACTTTGTGGGGTTTAAAAATAGTAACCAGGGGAAGGAAGGAAGGAAGGAAATGCTGTCTAAGTTGCAATAGGTGTAATTTTCTGTCTGACTGCTGTTTTTCTTTGTCTCCTTACCCTGTATTAATTATTCCAAGACCTTTAGTCCTGACTGAAACCTTACTAATGTTGCAGCCCTTAGACTACAGAAACATCAAAATGCTTAGTTCACAGAAGGAGAGTGGGACTGCAAAGCCTGTTCTCCTTGATTTTTCCCAAAGGAGAACTCTTTACTGATTGCTAATGTGTTAGACTAAAGAGTTTTACAGGACCACAGCAGTGTGCAGTTCTCTTTATTCTTCTCAAGAGAAGGAACTTCAAATGTTAACTTGCAAAACAAATTGTCTGAGAATACAAAGGCTATGACAGAGCTGTGACTTAAAAAGCTGTCCCTCCTGGCACTTCTGCACCAGTTGCCTCTCAGCTGTTCATGACTTCACCTAAAAGTCAGGTTTATATCTTCCTTCTAAGGAAAACTCTCAAAGGATTGTGATTTATACCAAGAAGGACATAAATATGATCTTGGTCCAAGTCCAGTGGATCTGGCGACTTCTCCTGTAGCATCCACTTCAGGAATTATGCTTCATTAAGGGAATTAAAGGATAGGATTAGTCCAATATAATAACATCTCCCTCTACCCCACCTCCAGAGCTACACACTTCTACTTTAGGAGCCTTTAAATGCAAAAGATAACTTGATTTCAGATGAATAAAATGGAGGAACCCTGTGATCCAGGCAGTCCATGTACTCTGACACTTCCTGGTGTTAGCAGCCATCCTGTTTGCCTGTGGACTCCTGAATTTAAATTGAACCAGTCCTCTAAATCCCTAATTTATCTTGTCCTGACAGCCTGCTATACAAAACATCTAAATGGGCATAAAGTCAATCTTAGCTACCAGTATATGTTTTTTCCAGAGTCAATGAGATCTGACACTGCAGTTTCTCCAAACGCTGTTGTAAATTTTATTAAAATGGAAAGCCAGACACAGCAAGTTTATCTCCAACTATAAAGTATTTTCTTTATCATGTACTGCAGCACTGTAACGAGACAAGTGAGCTATGGGAAGAATTATGTCACATCTTGATAGGGAAAATCCTAGAAGGCTTTCAAAAGAATAAAAATGTTATAAAACTGTATTATGGTGTGCATGATAAATCATAAGCTATTTTTAACTTTGATACTTTCTGGTGGATTAGCAGAAATACTGTAGTTTTATTGAGATTAACACTAATTCTAGGAATAAATCTCTGGGGGAAAAATGAAGTGAGGAGTGTTACCCACCTGAGGATGACTAAAATGATTTTCTTTCAAAATGTTTTCTATGTAAAATATGTCTCCCTATACTTATTTTATCCTCTCCTTGGTGTTCACAAGCAACATTACTTGCACCTTTCTGTTGCAAAAGAAACAGGGTGTTACATGATTTGCAAACACGGATGGCTGTGCTGTCTATAATAAGAACACACATAGAAAAATGTTGTGCTGACAACCATCTTGAAAATATAGGGGCAGGAAAGAAGCTCTTTACTTGTCATGCACATAAATTTGAAAAATCTGCATTATGAACCCATTTTACTTAAATGTTCTCAAGTGTGGTTGGCTCCAAGTTCTAATTCCTCTGCTACTGGGATGTAGACTGTAATTATCTGGCAATGTTAATAAATTTATCCTGGAGATATGGAACTTGCTTCCAATGAAAACTTTGCAAATTGAATTATCTCTGCAAAATCTGATATTTTACACCAAAGACTACTGTATCAATAAAATCCTTTACTGGCTTAGAGTGATGTATGGCAGGATCAAACTGCTCAGAAAAAGGTCTTTTTAAAAACAGTCAGACCACCAAATCTTTGTGTTTTACCACTATAATGGTAAACTTTTCACTTTCAGTTTGGAGAAACTGTTAACAGAGGGCTTTATGACTTTTTGAAAATTCAGAAATGACTTTGAACAAAACATCAGGGTGACCAGAAGTCATAAAACATCAAAATTAACAAACACATCACTTTTCTAATGGTCAGAGGACCACTGTATGGACTTTATTTGGACCATTAAATGGACTCACTCTTAACTTCTTATGTCTTATTTGGACTCTTAAAATAACACAATTTTTAGGTGGTTGGGGTTTTTTATTTTCTTCTCAAAATTAGCACAGCAATGGCATACATTCTTTCTCTAATTTCTAATTGGGAAAGGATCCAGTGGTAGGGATGACTCCAGTTGTATCCTGTTCAGTGGCAGAGCTGGTGGATTCAGCAGTCAGTATTAACTAGACTGGAATTGGCCTTTCTTTGCTGCTTCCACCCATCAGGGAAAGGGTGTGTGTCGTACTCTGGGTCTAGAAGTGGCTGGAAGTTAGAAAACTTTACAGTGGCACACAACAGGGCTGCCAGTAATGGCAGGAGGGGGAATTTGTGCCTCTGACTTCTGGGATGCAGAAATAAAAATAGTATTAAATAAGAAATCTGAGCGTTCAGATTTTAAAATGCTAAGGCGATTACCTGTGCAGTCTTAATTATTATTTATTTATTATTTGATCAAATTATCTCCTAAACACAGTTTTAAATTACATGATTAATGAGATGCTTTTTGTTCTGATGCTCCTGACTTGTTTATGTGTATGGGCTGGCCAGATGCAGGCGGAGAGCAGCTATTTAATATTCTCTTGCTCCACCATGCCCAAGTGTGGCTCTGTGCCACACATTACTTCATGACAGTTGAAAGCATTTCCTGAAGACAGGTTGCCTAATTTCCTAATGGACACTCTTATGCCATTTGCTGTCATATGACACATCCACATTAAAAATTATTAGTTTTATAGGAAAGAAAGTGAGTCACAGGAAAAACGAAGTGTCCTTTTATGCTGCTGTCCAATACAGGGTGCCTAAGACTACTTTTTTTTTTACTTTAGAGTACTTAGCCTTATGTATCAATTAATATGCTCAAAATAAAAGTTCTGTAGCCTTTGATTGCAGCTGCAGGTACCCAGTGTATTGGTGAATATGGTTTCAAATTGTGAGTCCAGAAAATGAGGGAAGATAATAATGGGGCCCACTGTTAAATCAGAGAGCATTGCAGTGGATTTCTGTTAGAGGCAAGTTCAGAATCCTCTTCTTCACAGCTGCTTTCAATGACTTGAATCATCAGACTTCTGCAGTTTTTCCTTAAAACCATTTCTCATTCACTATATAATTTTTTTCCAGTAAATGATGCAGTGATCCTGTAGGAAACAGCATATCCATGTAATGATTCACACCCATCCTTTGGAAGTTTCATCTTTTGAACTAAAATAGGGAGGACAAATGAAAAAAAGAAAAACCACAAAAAACAAAACCCCCAAAAACTCAAACCCACAGACCAAAACAAAATGCCAAAACAAATCCCACCCCAATTAAGAAACAAAGCAAACAACAACCCACAACTTCAAAGCTTCCTTCAAGAAAAGAATGGTCTGATCATGTAATTTAAAAATTCTGAGATCTGAATACCCAGGCTGAATTCCTGCATTTCTTTAGTCTTGTGTTCAGTGCTACAACTTGAATTTCAAGGTTAATGATTGCTCCAGTAAAGCAATAATCACAAGTTCTCTAACTGATTAAACACCTTAAATCCTCTTATAACTGCATCTTTTTACCTTCTAGTTCACTATTACACAGCAGTGTAGAAGGCAAGACTGTTGTGAGTTACAAACTTGTAAAACTGTTAATTCAAAGCATTGCAGGGAATAGATCTTGTTAAAAATTTGTGTGATAGCTGTCAGATGTTTCAGAAGACGGAAGGGTATTTTTCCTGAGAACATGTGTTCCCAGTTTGAGATGGGCTCTTCAAAGCACAGCAAAGTTTTTTTGCTGCTGGCAACTTTCATGGGTATAAGTAACTTTAAGAACAAGGTAGATATTTTCTTCTCTTTATATCCAGTAGAGTTGGATTTCAGTGTAATTCAGTTGGTTTCATAACTCAGGAATCAAGTACAGAATGAGGTTTAAAAACAGGAATAGGTGGTTCTATGGACTTTCTGACTATGTCCTCTGAATCTCTCTATATGACAACCCTGTTAGTTTTGTAGTATATATATATATATATATGAATTTTTTTCTGCATGTCTAAACATTGGGGCCATAACTGCATAAAATATATCCAAGACAGACCCCCCCCATGACACACTTTTGTATTCCTAAAATTACTGTAATCATGTTACAGATCCATTTACAGCATGCTAAAATAACACTAATTCATAACTCTCAATGAAACAAGACCATAAGTTACACTTGGTGCTAGTTTATATCCTTCTTGTGCTTCCCAATTTGGTAGAGCCCGTGCAGGTGATAAATTGTTGTAGAATTGGACACATTTGTCTGGTTTTCTCTAACCTGAAGCTACAAAGAACTCTAAAACCTGAGACCGAGATTAGAAAAGAATCCTTTGACTGCCTTTGTCATGCAGGTTTTAATTAGAAAATCATGGACCATAGGCCAAATCTGCATTCAGGGATCTTATTTTCCTCTACCCCAGCCATGTGCAGCCTCTCTCCTGGTCTATCCTGGCTGTCCTGCTGCTCCCTCTGTCTCTTAAGACAATGTGAGGCAGAGAAATCTCTTGTCCCTGGTGCCATGGCAGTTCATGGCAGAGCAGAACCTGCTGAGCAGTGGCTGCTGCTCAGAGCTGTGTTTCTGCCAGCCAGAGCAGGGGAAGAGTCTCCAGGAACCCTCAGGGGATGCTGACAGTGATGCTGCCATAGTTCCTAAAAGGATGATGTGTGGGACACTGGGTAGGTGAGTGCCAGAGGCTGTGTTTCCCCTATTTTCCAGCCTGTGAAATAGAGATGGATTCCTGTTCTTCACAACCCTGCCCCTCCCTCCCTGGCAAAAACAGGATTCTCGAGTTCCCATCCCATTCCCAGAATAAATATTTTATTTATTTACTTACTTATTTGCCCTGGAGGACAATTTCTTCATTCAAGACCAAGGCAGGGCTTTGTGATGGTGTGATGTGTAGCAGGATGTTGAACGAGGTGGTTCAGACCTGGCAGTGCCAGCACAGTCAGACCCTCTAGATATGTTACTTGACAGTGGTCAAAAAAAAATCCATCCTTCCCCCTGCCAATTAATTCACTCCTGAATTAAATAAATTTGTCTTTACTGCTGTGCTTTTAAGGTTTCTCTTTCAAGTGCAAAGAAACATTAGATAAAGCCTTGGGAAGGGGTAGGGACAGGTGGGGTTTTTTTTTGAAAAGAGAAGCAGTTTGGATAATGATGGAACTCAGCCCATGAAAACAGTAGCTGGCTGGATCTTTAGAGGAAGCACAGCAGGGAACAACATCTCTGCTCCTTTAGTTCAGGGGAAGGTATTCTCCTAAGCTGAAATGCTGCATTTACATTTTCTGCTCCAATTTAGGGCCTTCAATACGGTGACTGATGTTGTCACTGGTTCCTTCTCCTGAGCTCCTTTGATGTGAGCAGCTGTATTCTCCAGGATAAAACCTCATCAGAGGATAAACTGACATGGACACGTCTCAGTGTGAAACAGCATTAATGTTTTTGTGATGTTAGTTATGTGTCACAAAACCAGTGGGAGTGTAAGGCATTGATAACTGAGCAAAGAATGTAAAAACTCTAGAGTGGAAAAACCAAACACATCCTTGACTGCAGAACTTGCAAGAAATACCCATCAACCAACCATATTCTCCAGCCAGCAAAGTTACCTTCAAGGGACAGTGCGTTTTCAAACACACCATTTAGCTTTTGAATGCCCTTCTGAATATTATTGGTGGGTTTTCTTCTCCTGGAGACTTCAGCAAGTTATAAGTTTGTTTGTCTTAGTATTTTTATGCTGGCAAAACATCTGGTGCCATAAGCAGACACAGCACTCTTCAGGGTTGCTTAGTTGGTTTTAATTAGAGGAAAGCTGCCTGGGACAGACAATGTTCTTCTCTAAGCATGGTTTTGGTTTTTTTTTTTTTCCCCTGCATTTAAAAAGAAATCAATTTTTTCCGTTTAAAATATTTATCTTTAATTTTTTAAAAATTACAAATAACAGATGACATGCAGTTCTTTGCTAATATAAACA
>JAWWLV010000005.1:11364012-11408773 GCA_035041135.1 Platyrinchus mystaceus
CCGTTTAAAATATTTATCTTTAATTTTTTAAAAATTACAAATAACAGATGACATGCAGTTCTTTGCTAATATAAACACCCCACAACCTGTAGTTCAGTGTAAAATGATCCCTGTTTAATAAGCAGCTTTGAAAACGGAAATCTGAATTTCTCAGATGAGCATGCATTCAAAAATAAAATGACAACAGACTGAAAGGATTACTGATTTTGTAGGGGTTTGCTTTTCTCTGCTCCCAAGGACTTCAACAGACCTTTGTCTCTGAGTATTCATGCATTGAAAAATATTGTGGATTTTTTTTTATTTTCTTTTAAATCATAAATATTTGTTGACAGCATTGTGTGCTTTGTGTACAAGTTAAATATTATGGATACGATACACTATATCCTTTATATCCTACAGATATAAAATAGCACAGCATTTACCTTTTTCAAAGATTTGCCTTGTGTTGGAGAATAAAGGGAATTTTTTGGTTTTTTTTTTTCCTAAAATGGTCGTGTGTGGCCAACACTTGATTTTATTATTATTATTTTTTTTTAAAGTATGTTTAGTTGAAAGAAAGGTGGGAGGCCTGGATTTGAGTGTGTTTGTATGTGTGCATTAGAAAGGGGCTGGGGGAAACTCCAGAACATGCAAGGTCTGCAAGTGCTGTGTGGCTGTGCTAAATTGTTACCATGACACTGAATAATAGCGAGGTGATGAGCTGAATTTCTAACAGCCCTAATGGTGCCGAGCAGTCCTTGTCTCCTGCCAGCCAAACATGCAGAATATTCCATGAATAAACCTTGTTTGTTTGTTTGTTTCTTTGTTTTAATTCATGGTGGTTGTCCTGCAGCTGAGTAAGGTGCAGATGAGCAGTGCTGAGCAGGAACCTGGGCAGGGCAGCATATATTGCCTTTTTCACTATGGTGTACGTGGTGTGCTCATTTTAAGCTGTAAGGATTTTCTGAAAAGCAGCAGTAGAAATCAGGTTGTATCAAGTCCCATGTGTTCTCCCATGAAGCACCCCAGCCTTTTTTCTTGCCTGAAACGTCAGGATCATTGTGAGTTTTAAATTAAAAACACTGTGTAACATTTGGATGGATCACCTGATAAGATTTCCCATTTAAATCACAACCTGCTGTCTTTTTTTCATCTCATCTTCTACCTCTGTCATGACACTGGGCTGCTGAGTAGCTTATATTACTTACTCTAGCGGTGAGTTACATGAGGTAAGGAAAAATTGATACAGAAGGTTGGGAAGAGGAGATGTCTGGATAACAATGGAGATCTGTTACTCTGCCACTGACTCAGGTTGCACCTGAAGGGTGAAAAATGCCATCTGGTGTCATCCCTGTCTGAGAAAACTTCAGAGTAGCAGCAAATGATCAAAAAGGTTCTTTGTTTTTGGCCCGTTTTCACTACATGAAGCAGCGTCTCATGTCAATGATTAGTGAGAAGACGACAGCTTTCAGACTTTCTCCAAGCGTGCACTTTTAAAATATAGAGTGTGGGACTAACAAATCAACTTAATATTTAAGTCTGCTACCTATTTGTGAGAGTTTGGCTTTGATGAGCTTATCACAGGTGGAAGTGCAGCTTCATCAGTGGTGTGGTGTCCATTCACCAGACAAACCAGTTGAGAAATACTCGTGGCACAGCCCGGCCCAGCAGAAATACCCACACTGGCAGTACAGGGAAACTCTTTCTTGAATGCTGGTACTGTGTGGCTGCATTAATCTTTACAAATTAAGGCTCAACCAGCCTTTTCCACAAGAAATATGACAGACAGAACTAGTTCTATGACAGAACTAGTTTTTAAGAACTAGAGTTGCAAGGGTTTGCTGCCCCAACAACTAATATGCCCAACCATATTTTCCCCCAAGGTAGCATCTCCATAGGAATGTATTGGAAAGGTTTGAACTAGGTGGCAAATGTGCATCTCTGGCTTTCCTTAAGGAATATAATTCACTCAATGTGAAATCCCTCAATGCTTTGGACATGTTGAAATGCTTGACCTTTTAGAGACAGTTTCTTTCCAAGTCTCATTCCTCTTGTTCTTTATGAAGTTGGTAAGACGGGGGGTGGGAAGGGAATGGAATATTTTTCATTTGCCTCAGATGAAAACCTCTCACACAAGTGGAATATTTTCAGTCCCAGAAAAAATAGATTCTTGACCACTGAAGAGAAAAACATTTTTTTTAATCAGGGAAAAAAAGAGAATAATTTGTTTATCTTATTTATTAAAAACCAGAGCTTTGTTACAGAACTCCTTATGAATAACTAGTACTTAGAGAGGCATAAACTGCTATCCAGAACGATGTAACTCTGATTGGTAGTAGCTTCCAATAAAAAAAGGTCCCTCCTTTACAACCTTCTTCCACTAATTTGTGGTTTAGATATTTCCTTATGTTAGTCAACTTCGAAACCTCAGTTAAGTTTGTTTTCATTAGTCTCCCCAACAACACCACAATTCTCAGCTCAACAACTTTGGCTTGTGGCTGTAATTGAGCAAAGAGGTGGATTTCCAGGGGTGAGAGGTGCTGAGGAGTTTACAGGACCTGTGTATATATAATTATATCACTCTGGAGGTGTGAGGCAAAGGCCAAACACACCATGACCTCTTCTTTGGAAGTGCACGAGGAAGCAGCCAAGGAGAGCGAGCTGCAGAAATCCACCCCAGTCCCCTTTCTGTTCCGCTCTCGGGGGTGATTTGCCCCTGCATAGAAATGAGGACAGCTAGTTCTTTTAGTTTCAACCTACTTTACTGTCTTGAGGGATTGCACCTGGACAGGGGAGGTTTGCCAGGCAGGGAACAGTGTTGGTTATTAAATGAGCAGTGCAGCACTAACCCCTCCTGGCCTCCACGTATTGAGGAGCTCCGTGTTAAGCGGTTTCATGACATGAACGGAGTGTATTGGCTGCATGTAAACAGGCACCCTGAGTTGCTGCAGAAGACTCCCACTACAAGGAATTTATTAAGGGAGAGGGAGAGCTTTGGTGTGTATTAAAGCAGCAGGAGTGAAGCAATGTGGCGCAAAAGGAATACGGGGAAGGTGCCAAGTACAAAAAATGCAAAGGGTTCCAAGATGTAGCAATGCGAGGCACTGGGAAAAAGGGGGAGGAAGAGACAGCTAGAGAAGTGACAAATATGAAGTGAAACCTTTATGAGATATGGAGTATGTAAGGGAAGAATTTGAATTTGATGAGATTATTTAAAGCAGAAGATTTCATCAAGAGCTGAATTTATTCATCTGCACTTAGTCCCACTGCAGCACAAGAAAGTCCAAAGAAAGTTGATAGAGTCTTTATCATCTTGCACATGTAAAAAACCTCACAAACTAACCCATGATTTGCATTCCCTGTGATGGATGCCAGTCCTTCACACAAAAAGGTGTGTGCAGCACAACACAAGCACCTCTGGTGGGATATTTGTGTTGGTTGCTGATAATGGTTATTTCTCATAGGGCAGCAGCTCAGACAAAGAGGAGGCTGATGTACAGTGAAAAGGGCTGAACATAAAACACTACTGCACTCTCACAAGCAGCATAAGGATTTTTTAGAGCCCTAATAACAGAGAGAGACTTGGGACTTTCCTGCCCAACTGGCAGCAGCCGCCTTCCGAGAGCGTTTAGAGAGCCTGCAGGGGGATTAATTATAAACACGCGGCTTGATTTGCAGCCATCGCAAAAAACATCTGCAAGGTACAGATTGCCACTTGCACGTACGGTGCTGCGCGGGAGCGTCCTGGAGCTTACGAAAATCCACGCTGGAGCCATGAATCAAACTCCGTCATGTGACGGAGGGGAGGGAGGTGCTGGGCTGGCTCCCAGCCAGTGGCAGGAGCTGATGGGTGGAACAAACGGGGCATAAAAAAAAAGCCCGATGTGACTAACGGATCCTGGATGCGTGGTACCTCTGTTTGGATCTACAGGAATGTAGGCTCTAGCAGTTCTGCAGCTCTGCCAGCCTTTTGCCTGACGCTGGAACTGCTGCTCACAAAGTAGAACCCTGCTGCTCTGTGGTAGGAAGGATAGAGAAAGAACATGGCCTGCATTTTGAAGGTAAATCTCTATCTGTTGCTTGAATGCATTGTTAGAGAGCCCCTCGCTGCTCAGAGGCATGGATTCCGTGCGATCCTATTGCATCTTCGTTGTGTTTCTGAATACTGGCTTTGTTTGGCAAATGAATGTGGAGATATTCTGCAACTTACAGCTGTGCTCTGCTTCCCTCTGCCATTCTTTTCCTCTTTCCCTGCATTGTCAGAACTGTGAGCTAGTGGGGAGGGAAGTGTGTACTGAATAACAGGAGGGGGGAGAGGGTTCTGGTTTATCTCAGCTGACTTTGTCTACCCTGAATTCCTTGCCTTTGGGCAACAGACTTCCAGTACGAAGGGCAAAATGGGGAAGTTACTTTCTTTTTCTAACCTTGCAGCATTTACTGCTTTTAAAGCAAAGGTTGCAGATGTACACAGCTGTCCCAGTTGCTCCTTAAGCACACACTCCCCTGCTGAATCTACTCGAGATCCACATGCTCCGCACAATTATACTTAATATTTACCTGCATTTTTCTAACCGAGCAACCTATCTGACAGAGAAGGTTTTCCCCCTTCGTGCCAGCAGATATAAGCGTGAACTTACCGTGTGATCATGTGCTTTCTCCAGCCTGCTTTCCTCACCGGGAGAAAAGTATTTGCAACCCGCATGTCATGTAGATGGAGGGAGCATCCCTGGCAGCGGGTGTTGAATGGAAGGGGAGGAGACGGAAGTGCGGTCAGTTGGGAACACACAGCGTTTGTTTCCTTGCAGGGCTGTCACTGGCAGGGAGTCGCTTCTCCGACTTGAAAGTGGTTTGTTTTCGGCTCCCTTTGCTCTCTGCCTCGCTGCTGCTGCTTTCGGTGGATGTTTTGGGGGACGTTTGCACTTTGGTTTATTTTCGTAAATGAAACTGATCTGTGAGTTCTTTGTTATTCGCAATCTGATCATCTGGCAAAGAGTCGATTATCCCAAACTTTGGGATGGCCTCTCACAGCAGTTGCCTTCAGCATATCAACAAAGTGGAGAAGTTTTGCAAAGCTTCAAAATAATAATAATAAGTGTTCCTGTGTCTCCATGAACCCAACCCTGAACAACTTCTTATTTTGCTGCACTGTTTTCCTCTTTTCATTCATTCATTCTCTATTAGTGGGTCAGTGGTACATGAATATTTTTCGAGTTTTCTGTCTTGAGCATTTATGTTGTGGCAGCTTATATTAATAAAAAAGGCAAGGTCTGCTCTATGTGCAGAAACTTCTGTGAACTACCATGTTCTGCTTGGAGATAGATAGTAACAAACTCCTTTAATCAAACAGCAGTAATGTAGCTGAGAGTTGTGACTTGGGATGAAGCTCTGTGAATGGAGCCTGGTTTCACAAAGATGAGTGAGTGAACTGCTTTTTAAATGCTCCCTGAATGACTTAGCTTGGATCTGCAATAATCCAGAATTTCTAACTTTTTTTTTTTACTATGTGGAGACATCATGTGCAAAATCTTCCCTCTGGCTGTAACAGTTAAATAAGAATGTTCTTTTAAAAGAAAACTCCACTGTCTGTTTTCCCTCCCTCCCAATTGTTTCCTCTGCACAGTCTGGTGACACAGCCATGCCTTAGAGTTTGAATTATAACACAATAAACATCTTCCCTCTGCCCAGGCCTGAAGCTCCATTTGGGTTGTTCTGATGATTAAATCAATAGATTAATTGGTATTTCTTGGCGGACAGACCTCTTCCAGGTTAATTCTTAATCTTGTTAACACAGGCAGGTGCAAGGATAAAAAGTGAAA
Source organism: Platyrinchus mystaceus (assembly GCA_035041135.1). Lineage (NCBI taxonomy): Eukaryota > Metazoa > Chordata > Aves > Passeriformes > Tyrannidae > Platyrinchus > Platyrinchus mystaceus. The sequence goes on from JAWWLV010000005.1 coordinate 11,369,808, forward strand.
CAGATATGATGAGAAGATTAGCTTTGCCATAAGGCAGGCTGGATTTTCTCAGTCAGGCATCCCACAGGAGTAGTTTAAATGTCTAGGTGAAGATACTTAATGGTGTTTAAGTTTTTAATGTAATGTCTACAGGTACTCCTCAAGCTTTTTCCCTAACAAGGAAATTCAGAATTGTAAATATATTTTGATGTTACACCAGGCTAATTCCTTCATGAAAACATAAACCTGTCAACAACACCCTCCTGCTTTCCCTTAGGTTTGTCCTGACTCTCCTATCAGTCAGTAGTTTGTGTGGAAACAGGGGAAAAAAAATAATAAAAAATAAATATCTCTAGGTATAAATTTGAACCAGGTGGTGTCACATTGGATGGGAAGCCAGAACACCTGGGTGTCCTTGCCACTTCAGCCCTGAGTGTCTCTGTGGCTCTTCCTTATGGCTTGCCCTTTTCTGTTCCTGGGTTTTTAACCCCCCTGCCAAAGCTATTGAGACTGGTTGAATGTTGGAGTTCTGTATGAGTGAGAGTTTAACAGAAATGAGATTGGATAGAGGTGTCTGTAAAGTGAGAAGTACAGAGGTGGCTCTTAAGAATCAACTGGAGTTACTTAGAGCGGTTAAGAGCATATTAGAAGAGGTGTAGAACGTTTAGATATCAAGATTCCCTTTCAGTATGACCACTGCATGAAATAATCTGTGTGCAGCTCGTGCAGAAATGCTTGGGAAGGCGATTCTTCCAAGGGTGCCTACTGATGTTTGTTTGTGTCCCTCTTGTATTTGTTGTGCACTCTCCCTGCCTAAGACTGATGGGGCTGTCCCTGATCATGGCTCCAGAAACTTTGTTCCCTGCTCAGTAGTGGGACCTTCTTGGCCAAACCAGTGAAACTCCTCTTCTGAGGTATTCTCCCTTCTGTTACAGAAAAGCAGAGAAGGAGGCAAGTTCCAAAATGCCTGATGTGTTTTTATTTTCTCCGGCGTGACTTTTAAGAAGTGTGGCAGAATAGCTGAGTGAAGTGTAGGCATTTCTTGGAAGCAAACAGTTGATCTTATGCTGGTTACTATGGTAGCTGCATGTCACCTTGCCAATTACTAGATTAGCAGTGATTGCTAGTTATGCAGCCACTGTTATCCCCAGCGATATCAGACTCCCTAAGTTCTGCTGTATCATCCACTGACTCTTGAAAACGGTGACAGATGTTAATAAATTACTTCAAACTCCACTTTTTGCATCATTTAAAAGATGGTATTTCAAAGTACCTGTCATCTTACAAAAAATACAGCATGAATGATAATGGGATTTTGTAAAATCTTGACATCCCCAACTGAGGACTGGACCGTGATATTTTAAAGCAAATAGAACATGTTTGCACATGCTGAACTTTGCAGGGGATTGTGTCTTACCCTATTTCCAAACTCTTCTTTTTAAAATGGAGGTTTTGAAGAAGATGATGGGGGTCGATTATGTTGTCATCACAGTACAATTTGTAACTGTGCAGGCTTAAAACATAATAATAAAAATAAAAAAAATCGTGTCCAGGGAGGACTAAGCATGAAATCTTGAAAGACGTTTCCTTCTGGTTTATGTGCTGTGTATTTACAGTGCAGTGAACAACTGAGGTTTCATATGCCTAGAGACTGGATGTGACCTTGTGCCAGCAGAGATCACAAGTGAGTTGAAACCCTCAGTGAAACTCTGTGGTCTAAAGAGTATTTGTATAACGTGGTGCAATGTTCTTATCACTAAAGCTGATTGAGAGCTCTCTCAAAGTAAGCAAGTGACCAGCTCAAATCCATAGCTTCTTTAGTATTTTTTAAGTGTAATTCAAAGATTGAAAGACCTGTTTTGCAAAACGTAACTTACAGGTTACAAATAAACAAAACCCTTCAAGGACATGCTTGTAACTGTTTTCTGGAGGATGCTGTCAAAGTTGACCATAACTGTGTGTTCATCTGTGATCCTTTTGCTTGTTTCCTCTCCATGGTTATCTCCACTGGTTTAATTAAAGTCACAGGTTGCATTTTCCCCTTAGCTCACATGGTGAACTGCTTCTGGCAGGAATTTTCTGTGAGAGTTTTCTCTGGGTGTTCAGTGGCCTGTGTCTGATTGGGGTCTTCAGACACTGCAGTAATACAGATAACATCACTATCTACAGGCATATGCTCCATCTGCACTTTTGAGACTAAAATAGCAAAGCTGATCTCATTACATTAAATTTTCCACCCTGGCAAGTGGCTGTTCAAAGGGGAGAAGCAGAAGATCTGAAAGAATCTGATCCTGGTGTTTGGACGCTTGTAATCCTGGATATTTAGTTATTAATTTGATTTTTTTGTCGTTGTTTTTAACCTCTATGTACATGACATCATCAGAAGCTCATTCTCTGTTTCAGTGTGCTCTGTGTGCAGAGTAGGTGATGAGTGTCACCATAACTCCACTCACTACTAGGGATGTGCAGGATGCAGACCCTTCCATGGAGTTGACCTCTATATCCTGCTTGAATCAGGTCCCAGATAATTCACATTCTGCCTTGACTGTTAGGTTGACTGCAGCAATGTTTATGCATGGCATCCATCCATTTTCCTGTGCTGAGAGTTGTTCTTGGATCCTGTTTGCTTCTCGTGCTGTGCTTTGTCCTCTGACATGACAAGAGATGGAGAGATCCTGGGGAAAGGAACAAAGGTGACCTCCCCTCCTTATGGGAGGATGCTGCTCTGGTGGTTCATTTCCCAGCACTGGCTGAATTTGTTGTAGGTTTGCTGTAAGGTGAGCTCTTCTGAGCTTGTCTTAATCTGACCATCAACAGTTTTTTGGGCTGCAGTGTGACTGGAATCATCCCTAGGAGTATGTGGTTGTATCTCTGGGGAGGGAAGGTGTAAATATGCAAAGATGCCCCTTATGAGGTATTCCCAAATGAGGAAAGCAACAGGTGGATGCAATGAGGAGTTATAGAGAAGAACTGGGATTTCTGGTAGTAACCAGGTTTCTTGTGGATCACTCCATCCTTATTTGCTACAGGTAATTTTTCCCATTCTCCTCCCCCTCCTCAAACAGAACTGGCAAAAATCCATTTTTAATTCTTTCTAATGCTCCTTCTACACTGGATATTTCTATTTTGAATACCTTTTTTGTTGTTGTCACTCTACATTGTTCACCTCTAAATTGCTCCAAAGTAAATGAAGCTGCATTAATGAACCTGGCAACGTGCAGGGCTTGGATTTGCTGTATCACGGTCCAGTGGTGCTTAATTATTATGTAAGATTTTATGGAGTGTGGTACATGGAATTTTGTCATGTGTTTTTTTAATATGTTGGCTTCTTGAAAACATAAAGAAAATTAAATTCTAAGAAGTGTAAAACCACTTTTCGCTCTCACTTGCCATGACCTTAAACTAATGATAATTCAGGGATAATGTATTAGCCCCCTCCCAGAAAGAGACAGCACTGTAGTCAGTCTAGTCCTAGAAGAGAACTTGCTTTGGTTGAATTAATTTGATTTTGATGCCCATGTAGCTAAACCAAGGAAATCTCCACTGTGAGCACACTTCAGTTGGTTTAAAACTGGGGGGGGGGGGGGATGTCTGAGTTAGAGGTGTGAAAACTAAAACCACAAAACCAGCATGAAGTGATAAAGTGTCTCATATTTAAGTAGCTGTGTGATAAAGCAGTAATGGGGGAAAGGTTTTTGCCTTGCATTTCACCTTTCAGCAGTGAAACATGTGTCATGCAGATGTTTTGGGATTCCCCCTCCCCGGGGATACACTGTCCTGTTTGAGCAGCCTGGGCAGGTGATCTTTAAAGGCCCTTCCAACCCAAACCTTTCTGGGATTCCGTGGTTATCACAGGTCATGGAATCACATATTCCAAGATTCAGCCTCTTTGCAGGCTTGTGTGTGAGCTTCAGTGGTTTAAATCTTATCCAATTTTTTTCAATTTTCATTTTGAGGTCACGAATGCCGAATAACTTGGCACGTCATAGTATGACAGAAACCATCTCAGGAAGCAGCAAATTCCTATCTATACTTTGATGTAACACATTGAACCCCTTGAGGTTTAGGACAGATGTGCTCTTACTTATTTCTAGTGAGATGGCAGCCAAAAGAAAAGCATACTTTGTTTTCTGACAATAGCCAAAAATTCATGATTAATTTAAGGGAGTCTGAAATGCAGCTTAAAAGTTCTCACTTTTTAGGTTTTAATCACAACTATCACAACATCTGTGCATTTAATTTAAAAAGGCAGAGCTTTTAGCATTTTTTTTCCTGTTCCTTTGCCATGTTTCGTTCCAGTACGTGCCTTCCAGAAGTGCAGCACTGGACATGGTGATCTGTCCAGAGGTTTTTCTTTCATCTTTTCCCAGGGAAGCAGTATCTGAGCAGCAAATTGACATGTTTTAAGAGGAATTTTTATTTTTTTTGGGGGGGGTATTGCTTAAAGGGGAGGGAAAAAAAAAGTTTTCTGTGTATTTTTTAGGAAAGGAAAAGGTCAAATGCTCACACATGAAATGGAAATTGAATTTCTTTATCTTCTTGGTGGCTGTTGGATGAATATAATTTTTGGACCAATCTCCTCCCCAGGGCAGCTTCTACCATAAAAGACAGAGCTGCTTTGTGACAGAAAAATCAAACTACTGATTGCAAATTTGTTTTAGATTTTTAGTTTTATTTTCAGATATTAAGTGGATAATTTATTTTGTGGTTGTTATCCATGACGCTTTCCCAATACTTTCTTCTGCCTGTCAGCTGCTCTCCATCCATGGTCTGACTCATAGCACAGAAGGTTGGGAGTGTGCACATACACAACAAAGAAGAGGTGGAGGTGTATTTTATCTTGCCAGTGTTTGAGATCTCTGTCCAGGAGCTGGGGAGAATTGATCTTTGTGGGGATCTGTGAACAAGGTGGGTAAAGGCAGCTCTGTTTATTGGATGTATTCCCAACAAGTAAGGCAAAACTCTGCCTTGGGCCCTGCCATCTCTTAAAGCTGAGGGAGCATTGCCTTGCTGTTGTCAGCATCAAATACTCACGTGGGATGAGTTTGCTGTTGCAAAAAAAACCCCTGCATCTGCTGCATTTCGTGTGGTGGTTCTTGTAGATAACCCATGGATTGCTGAGGTGAGGAAGGCCACTGCTTTTCCAGTGGCTTCACTGGTTTCTACAGAATGGGAACATGGACTGTAAAAGGACAATGTGACTGTAATGCCTGTTGTGTTCCTGTCTGAGGACACAATAGGACATGGCTGGATGGGGTGTGAATTGCTGTATGTCAACTCAGAAAATAGCAAATATTGAGCTGACTCTTCTCTGTATTGCCCCTTCAGAAACACCCTGTGGTTTATACAAATATTGCCTTTGCATGGTCAAATAGATGCTTTTGATAGTAGTGTCACAAGTTATATCGAGTAAGAAATCCTTATACTGGTACAATCATATGCTTTCCAGTACAGGTAAACCATTTTTCTTCTAAATAAGTTAACCAACTACAATTATGTTATCAGTACAAAATGTATATAAATGGGATTTGTTGTTAAAATAATAACAGTTATTTTGGTTCTGATCATTTTAGCAGAAGCACCTGAAAAACATGACAATTTTTGGTTTATGTATTTGAAAGTGGATAAAATAACATGCTGGATATTTTTTTTTTTCATCTTTACTATTGAGCAGAACAAAGGTGAGGCAGGAACTGAAATGAAAGGGTTTAGGACGTGAAATCTTGGAAGTGATGCTGTTCATGGCTTGTGTTATCTAAAAGCAGTCCTGTTAAGCAGTTCTTGTCTACCTGCATAGCATGTGACACTTCAAAATTAACATGGGAGCACCACATTTGCTAATAATTAAATGAAGCAGTAGCTTCTTAGCAAAGATATGTAATTCAGCAATTTGCATTTACAATAGGCAGTGGAATGCCAGCCTAGGCAGGTAAGATGGCAGGTGTGGAGCAGTTGGAAGTAATCAGAAAAACATGTTTATTTCATGGGAACAGCACTTTGTACAGAAGATACGGAGAATGAATTATTTACAGTTCCTGTCTCTTCTGACAGTGTATTCCTTGCATGTTGGTTTGGTGAAGCATTAGGTATTTTGTGTCTGTTTCTAAAATTCTTTTCCTTAAAATTGTATGTAATCTCACTACTAGGAAAAGTTTGCCAGGTGTTGGCAAAGGGAATGTCCTCCTGAGCATGCAACAACGTGAGTGAGACTTGGTGATTTAATTCTAAATAGGAAAAGCCAGAAACCAAATGCCAATCCATTTCTTTTTCTCTGGAAAGTTTCACAACCCTTGGTTAGTCATCAGCTCTTAGTTTCCTCTAAATCTATTGTTTAGCCAGATTGAAACTTAATTATTTTCTTGGAATGATGAGATGGCATTATGTTTAAGAAATAACAGTGTGTATCTATTAACTCTTCAGTATACATATTAAATAGTAGTATTACCACTACTATTACTATTGAGGCCAGTAAGGTACTGCTTGGTAATTATTATTACATTATTTTACATTAGATAATGAAATAATGTGCTTTTGTTTTATGTATGTACTCCTCAAAATTCCTATGATCCGGCCCTTCTTCATAACTGGAAATCACTTTATCTTTTGGATTAATTCAGAAAGGCTATTGTAATTTTCCTGTGTTTGCATTCAGCTGTGACAAGCTAGTCAGGTAAAAATGAGCTGTTAACAGAAGAGAGCTTTCTATTAGTGCTTCTCATGTGGAGACAAAAAAAAAGGCATTTTAAAACAAATGGAATGGAGAATGAGACTGACTCATTCTGCGGGATCCTTGGGAGCTGTGGAATGTGTAATGTGGGGAAAAAACTAGTTGAAGACACATCTTTGGTAATTGGGGTATGGAAGTTTTGCCAAAAGAAAAACTTCTGTAACTTTTTTTTCCATGTGATTACTGAGAGAATTTCAGACAGCTGTCTCTGTGTGTGTCTCTATCACTTTTCTGTCTCTTCTTCGTTTTCTTCCACAGGGCATAAAAATGTTTTACAGAAAAATGAGTCTTACCCTACTAAATGTTTTTCTTGAGAAGGGAATTGGGAGGAGAAAAGAGACACTGAACATTCCAAACAAGAGAAAACAAATGGCACCTTTTGGGAAACACTTCTTGAACAACATCCTTACTTTAGTGTCCATATTCTCTCAGCCAGCACTAAATTACCCCTGTTACAGGGACCTGGAAGTTTGTCTCTGCAGTTCACAACTCTTAGTATGAAATGCAGTTTATACTGTGTTTTTACTTCGTGTTTTGCTGCCATTTGCCTGCTCATATTTCATTAAACCAATTAAGGTATCTTAGTGGTTTTACCAGGTCACTTGAGGTGAAAAGGGAGAACTGAGGAGCTGGAAATGTCATAGAAGCCTCCCCCGTTGTAACCACACTTCCTCCTGAGAATCCTACACACAGGGAGTCGGTCACCTTGTCTGCCACTCGGTGTGGTATTTCAGGTGAAGGTTGTAAAATGAGCATTTCTGACAATTCAGCTTTCAGTATTTGCTAAAACTAATGCTACAGTCGGTGGCACTAAAGAATTAACCAGGAGATTGGCTGTGCTCTTCTGCCCACTGAAATTCGTTGATTCCAGGGGGAAAAGCTGACTTTGGTGTATTTGTTCTGAATGCAAACTGCAATTGGAGCTCCTCTATTCTGCCTTTTACCTCAGATCATCAGCCTCAAATCTGCCTGAGGCCTTTGCAGCGCGGAACAATTGTACAGCGAAAAGCGCATCCCCCAAAAGGCAGATATCGTGGAAATGGGTTGTAGTTCTGGTTTAGCTTCAAAATCTGCAGGGAAACATTGTCAGTGACACTGAAAAGAAAATGGAATTTGACAGTGTTGCTTTTTTTAAGTTTGTTTTTTCCTCTCTTTGCCCAATCTTGCTCTCAAAGGGAAGTCCTAAGCCCCTCATGAATAGGGCCAGAGAGCTGAATTTCCTTCTGGGCCTCAAGGCAAGGTGCCACGGCTTGTCATGGCTTTGCTAGTGGCACCACTAAGCCACTTTTGTTGTGTTTGTAAATTATCTTGTGAAGCATTGCATGAAAGTGCTCTAAAGCAATCTATGGAAAAATGTCATCCGTTTTTGGAAATAAACATTCTTGAAAGAAGGAAAACTCATCAGTGGGAAGTCTACTTGGGGAGTGTCTGGGTGGAAATAAAATATAACAAAACCCTGAGCATGCAATTGATTGAAAAATTATTTACTGTGAGGAAACATTTATTTTCTTGTCCCAAATGAAAATGAGTTTTGAAATAGTTGTTCAGTCTTCAAGACCTATGTCTCTAGCAGCCTGAGATGTGTGATGACTAGTCATGTGTTTCTTCAGTCAGTTCTGAAAATAGCTGTGTGCTTTATTAACTGTTACTTTTATTGTTTATCACTATTTTTTGACTAACAACAAAAAAAATGCTGTTTTCATTGAGTCATAGAATGGTTTGGGTTGGAAGGGACTTTTAAAGGTTATCTCATTGCTTGGACCAAAAATGTTAGGTTAACATTGATCTAACATTTTTGTTTAGTGGGCATAGGATTGTTTTGGTTCAAAATAGTCATTAATCATTTTATATAAACGAGATACGCTCTGTTTTTCAAGTCAGCACTTGCGACCTCTCATCCAAATAAAATGGGAAGAATTGCTTTACTTTCATAGCACTACCATTGCTTTACTTCATCTTTCCTACTGTCTGCAGTTGGAAAAAAAAGTGAAATTATAGGATCTGTATTGAATCATGGGTATGGTATTCCAGACGACTGGAAAGACTAGAGCTATTTTGCATATTTCTGTAACTGCTAGACAAGCAGAGTACAGAGGAATGTAATTGGTAACCAACTCACTGTCTAGATGATGTTCTTTAATATACTCTTGAGTAAAAAGCATAAATTATTTTACTGCTTTAATAAGCTTGTTTCCTTTCAGGAGTTTAAAACTACTTATAAATTCAGTAAGAAAGGTATTAAAGACTTGAAAGAACGAGTCAGGTTTTGCTGATCTTCTGTGAAAAGTTCCTTCCTAATATTCTATTTATATGATTGCAGACTATGATAATAACTTAATTAGTGTGATACATGTACAGCATTGTTATGTATATGTAATGTGCTTGCTTAATAGTTTCCTTGGTTTTGTACTTCTATTAATCATCTATTTGTCATGTAGTCCATGAGGAAAGGTAATGAAATATAATAAGGGCTGTATCCAAAGCTGTGGAAAGAAGTAATTAAACTTAATTGAAGTAATTTCTTTGAAGTATAATAGCAGATGCAAAGGACTAATTCAAAGCAGATTAAGGCAATGAGTGCTTTGAATTGCTAGCCTGCAAATAGATAAGTATTACTGTTATTTAAATAAACTTACATGAAAGTGTCTTCTGAAACCTGAGGCTGGGGAGCAGGTCTAAAAATAGACAGTTGGGTTAAGGTTTGATAAGGGATGTCACTTCTGTTTCCTAATTTATTACACTCTGCCAGTCAGAAATGAAATCTCAGAAATGCTGTGTACATCTTATCAAACAACTGCAATAGAACTGGGGATTAGCCTGTGCTATCCCTGAAGGTTTTCTCTGATGGCAACTTAATCATCAGCTGTGACAAGCTCTTGGCTGGAAATTATAGGAAAAAAATACATTAATGATTCTGAAATAAAACTACTTTGTGTTTAGAAATGTTACCTGAGAAATCAGAGGTTTTCTTATATCTTTGTATGTAATATTCTTATGGATTTCAAATGTTCAGTTGGTTTTACATTAGGAGCTTAAATCAGGCTTATTTGTGCAATAAAAGGGAAAACATGGATTGCTCTTGCACTTGTACAGACTGGAAGTTGTCTACTATTAGGAAGAAATAACAGAATGGTAGTCTGTCCTTTTTTCTGTTTCAGTTTCATTATTACTACTGAAACACTAAACAAGTGTGGGCAAGCAGAGCAGGATTTACTGCAGAACTGTGAGAGGAGCTGCACTTTGAATGTTTTCTTGGGGTTAATTTGTCTCAGACTGTTGGCAATTCGTGACACAGGTGGGGTTTTATGACAATTTATGCCTCACACCATAGGCTGCATCACCAGGGGGTTTCTGAACTCTTTTCCTTGTGAGAGGCAGGAAAAGTTGGCTTCCCCTATCTGTGTTACAACAGCGTTTGTTTTATGTGTGCTGGTTGACAAAATACAGATCCAAACACATTTATTTATTTATTTATTTATTTATTTATTTATTTATTTCTTCTTTTGTTTCTTGTTCTGCTGAGAGAAACATTGTTCCATGAAAGCCAGCTGAGGGAGGGCTGGTTGTGTGGTGTGAAGGGATTTCCTCCCAGCCTTCCTTTGCCAGGGGAGTGGGACCGTGGGGGTGTTGCTGCCATTCATGGATGGCACCTGGGCTGGCTGAATAAATGAGATGCCTGAAGGCATTTCTTGTAATGACAGCCTGTCATCTGGCTTAATTAAGGCCTCTTTTCAAAAGAGAGGTCTTTAACTACTTTATGGATTTTTTTAGAGCTTGTCTCTTCCCTGGTAAATGTAGGTATCCAGTGGAGATCAAGGCTTGCCCCTCTTCCTTTTCTGCCACGGGCCAAGAATAATTCTGAAGTGTGGCAAAGCAGATGGAACAGACTTGTTGGATGCTAGGCAAGTTTGCCCACTGTCCTCATTCCCTGGAACAAATAGCAAGTCTATCTATGGGAAGTTGGGGTGTGTGTGCTTTCTTTCTGTAGGAACTAAAATTAGGAGTGAAAAATCCCAAAGTCTGATGTTTCTCCCTTGCAAAGGATAGTGGGAGACAGATGACCACCCACTAATGTCCTAGTTGTTAGAAAATAAAAGTCTTGTGAGTCTGAGAGAACTGGTTTTGCCTAACCTGGAAAAGCAAAAACCTAGGGAGAATCTTCTCACAGTCTACTGCCTCCAGAAGGGTTAGAGAAGATGGAGGCAGGCTTTTTTCAGAGGACAACAGTGGGAAGAGCCATGAGCTGCAACAAGGAAAATTCCCACTGAATATAAGGAGAATAAGACTTGAATATTACTGGCACAGGGGCCTGGCATAAACAACCTTGCAACGCTCAAGACTCAACACAGCAAGGCCCTGAGCAATGTGATGTGACTTTGAAATTAGGCTTACTTTAGGCAGGAGGTTTGACAAGGTGGTCTCTAGAGGTCTCCCAGTCTTAATTATTCCAGGATTTTATGCTTCCTTCAGTGCTGCTGCTGCTATTCGTAACGCTAATTGTGGTGTACCATATGTGGCGGGTTTATTGAAACATGTCTAATAGCTGTGTTAACAGAATCATCCTCACCTGTGGGCAGGATAAGAATTTTGGCTTCTTTCATTAATCTTGCTGAGTTAGCATGGTGTTACCTCCAGAAGGTAAAAACATTGGAAGCTTAATTTGCATGTAGAGGGGTAGATTGAAGAGCTGGAAACAGTGGCCCTTCAGTTGTGAAGTAGAGGAACCATTTACCAACTGGTTTAGGGCACGAGTAAATTAGTGACTGCCCATGAGTGTGGCATTCTTGATCCTTTTTTAAGGTCCTACAGTTAAGTGCAAGCTTCTCTTGAAAGGAATTACAATTTGCAATACTCTTAAGAATGCTTAAAGGATTGTATTTTGCAGAAGACTTTAATGTCACAGTTTTCTTTTTTCTTTTTTTTTTTGTCCTAGAGCCTAAATTTAATTTGTTCATGCATAATGCACTCAGCTGAGAATTTTCTGAAGTGGTGGAGTGTAACTCTTTCTGCATGTGTTCAACGAGACAGGAAAATCTAACTAAACTGAGAAGCTTCTAGTAATTTGATGGTTTGTGAGAGAGCAAGTGCCAGCTCAGTCCTTTCTCTTTTCAGCTTTTCTTTCTGCAGTTCATTGACTCATCCTGCCCTGGTTTTCCCAAAGGGCCCTATTTAAAACCTATATCCAGGGTTATTAAATTTGCACCAAGAAAGTTAAGCTTTATGTAATTATGCAAGAGAGGCTACCTGCAATGAGGTTTGTAGCTTACTACTGGTGTGGAAATTCTACAGGGGTTTTTCTGGTGTTCAGGTTAAGTGAGGGAATGCTCAATACTTATGCCTTTAATAGAACTGAGTATGATAAACAGGAGTGATTTATTCCAGAGGTCTGTTTCTGCTCAAGTCCACACCTTTCCTTTGTTTCTCAAAGGTTGTAGTGCAGGCACAGGAAACTTTGAGTTCTGCTAACCCAGGCTGTGCATGGTAAGACTGTGCTTTTAGAATTTCACAACGTTATTTTTACTGGATTGGTGGAATGTACAATGTTTTTCATGGACAGTGACTGCTAGATGTGCCCAAACCTAGTCTTACAGGTTTCAGAGAAGTTAGAGAAATGCTTTGCTGTGTTCTCATCTTACGTATTTCTTGAGGATTGTGATACAAATGTATTGCCAAACTTCCTTTTTCTTTCCCCCCCTTCCCTCCATTCAGCACTTGTTCACCATAGCTTAAAATCAACTATCTGCTAAAATACTTCCTGGTAAAGTTGTAGAATGTTTGTAGGAAACAAAGGCCAATCCAGTGGTGTCTGAAAAGTGAATTTGTACTAACACTGTGGTCACAATTCTTTGCTTGGATGCTTTGGCTCTCCTGCTGGCTGTTCTTATTTGTCATCTGGAAAGGTTCAAATGACCATCCTCTGGCTAAGACATTGCCATGTTTCATCTTTTTTGGATACATGGCTAAACTTAGTCCATGTTCTCAGTCAAACCATGTAAATGGAGGGAGTTGTATGATTTGCATCCCTCTGACTCTGGAGGTAAATTACTTATTTTTCCTTCGGCTCAAAGACAGAAAACAAACACACACAAGTTCTGGAATTTATTACAAGCACCCCACAGCTGCAGAATCAATTTTGTTACAGGGAACAGTGTTTTGCAGGCCCACACTCAGTGGCAAATATTCACTATTTTAAATAGATTGCTGTTTGTAAGAGTGACTTAGAATGTGCCTGTTTGCTTGCACAACCACGTTCTGCTGGACAGATAAGGGAAATGTCACTCCTGACTGTGTCCCTTATATCCTCTGTCTTTCTGGATTTAGCTTCTGGCTTTCAAATACTTTTCCCAGTTCCTAAATCTTCTTTCCTAGACATTGTCTGATATGGACACAATATTTTTAATATTTTCCGAGTTTGACAGACTGGAGGCCATAAGTGGATTATTACACTTGGCTGGAATAAAGCTTCATTTTTAGAAGTTCAGATATTCAAGAGCAACAAAATATTCCACATTTTCCAACTGAAAGGGCTGCATTCCACCTTACAGAAGCTGCAAATAAACACTTCTTTCTGTCAGTTTGTTGGTTTAGTTGCTGTTCTGTGCTAAGTGGATCAGAATTTTTTCTACTCTGGCTCAAGGCAAAACTCCCTGTTAGGTCCTCTCCTCTGGAGTTATAGCCAGAGATTTTTGTGCTGTTTTTCCTCTCTCCAGAATCTTTCAGCATCTCCTTTTAGTAAAGGATATAAGCTAAAGGACATGTGAAACTATTGCCTTTACTGACACCTGGATTGAACAACACTGTTGTCTCCTTCATCACCCTCTGGTATTTTAAAGGAATAATTACTTAAAAAAAAATTAACAAAAAAATAAGCAGAGACCCGACATAGGTCAGAATAATGTCCTGTCGTAAATCCAGTTTATTGTCTCCTGTTTGGTTTTTGTCTTAGCAAAACAACAGTTTGATGCAGTTTGCCAGGTGGTTGTATTAAGTGCAAGTCTAATTTGACTGTCAAGGACAGTATCCCAGAAGGGTCTTCTTGAATAATCTGCTGCTTTCTGAGCCATCTAGTTAAATTTAGAATCTAGGAAAATAGGAGACTGCAGATACTTTATTTACATGTTTATTTTCTAATGGAACAAGGCACTTTTTTCGCTGCAAACGATTTAACAACAGAAATTTCTGATCCTCTACAGGAGTTTGAAGTTTTAGTCTCTTAATTTGAGGTTTTTCTTGTTCAGGCTTTTGCATATTTCCAGGAAACTTGTGCAAGGTCAGCTCTGACTGCACTCAAATGGGATTAATTAGCCTGCTTTCTGTGAAGCTTGACCTGTACTGCCAGAAGAAAGGATCTCACTTCTTTCTTAAGCACTGCTTTTTAAAGGAGAATCATAACTGAGCAGTATTGTGAGTTTAAAAAAAAACAACCAAAAAACCAAACAAAAAACAACAACCAACTTTGTGCTCGGATTTATTCAAATTTGTTGGATCCTCAGGATTGTCTTACTGTAGCAATGACTTTCCAGGGCAGATACATGAAGGATTCTTTAGTTTCAGTAATGAGACTGCTGCCTTTCCTAGGGAATTGTTTGCTGTAAGCATTTTAAGCATTTTATCAGCCATTCAGGAGTTTGAAGCCATTTTATGCTATTTTGTTGCTTTTGAAGCAAACTGTGTTCTCCAGAGGACTGAGTGAAAAAAATTTTTTGCAACAGGAAAAGAATAGGGAGAGAATCATGCTGGGGCAGAGAAATAAATATGGCAAGTATTTTGAGCAGTACTGAGTCACTCTAGAGAGGTGTTGACAACAGGCTTGCACGCTTCTGTAAGTCAGAACATATTTCCATGGTATAAGAGATGCAGCACAGAGCTCCATAAAAATGTAGAAGATTATTGCTTCACATGTTTTACCTGCTACCAATAACCAGATTTCTGGGCAAAGTGGCACAACTTCATTAACATCAGCAAGGGTTCACTGGAGTAAGAGTGAACAGAATTGAATTCCGCAGAGCTTCTGCTCTTATTGAGGCTGCAAAGTTAACAAGCTAATGCTCTGCCCAGCATTTCCAAGGAAAAAAGCATAGCTTAATTGAAATCAGATGCAGAGACAAAGCTGTGTCCCAAGGCCAAGGTGGGTGGGTGTCATTAGTCAGGAAATGTAACGGTGGTGACACTGCGTGTCCTATTTGGGGACGTGTCTGATGGTTGAATAATGAAGAATCAAATTACTACACACAAATCATAATTTAACAAAACAGAAAGAAGGTGTCTAACGCTTGCTTGATGGAGAAAATATTTATTTCTCGGTTTTTAAGCTGCTTGAAAGTGCTGGGATCTTGACTGTTCAACTGTGTTGTGTAAAAGGTGCTGCACAAACTCCCTTTCTCACACCGAGTCCAAAACACTGCTCACTGCTAAGGCATAAATACACTGTAGAAACGGAAGGTAAGCTTTGGAAATCTGCAAGTGAAACTATAGCAGGTCCTAAGGTAGTTGCAAAAAATTTCAAAGAGCTGTTAAGAACCAGCCCTGTGTTTTAGAGGATCCTTCCAGGACCAAAGAAAGCAGGGAGGTCCCCAAGGGCCCGGTGCTCATGTGGTGTTTCCCTGTCCCTGCTGTTCAGCTCTGCTAGATATCCAAGTGAGTGTCCTCTCTGCTGTTTTCTGTCTGAAGTCAGGGTAGCCTATAAATTGTTAATGCATTCATCATAAGCTCTGAAGTAGTTCCTGCAGAGAGAGGACTGGTGCTATTTCAACTGCTGTGAAAATGTGTTTGTTTTGAGGGCTGCGTAACTCGGAATAAATGTTTCATTAAATGTGTTATGAATGATGTATTTAACAACTGGGGCAGGTCAATAATCTTTAGAATTAAATTTAGTGGGGTTTTATTAAAGGTTGCCTATTTCAGTGGTGAATGGGAAAGCATGTGGTGCTATAAACAAATGCTTCATTTGGTCTGTTATGAGTGCTTTATTAAATACCTAGTCAATAGCTGCATTTACCAAATGAACTTAATTTATTGTATTTATTTTTTCCTAAGGGTTTCACAGTTCATTATAAAAGATTTATTGAACATATGTAAACCAGTTTAGTAAGCTGTGTTCTGTCTCTTAAAATGAATGCATTGCTAGTAGGGCTTGGTATTGCTAACACTTTGTTTGAACAGTGTTTATAAGTTACTAAAACATCATCAGCAAATGCTTATTTATTGCAGTTCCTTAGAAGTCATTGGAAATGGCATTTAAAACATTACATTCAGTCTGTAGAGTCTGGTGCTTTCTGTAGTTCACACTTACTGGTAAAAGCAGTTTGTGGGGATTTGTCCCATATTCTATAGCCTTGTTTTCCTAGGAAGCAACAATGAATTCAACATTGCATATGGAAAAGACGACAGTAAAACCTGCTTCATAGGAACCATCCATCTAGGAAAACAGTGCATGTGGCACTATGACAATTTTGAAAGTTATCCTGCCTTATTTTCCAGCTGAAGATGGGTTGATTGATGTTTTTTAAGACTGATACTTGGAGATGGGTTGTTACCTTTCTCTGAAAATCATTCCCTTTTCTTTTTTCATATAGCATACCTGTCAGCAAAGACAGTTTCTCTGCTTTAGTGACTGGAGCAGTCTTCAGTCAGAGAATGATAAATAGGGCATATTCTCATATTCAAGCTGATCTTCACAGTTGTGGCTAATATTACTGGTAGCTGGGCTGTGAATATCCAGTGGTTTTTCTGTCAGAGTCACACTGAAGGAAACAAGAACCTGGAGCAGAAACACTACCTACAGACAGTCAGAAACCCAAGGAGAACATGGGACTGGGAGCTGTGTGGTCACTGCTTTGGGCCAAGGTCCTTATCCCATTCTTTCAATCAGGGCTTTTTATTTTCTTTTCCAGCAGTGTCATGAATTAACATATTTAATTTTTATCTGCCTTGGCTGACCCTCAAACTATTTTGGTCCTCAGCCAGTTGGTCTCATCACCCTGCCAGTGTGCCCTTATCTTGCTGTGGAGGCTGACAGAGTCTGATTAGAGCTCCGTGAGTGGGATTTTGTATGTGTGACATCTGAAACAGAGCTTTTACAGCATACTGTGGATGCAAAAAGTATTTCTGTTGACATCCTAAAACCCACTGAAAGGCTTTGTCTGAGGCAAGGATATGGGACTGCAGAGCTGAGTGTGGGTATTTATATGCAGCTTACAAGATAGAAAAGAAATTACGCTTCTTTTGATTGCCATTCTGCAAAATGGCATAGATCACACATGAATAATTTATAATTTAAAAGCTTAGCTGAAAGTACCTTCAGAACGTGCAGCTTCTTCAGGATTGTACCCCTGGTTGTTTAGTAGTTGTTGTTTTGTTTTCCTGAACAATATATGATGAAAATTAATTTGGAGTTGTAGTATGGAAACAGAAAAAAATGTCAAAATATTTTCTCAAGGCCTATATCTGGAGAGAGCATAAAAAATTGTAAGTGTGAGGTGCTACATTGTACGTGTGACAGAAGAAATAAGAGTAAACGTGAAAAAAACCCACATTTTTTCTATAACTGTGCCTTGGAAGCAGAGGCAGCAGACAGTGATAGTGTTGGAAGCATCATGTATTGATTGCTCTGTTACCATTTACTGAGGAAGGTCATGGAAGTGCAGGAGGTTGTTCACTAGTTTGGATAAAAGTGAAGATGCTCGTAGTGGCAGGTTATGTTTGAATGCAAAGCATAGGTGGGCAGGATTAATCCATTTCTACACACCATTTGGTGCTCAAAAAGTGGTCTGCAGCCCATAAATTTAATGGCTGAATGATGAGATATTAGAGATTTTTGCCTTGGTCCTGTGGTTTGTTAAAAAGCTGCAAAACCAACCAAACACTCTTATAACTGCATCAACTAATCACTGTGTGTTTGTAGGACCTTTTTCTGTAAATTTTGCTCTCCTTTCAGTTTTACTGGTTTTTTTTGTATTTCCCACAAGTAAGTAGTTGCTGTACAGTGTTGATAGTAGAAATTTTCTGCCCCCTTTGTTAAAGTAATCACTAGACTGTGTCACTGTGAGATCTACATACAGAATAATCCTTCAAGTACAATAATATTGTAAAAGACTGGATTCCTCTTCTAAGTTAATGAGTTACCTCTAGCATGGAGAAGAAATACACTGTTTTAAACCAGAATTGAAAGGTCTGAATAACTGTACTATGATGCTATCTTAGTGGCATTGTAAGCACACAGGAAGTTATTAGTTACTGTTACCTGTTGTTGTTTATATTAGTTGTAATTTGAATTAATCCATGACATCCTGTTCAACTCTTTGTACACTAAAACAAAATGCCCAGCTTTGCAGAGAGTTTGGTACCAAGTGTGGTTGTACATGTGCAAGGCTGGCTTGTTCTGTCCTGACTCCCTTTCCCTTGCCCCTAACACTGGAATGTAGGGGCTGTGTAGGTGACTCCAGTGCATTCAGAGTCTTTAGGACTCCTTATTATATTTTAGTGTGTTAATTACTGACTGAATAGCTCAGTAATTTGGCTTGTTAAGGTCCAAAATGAATTGTCTCTTCTTCTCCCACTTATTTTCTGCTGCTTTCTTTCTGGTTCAGCAAATGGATATACAAAACACTAAAATAATTTCCTCTCTGGACAGTGACAAGACAAATACTGCAAAACATGTATTGGCCATGGCAAGTAAGGGCTTGAGCCCAGAGCTCACAGAAGTCAGTGGAAAGAAGCTGATTGACTGGATTGGATTTTAACTCAATCCTCTTGCTAGCAGAAAAGGAAGTGAGCTCAGTGGGATAAGAAGTCATGCATGTCTGATATTGCATGGAAAAATATTTGTGCCTAATATATTAGGAGATTTGTCAGCTTATCAGCAGTGTCAACACCCTGTGTGTACACCGTTCTTCTCAAGGCATTGAAGTTATTTGGGTTAGATTTCACCTTGCCTTGTACACATTTCTTTGCATCCATCTCAGAGGCCTCTGATCCTTGTTTTATGCTCCTGCCTTGCTTTCTCCCCCTTTTAAGATGGTATAGTATTGACAGATGTTGCAATAAGACTCCTATTTGCTACAGACCTATCTGAATTGCAGCTGTTCTCACTTCATGTTTGATTTTTCGGCCACCCTGCTCTTTTCCTTGGATCTGGTTTGTCTATTACTCGCCATGTTTCTATCAAAACCAGAATCCTGCTCTTTTACCATGTGGGAATTAACAAGGCTGGTGATGAACTGGAGAAAAGGCTCTTGAATTCCTTATGGCAGAGACCACACAAGTACCATGGTGATATTCATCTGTGACAGCCCTTGGGTACCACTGTACATACAGTGTAATGGTAAAATTTGCATTGTTCCTCTCTTTGCAGTCTCTAGTAGATGTGTATCTATGTCACAGCACAATATCTATGTTTCCTCTGCTATGGAATGGCCCAGAAGACAGTTCTGAGTGGTGTATTTAGGGCACATTTCATAGCAACTGAAATCTCTGAGTTTTGTTATTTGTTTTTTTCTCTCCAGTAATCTGTCAGCTATTTTTCCCAGACAGTCTTGATACCAGAGCATGGATGGAAGGAGTTGTGGGGAGAGCAGGGAGAACTAGTTGGTTTTTTTTTTTCCTTTTTTGTGAACCTGCTTCTGCCAGTCACGCACGTGTTGCGCTCAGAAGAACTGGCATCCAGGCTCTGAACCTTACAAATTAAGAATATTGACCAAAAATGCTCATCAGTTCCAGAGACTGCTCTATGAATATGGTTATTTGTGGGGGTTTTTTTGTGGTTTATTACTGTCCTTCCCCAGGGAGCCTGGGGAGAGTCATAAGGAGGTGTCTGAGACAGGGGACATCCGAACCCAGCCTGCACCATTAATCAGGCAGCTGAAGAGGAGCCACATTCAGACTGCTGCCAGATGTTTTCCTCTGCACAGATTTTCAAGCTGTGAAGCCAGGGCCCTGCCAGGACTGATAAGGCTAGGCACAAAATATTGGAGGTGGCATCATGTTGGCCCAAAGGGGAACATTTCTAGAAGCGTGTCGTGCTCGGGATTTGGAAAAAATTTTGCAGGATTTCTGGGACTCAGTCTCATTTTTTGAAAGGCAGTTTAGAGCATTTGGGCACACAATAAAGAATATAGTTGGTGCCTGATCTCTGTTTCTTTGATATCAGTGAGAATTTAGGTCGTAGGAGCCTGTGTGTTATTTTTAAGGCTTGCAAAAGGCCTCTGAGTTGCTTTTCAAGTATCTCACCTGGAGGGGTGTTTATTTTGAAGGAGACAGTTTAAACAGGTACTTGTAGATATGACTGAGCATTTAACAGCTGCTGTGTGGGGTGCTCTGAGCAGTGAGATGTGCAGATCTGAGCCCTCCCATTCCCACTTCCATGCAGGTGCTTTAGGGCTACCAGGGATGTCCTGAGCAGTTCTAGTCCTGCTCTCATCCAGCCTGACGATCTGATCCTCATGAGGACTTTGGAATATCGTTGTAAAAATAAGGATGGAAATTACACTAATGCACATATAAGCCTGGCAGTGAAAGGTGAGGCCAAATGCCTACTTGAAAGAAATAAAAGCCCAAAGTAAGCATCAGACAGCACTTCCCCTGCTCTCTTCCAGCTCCCAACAGTTGGGAGGGGCAAGCTCCTGAGCCAGCAGTGGTTTCTGTTTGCTCCTTAACCCTTAATGAACTTATTTCATGAGCTTGTGCAGTCTTCTCATGAACCCAGAGGTTTTTTTGTGTCCTGTGGCAAGGACTGCCACAGCTTAAATAAGCCACACGGGCAGGAAACACCTCTAAATTCTTTTCTTGAAACGGGCAATGATAAACTGTCCCTCCTTAGCCTCTCCCTACCACTCCAAATACTATTTCCCCTGCTGCTTGAGGAAGGAAGGTACTCAGCACAGTTTCTCAGTGTGCTCTAGAGAAGTCTCCCATTACCTGAAGAGGGTTTTTTGGTAAACAGCAGTTGTTTGGAAACTTTGAGTGTGGAAAATAATACTGTAGTGTTCCATGTGGCACTCATCTGGACAACACCTCTAGATACTACATAGATCTGTTATGATTAAATAGGTTGTTGCACTTTAAAGCCACAAATGTGGCCATTAGATAGGGGAAGTTTGTTGCTGCATTATTAACCTCGGATTACCTGACTCTTAGGCTGGGAGGTGGGAATTCCTGCATTTGAATCCTTATTCAGGTTGGCTTCTTCAATGTGAGACAATGTGCTTTTATTGACTTTTCTCACTTGAAAAAAATACACTGTTTAAAGAATAGTGTTTTCTTGTATCATAAGAATCAACCAGCCAGCTTTTTTTTAAAACATGTAAGAGCATTCCTTAAGCAATTTTGCTATTGCTGATTTTTTTGGGTTTATTTTTAAATATTAGTACTTTTGATAATGCTGATGTTAAACTATTTGTGTGTGTGTCTGCTTTAAGAAGACCTTGTAGTAAATAGTATGGCACAGCAAAGGCAGTTTAAGTATTAGAGAATATTTTAAAAGTTATTATTCTGTTGAATACTTTTGCAAGTAGTGTCTGTAACCTTCAAGCTGTCTTTTCAAGTCCCATTTTGGTTAGGAAGATGAAACTGTGGCATCTAATGGGTATAAATGCTTCAGTGCTGGGCATAATAAATAAAGAGATAAACATCAATATCTATTACTTGTGAGCAGTGGTTCACAGCCTCCTGTTGCCTAGAAAATACATTTATGTTTTCTCACCCTTTAAAGTCTGACTTTCTGATCTTTTTCCAAGTATTTCAAAAGCTTAAGCTTTCTAGACAGCACATAGGCATTATTGGACATATGAGGAAAATCAAACTCTGCTGTGAAATCCCTTTTTATTGCTATACCCACTAGTATTAGATCACATCCCTGGTAGAATTGTTTTGTGGATGAAAAATACAGTCCAGAAACAAGAATGATGGTAGTGTCTTTGAAATAATGAAGAAGGTCTGTAGTTAACAGATCCATCTATACACATTTTGAAGCTCCCTTGTCCACAAAAAACGTTCTCCATTCCAATTTGATAACACTATATAGCTGTGCATTTATTTTAATGCCATGGAGAGTTTGGGTTTATTAAAATGTAACTCTGGACCCAGGAGTGGCACCTTCCATTCCCTTTTCTGTGGATGGGCTCAAGTGACTTGACCTTTCTTGTTCTCAAAATTTTTATCTTCTGTCCTTACAGGAGGGCAATGCTGAGCTGGAAAAATACCCACAAAACATGGAAAAAAACCCCAAACCACCATTAACAACATAAAAACCCAAACCCCAAACAAGGGGCTGAGAAGTTTCGAGAGAATAGCAGAAGATCAGTGTCAAGTAATTGCTTCTTTACATCTTGCTTGTGAGCAGGTTGAGGATATTTTTCATACAAGTCCATATGGAATGACATGGTTTAAAATAGATGGAACACATCAAAATCTTTCTATCACTTGAATGTCTAAGCTTTTCATTGCAAAGTGTGACCTGGATCCTTCTCTTCTTGCCGACAGCAAAGCTTTTCTCTGTGCCACATAAAATGAGGGTTCAAGAAAACCTGCCCTGTACCCCCTTGCATTGCAGACCCCTTTTGGAGGAGTTCTGGTGAGGAATGGTCATCGGGATTGTGTTTGGTACTGTAAAGAAACACAGGGAGCACAACAGGCTCCATTGTTTTGCTTCCACATGGTGAGCAGAACAAACTCCATGCTGGCAATCCAGGAGCCTTCGTACACGTTGTGCTTGGAGCTCAGAGCCTTTCTTTGTTCCTCTTGCAGGGACAGGGTGCTGAATTATTGTTTTTCCAGCAGAAAAACTTTGATAGCTGTCAGAGGGTGCCATCCCCCCACTCCAAGCACACATAAGCAATTAACTGTAGCTTGTAAGGTTTAATTGGGAGGTGGGGGCATAACATTGTTCCATATTGTGCTAAAGAATTGTTAAAGAGCTGTAGGAAGCAGTTAGGACACTTCTGAATAATGAGGAATTTCCAATTACCCCGTTCTGTTCTCCTGGCAGGAAAGGGAATCCTTAAAGGTGCTCAGAGCACTAACAAAATTCCAGTAGCCTGGTGTCTGTCGACAGTCCTACACTGCAGCTCTGATTTCTGAAGGTGTGATCAGTGTGGAGTATTCAATATCCATGTGGACTTGCAGGTCAGCTGGAGCTTTGTGTTCAGAGAAGTTGAGCAGAGCCTGTTCAGAGCAGTTGAGCAGAGTGGTGTGTAATCCTTGATGTGAAATGGAATTGGAAGGTTTTACGTCCCTGCTGCAGCAGGAAGGAAAATTAAGTAATGCCTATTACCTTCATTTATTGTAATGTCTTAACTTTTAAGTCTCACATTGCTTCTAGATATTTGTAAGGCCAGGGGAGACCTGTCTGTAACAGCAGCTATTTTCTGTCCTAATAGTAAGTTCATAACTCTGTAAAATACTGGATCTAATTCTATTAATCTTGATATTATGTCAGAGGTGGTCTTGGTGAAGCCTGTGATCCCTGCAATAAATATTTTCTTGCAGCTCCAAGATGGCAGCATTTAGTTTTTTATTTATTTTTTTTATTTATTTTTTATTTATTTTCCCTGCAAAGTCTTTTTTTTTGTTGTTGTTTCAAGACAAATTCTCAAAGCAGTTTGCTGCATGTAGGATTTGAAGGGTTATTTTCCAGATAACTCTTGTATTTCCACTTGGCAGCATTAATACGACCTTTGTCCTAACCAAATCTTAAGCTTTTTCCGTAATTCTTAACAATTGAATGTTTCATTCTTTGAAGCCCTTTAACTTCCATACAGTTTCACTGACCTAGATTCTGCTGGTTGGGATTGATTGCTGGGATGATTTAAGCTGCTGTCTTACTAAAGCCTTAAATTCTCTCCTTCTTATAAAGTGAAAACTGTTTCTTAGCTCCTCGTTCAGAGTATTTTCAGGAGAAACAAATTCAAATGTTTTTTTTAACTGCAGTTTTCCTTCCTGGGGAGGTGATCCAGCTTGGGTTTTGCTTAGAGGAGAAACAAATAAAAGTGCAAACTGGATTTGCTGAGGCAACAGACCTACAAGAGACGTGACAGCTCTGTGCCTTCCCAAAGCCAGGGAAAGTGTTCTTCAGGCAATTGGGATGTTAACGGGTGACAGTGCAGAAGCAGAAAGGCATTGTAGAGGTATATCAAAATATTGCTGTGGCTCTCAGATGACTAAATACCTCTGCAAATAAAATCTGAGAGTTCTGAGGGCATGATTTACAGTTCGGTAAATGGATTGGGGAAAAAAAGCAAGACGATAAATTCAGTAATAAAAAAATGAAGTTTCGCTTTTCTGTCAGAAATAATTTACATATGCTATTATCTGCCTCTCAGTGTTCACATAGGGAATGCTAAATGTAAATATTTCCATGGCCTGGAAGAGAATATGTAGTAACAAAGGCAGGATATGTGTATGAGAGAAAGGTAGGGAAATATTTGGATTGATTCCAGCCCGCTTCTGGCTTACTTACAACTCTGAGGATGTGGGTACAGAGGAAAGACTATTGAGGGTTAACAATTTCACACCTATATGTTCCATTAGGATTCATTCCTTTGTGGGATGAGAGGAATATCTTAGTGTCTTGGCTTATGGCCAGCGGTTATTGGAAGATCCAGTGAAGTTTCATGTTTTTAAAGTAGGGCTCTGGAAAGGCAGTGAGTTGGTCTGGCATATGGAGACACTTGTAAAATAAATAACACCTTTTGTTATCAATAGCTCCTGACATGCCTTGCTGTTAATGTGTTAGTATTTTCTCTCTGGGAATCCCACTGGTGATAAGACACACCCTCATCACAACATTCTGGGTTAGTTGTTCATTACCTTTTGTTAGATCCAGTCCCTGTTGGCTGTAGCTGATCTTTATTCTGCACGTTCATTCTGAGGTGGAAGAGCCCACACTGAGTTGCAGTTGCCTTCCATCTAATTTTCCTGGTCAGCCTCTTGCATGAAAGGGTGTCTGCAGTAATTTTGTTTCTTGGTCTGGTTTCATTGCCCTTTTACAGAGATGAATGTCAACCATCATAGAATTTGAATATTCTTTTAGCTTTTCTTAACCCTTTGCCAGTGCTCTGCAGCACGACATCCTGTTCAGTACCGTTGAGGAGAATTAGTGCAGAGTTAGAAATACTGATGTTTTGTATTTGTTTTTATGACCAGTTTTGCCTTTGTAAAAGGTTTTTCCTGTAGAAGCCCCTTGAAGCAGGAGGCACAAATAAAGGGGGTTGCCATTCAGTAGGACAGCTTAGCATTCCAGTTGGTGTGTCTTAAGATTTTTCTTTAGGGTATGAGGAATGATTGTTCATCACTCACTCCTCTTTCACTTTTGATGGATGGTAATGTTTTTAATAGAGGTAGAGTCTCAATCACATCAAGGTTTTGGGGTTTTTTAGTAGTTTTGTCAACATATGTACAGAACTAATTACGTCAAGATTTACTTTTTGATATCTGAGAAGAGACAAATGAGAGACAAAAAGCATTTATTTTTAAGAATAGCAATAAGAGTGCTGGAAGCATAGTGACCTAACTTCAGGTCCCCTTATTAAGTGTCTGCAAAGGGAAAGATGTTGTCAGTAAAATGAAGTGTCTTCAGTCAAACCTGGAGTCTTGTGTTGCAATTTAGAGCCTACTGTTAATAGTATTTAATCTAATGGTGTGGTGGCAGATAAACTTTTGAATGACATCTGTTGCTAAAGATTCTGTAATTTGGAAGACTTAAATGTTTGCCTGGTCCTAATTTGCCTGCATTTTCAATTGTTTCTTCATTCATATGATAATCAGGCTGCTCACAGTTGCTAATTATTACGAATGTTGCTTAAAGCATACAGAGGGCAAAACCATGTCTGTGACCAGATGCTTTTAGAGATGTAAGCATTAAGACGATAAAGCTCACAAAATTCACAGCCCATCATGTGCAGGATAATGATTAGAAAGCAGCTAAGCCTTTCTTGTCAACCTTCTAGCTAAAAGGAGGAAAAAAAAATAAATCTGTGTTTGTAAGCAACATGATAGCATTTTAACCGAGAGATGAATGTCAGCATTTCCGTAAATCTCCAATTTAGAAAATGAAAAATACTATGGGGACCATAAAGGGCTGAAGCTGACATCTAGTTTCAGTTCTGTGCTGCTAGAGAAGACAGGCTGTCAAGGACGTTCAGTTTAATTGCTGGGGGAAGGCAAGCACAAAATTAAAAGTAATGCAAGTGATGAGGGTTTCATGTTCTGTGTGGATTCAGCTTGTAAACTCCTTTCCCCTCCCGTTCTTCTTTTATCTTTCTACCTTCACTTCAGGTCTTTCCACGTGCCTCCCTCCCTCTCTGCTTTCACCCATCCTTCCTCAGTAGCTCTGAGGCTGCTCTGCTTTAGGTAACGATGGCAGCTCTAACAGGCAACATGTGCGTTTCTCTTAGGAAATCTGGCTTTGCCCTGGCTGCTCCCGTTTGGGGCTTTTAATGAGCACCTGCCAATTTGCAATCTGTGGCATTAGTCAATATGTTACCTCTGGGCAAGTGTCTGAGATGCCTTTTCAGTTTTCATCTTCCCCTGTGCCAAATGATGCTTTCCTGCCGAGGTTCCAGTGTAAATAGGCCATTATTTTTTGGAAAATTCCAATTGCAGACTGTCTGATTTGAAGATGGGCAGTGAAAAGCAAGCTGAGTCCCTCTGCTCGCTCACCTCTCACAGTTCTAATTACATTTTTTTCAGTTTTCTCCTATCAGCTTGGAAGTGTTGGCTGATATGTTCTTATTATTTCTGTTAGGGTCTGGGATGTGTCAGTGCTGCAGCCTGGAGGAAGTATCACTCCTGCAGAGCTGAGCAGGGAAACACTGGAGGAAACTGTATTTATGAGACAAGATAAGGAATAGATTCTTTTGCACTGATTTGGCTTTGACTTTGGCTGCTCGTGTGTCCATGAGAATAGAAATCCAGTGAAACAGGTTGGGGAAAAAAAAAAATTGCCTGTCAGAAATAGGCAAAGTTACGAGGTGATAAGAGGGAATGTAATTATGTTGTTTCAGACTTTTAAAACGCCGTCGTGTTTCACCACTGCACTCAGTGCGGTGTCTGACAGTTCTCACACAAGAGGGCGCTCCTGGAATTTTAAAAGAAATATTGGGCTCTATTAGGACCTTTTTGACATGCGTGTGTATTTTAACATGCCGTTTTCAAAGCCGTCATGCTTTATATAAGGTTCGGTCTCAGAGCCTTAGAAAGTGGTGTCTCCCTTCTATGTTTGCCCTCGCAGTGATTATTACAAATAGCTATTTGTGTTACAACTTTTAACCACTAAATCCACTTGATGAAAAGTGGATTGGCACAGAGTCTGAACTGCACAACTTGCAGATTTTGATAACAGTGATGTAAATAATGGGTGATCACTCTTATGTAAGATGTAATATTTGAGTAATGCCAGTCAGAAATAGGACCTAGTTTTTGTTTTCTCTCAAAGCAAATCCTTGTACTGGGAAAGTGTTATTCCATGCTTGAACCTGGAGAAAAGCATGTGCTTTTAGGCTAATGTAGAAAGGGAAACACATTGAGAAACCAGAATCTTCACAGAAAATCATAGTGGGAGGGTGGTCCTGTAAGGATTTTTTTTTTTTGCTTGTTGTGGGGGTTGTTTATTTTTGTTGCTGTTGTTGGTTTTGTTTTGCACACTGAATAAGTGTGTTCAGCTGAGATCGCTGTCTTGGGTACAGTCAGAACAGGGTAGAAGATTTGAACTGTATGTGAAGAACTTGGCAATAATAAAGTGTGGTGATACATTTGTGAAAGGTGGAAATTCCATTTCTTCCTGAGCTTGTGTCCTCTGTTGTCACTTAGGTATGATGCCATTTGAATGCTCAGTAGCCTGCTTAGAATTCAGACTGGGTGACCTGAAGCTGAAAAGCTGTGTAGGTCAATTAGTATTCACCCATTTCTTATCAGCTTCCATGGTAAGAAATGTTAAATGTTGGTGAGAGAACACCAACTTTCTGGGAAGACATAGGTGTTAAATCTGGTTCTGGGGGTTTTTTTTGAGCTTATGGGAGCCAGTTCTTCCAGTTCTCTGGAAATGCAAACCCTTTCCCATGAGTTTGTTACCTCCTACCTACACTGTTTTTAAAGGGAAAACCCTTGCTTAGCAGAGCACAAACCATAGTTACACAGATGTTAATGCATCAGTTGTGTGATGCAATATTCTTCTGGGCCTCTTGTGAGTATTGAGACCGGCAATATTTTTCTCTGGGCATGAAGATCAGTGCCCTGTCTTTCAGGACAGGAAACTGTGGAGGCAATCAGTCTCATCCTCTCTTACTTTCACAGTGAACTGTTATTTGTTTTGCAAAATTAACACCTAAACAGCCATAAATAATCACAATACCGGTGCTATAACTGCACAGTCCTGGTAAGTTTGAGGATATTTTTCAGTGTCTATAAAAATGAATGATTGCTTTTAGTAAGGCATTTAACATTCAACCTCTGTTTTTCCCTGGTAATCAGCTCTGTGGCCTGGTAAGCTAATGTGTTGAAGAGTACTTGCTCTTAACTCACTTGTCTTGCTTATCTTCTGCCTCTCAGATTCAGTGACTGGCCTTGTTCTTCACCTGTTCATAGGCTCACAGGTCTGGGAGGGACCTCTGATCACCCCTGTGATCTTGCCCGAAGGCAGGATCAGCTCTGTTGTCCTTTGGGCTGGTGATTGTCTAACTAGTTCTTAACACCTCCAATAAGCCCGACCTTGCAGGCTGAACTGCTGTATTTCATTACAGTCTGAAAATGTTGTCCTTATCGGTCTTGCTGAAACTTAATCCCTTTACTACTTGTACTTTTATGTATTTGAAGCGTATCACATTGTCATCTCTCCTTTGAATTAATCGAAGTATTTACCCTAGCCTTTCCTCATATTTTTTTTTTTTTTAAAATCTCTGGTCTGATCATTCTCTGGATTCCCCATTTCACTTCCATCTTTTTTGATGTGTGATGCTCAGAAGTGAAAATGATACTTTTAACTGGTATTTTACAGGCTTGCAGTAGAACAAAAGTATTTTGCAGATGCTTCTGTATAGAGATGCTGCATGTTTACTCTTTTTTTTTTTCTTTCTTTTCCTTTTCCCCAAGGCAAACAGAGGCACTTGAAATTCCAAATTGCTCTTTGGATTTTTAATGGAAGTCTGTTTCAGTTTTGCTTTTTTCACATGCTCTTAATCAAACTGCCAGTCTGATAAATCCAGTCTTGTGTTTCCTTCATAAGCAAATTTCTCGATTGGTTATGTGTGCTCCTGTCATAGAAATCCAGTTTTTCTGTTTGTTCTAAAATAGGGATATCAGAACTGACTTTCTACCATTTTCTGTCAGTTTAATAGTATCTTTATACTTTCAGTAGATGTCACTCCTTCACAGTGTAAATCGATCACTTTATTTATTTTTAATCATTCATCCACTCTGAACAGGAACTGTAAGATCCAGGATTTTGTTCTGTGGTGGTTTGTTTTGCTTTTCCCCTCAGTGGTTGTAGTTAACCTGGAAACCAGCAGTAATAGTTTGAATTACTGTTTTCTGCATATATTGCACTTTTTAAAGTTTCCCTTCATCTTGATGGCGTAGAATTGAGTTCATGTTTGAAATGTCTGTGGTGTGTAACCATCTTCTTTCCTTAACCTAAGTAATTAGATGTTATATTCACATGTTGCTGCTCTATTCTTTACTTAGACTAGTGTTCTTCCCTTTTCCATGGAGTTTTGAACATAGTAGTAAGCACAAAATGTAGATTTTTTTTATTTTTTTTCCTGATGAGGTTTTCCAACTTCTTGATCTGTCAGATCGAAGTGGGTTTGTTAAAAAGCAGCTTGCCTTTTCCTGTTTGTTTTACATTACCTGCTCTTCACCATTAATTGCACCAGTTCTCTTTTTATTCACATTTCCCAAATCTTTATATTTTCTGATCCAAGTCCCAGGCAAGCACAACACATGAGAAACAATCAAAATGTTAATGTAATTTTAAATTACTTTAAGTCCAGCCCTTGTGCTCTCTCTTCCTAGAAGAATGACCTTCATTTTTGTCCCTGGAGGGAAGAAATCTTCCTTAGGCAACTGTAGGCCATAATATGCCACTGTTTTTTAAGCAGATTTTCCCATTGATTTCTTCAGGGAGTTCCACTTAAAATGCGACATCACGGCAGAGCTCAGTCTAGTTACATATATCAAATGAAAGGATGTAGTTCACATACATTTTTGAATTCTGTGTCTGAGCTCCAGTGGCCACTAGAGGGAAGGAGAGGTCCCAGACTATTTCCATTTCAAAAGAAACATTTTTTTTCTCTCGTTGGTTTTAGATTAATCTCTAAGAAATAACTGCTAATCTATATTAGCTCATCTTTTTTTTATTATTATTATAAGATTAAGCATGGGCAAAAGTGTTTGTGATTCTTAACTTCACTGTGTGTTTTCTACTCTTCACCAGAAATCAGGTTGGTCTCACAAAAAGACTTTCAAGCCATCAGTACAAAAATTAAAAAATAAAAAAAAAGGGGTTCTGATTAATGAGATGTGTTTCTTTTCTCCCTCTCATAGAGCTCTGGAACTACTGGCAAAATATTGGATTAGTGTTGCAAACTTCACTTATAATACTGTCACACTGTTTATTCCAGCTACTAATGACTCTATGGAAGAGTAGGCACTTCATGTTACTGAAAAATCTAAATTGCATTGCAGACAGGTTGACACTGATGCTTCAAAGTGCAGGTTTGCAAGATGATAATTCCTGATCTCAGTAGAAAAGAGGTGTCAAATTCAGTTTTACTAAGGGACTGATTGTACTTTCCTTTTAACTTTAGAAAGCTACAGAGACAATCCATTTGATTAGGCTCTAAAGGTGTTTTCCCTTCACATTTTCTTCTGCCTGTACATAAGCATGGAGTGTTCAGGTGTTCCTTTAAGTTTTGAGCTACCCATTCTCTGAAAGCATGACCTAATCTTACACAAGCTCAATAATTTCTGTGTTTTAGCTGTCATTAATCCTGGAGATGCATCAGGAACTGAGCTTGAGGATGTTTGAAATAGATCGGTGCTTCAAGAAATGGGGAATTCCTTTGGGGGGTGGGGGAAAGAATGTTTTAGGCTTGCAAAAGGGTTAAAAGGGGAAAAAAGGCACTTTCTGAATTGAAATATGTGTTGGAAAACTCACTCAAGTCTTTGTATTTCTTTTGCTTGAAGAAAGTGGGGGAAAAACTAGGAATTCTAGAGTAACTTGGGCTCCTCCATGTATTTCCACAGAAGCACATGTGGGAGTGGAAATGGCAAGACAGGCTGTTCATCGGTGTGAAGTTCGTCCTTCACATATCCAGAATGACACATATGCAGAGTGATACTATGCTAAGTGGTTTAGGATCCTAAAAAACACCATAAATTAAAAAAAACCTGATCTTATGTTGTGCAACATCTGCTGAGGATCATGCAAATTCCAGTCCCAAGTGCCTCAAAGAATAGACATCCCGAGTGTGTAATGCAGCTAACACAACAAGCCAAATTGTTTTAATACCCCTTTTGAAAGGGGAGGAGGAGTGATGTTGGTGAGAAAATCCCAGTAATGAGATCTTTTGGGGTGTTTTGATAGCAGTATAGTGTAATCATGAAAAGTGGTGAGCATGCTGTTACAGCCTTTTCAGGATGAATAATGTTACACTTAAAAAGAGGCTTAGGATGAATTTACTGATAAAGCAAGCTTTTATAAGGTCTTCAGTATACACAATACTTGCTGGCACTGGACCAAATGGTCTAAAAGAAATATGTGCATGCCCTAAGATAAATAACTCTAGGCTGTCTTATGACTTTCCAAATACATACTAATTTAAGAAGAATAGATCTAGATACCTTTTGTCCTGAAGTAACTCGCCCAACCTCAGTATTTGTACAGTGTATATTTGGATCACTTGTGAATATTAACATGATCCAAATTGTTACCCTGTGCAAACATTTACTAAAGCAGTGTGAGGTGTAGTCTGTAGTTTGATGGAACTTAAAATGCCAATTAAAAATGATGACTTATTTAATGCCAACAGGCCATACCCTGCAGTGCTTACTCAAGCAAAATTCTAATTGCCTCCAGTGGGAGGTTTGCTGAAGAAAGAACAGTGGAGAGAGGCAGAGGCATAAGCAAAGGCATGACCTCAAATATTACTCCAGGTATCATAAGGGGGAGCATTTTGTATTCCCTGGCACCAGTGAGGAGCCTGTCTCTCTTACAAAGATTGGACAAGCAGGGATTTCTCTGCCTGTCTGGAGCTCCCTGCAGTCACAGCTCACTTCAGGGAATGTGTTTGCTGAAAGCTGATTTTGCATTGAAATCTGCAGATTTAGTGACAGTGAAATAACTCATGAGCTTCTATGTGTTTTCCCAAATGGATATGGGATGATGAAATGGGGAGGGTTAAGAGGGGAGGTGACATTAGAAAGTACCCACAAAAGTAAAATTTGACAAGAATTTTGTTTTAAATTTTTTTAAATTATCCGGAGACAAGGTATCTTAAGAGAACATAAAGTTGCAAACAAAGTAAAAATGTGGTTTCCATCTCTCTTAGGCTTTATTTAGGAGTCTTCTGGTTCTGGATGTTCTGCTTCCAGCAGCCAGAAAAGCCTGACTTAGTAAGGTACAAGGAACGTCATCTGAGTGACTGTTCTGTTTGCTGTCCTTCTCTGTCCATTGTTTGACTAGTGCTTTTATGTGCTTTTTGAACTCAAAATAAACTGTCTGTGCAAGATTTTGGTTGCTACCACTTGAGATGTGTTCACCAGACAGACAAGTTGGAAGGGTTTCCTCTGGCTTCATCATGGGAGTTATTCCTAAGTGCTTTTGACAGTACCAAAAACCCCAGAGATCAGACCTGATGGATTACTATTGACTGACAGATTAGTTGGTTTCTTTGGGGTTTTTTTGCAGGTAGTAAGTTGCTCTCTATTCAGTGTGTCCCTATAAATGATGCTGCTTTAGTTACCTTTATTTTTAATTTAACATACTTCTTGCACAGTTTTACTACTACCACCACATTTCAGTCAGCAGAACAACTTAATTGCAGACTGATACACATTAAGAGGTGTGTGGTAAGATGCTAAACCAAAATAGCAAGTGATACTTTTAGAATTTTTGAAGCCTAAGACAGAAAAATTTATTAGGCTTGATTTTTTTTTTTATATCTTCATATTTTTAAATGATAGAAGCTGAAGTGTGGCTATTGGTCATGGATTATATACCTCTCTAATGACCTTTGTTTTACCTTCTCCACTTTGTTCTCAGAAAACAGAAATGCTCTAAGAATAAATAAGAAAGGAAAGCTGAGCTTATATGGTCCTTTTGAAGAGCTTTGCCATTTATTGCCAGAAATAGTGGTTTTTTACTAATTTATCATGTCATTGTGAGCAAATAATGTCTTGCTCAGACTTACCATATTTGTGAATTTATTTTTAAAATTTTGAAATTCTTGAATTTTGCTAACCATGCCAAGATGATTAGATTTAGTAGATGAGTAGATGATCTATTTAGGGCATAAACTGCTGTTTCAGTGCAGCTGCTGTTCCAGCAGCAGAGATTTCAGCTGTTGCCTTGGTGGTAGAGGATTTAACCAGTGGGCAGGGCCATGTCAAAGGAACTGGAAAGGCCCATGTTCAGTGCAGGTTCATTTTTTATCCTTTCTAGTCTCCATACAAGAGGGAAAATGGCAACTCTGCATTGGAGGGCTGAGCATTAAATTCAGAGAGGTAGCAAATATAAATAATAACTCTGTTTTTATATATGGCATCTCCATCTCTGTGGTATCTTTCTAGCACAAACAACACTGAAGCTATCAGAACCTCATTTACTTTTGATAAATCTTGGGGGCTTTCCTCCTCTTTGCCATCTTGTTCTTTAAATGACAGATACTTCAGAGGGGTGTTCAGTTGATTTAAGGCTCTTTACTCAATGCCATCTAAAACTATGTTGTTTAAATCACTGGAAATTTTTGTATTAGATTTTGACAACAGCAGAACTGTGTTTTGCAAGACTTATACTCTGGTATAGAATGAGAAATGTGTAGTTGCCATAAATTCTGTTTGTATTCAGTAGTGTGACGCTCCATTGTCATATCCCATTGTGACTAGGACAATCATCACAATACCATGTATCACAGTAGCAGTAATAAATAAACAATAACCCTATCTAGATTGTGCTTAAAATAGTTTTCATACTGATGTACCCCCACTCCCAGGCAGCTGCTTTGAATGATGCCAGGTATTATGCAAGTCTGTAACATTTACCTGGCTATATTTAGATTTTAGTATTTAATTTAATCCAAATTAATTAACTAAAACCTGTGATTACGGATAACTAATTTTAAATTAGTAATTTATTGTTCTCTCAACACACCTTTTTAATAAAGGTGGTAGTTTGGTCTTGGTTTTCTTTTTTTCTTTTTTTTTTTTTTACTTCTGATGGAAAACTTCACATTTTTTTGGACTACTGCAAATATTTTCCAAATATACTGCTTATGTTCTTTCATGGAGTTTTTTTCATAAGAAGAGGTTGGTTTTGAATTTCACAGTCTAATGAAATTTGGCACTATAAGTATAGTGCACAAAAATACAGTGAAAAAAACCCCCACCCCACTTGAAAATTTAAGTTCACTTTAAAATGTGAAGAAACTCGTACCAGTTGATTTATTTGTAGTACTTATTCAGTGTTTCCTTATCAGATGCCTTATACTAAATAACTGTGTGTCTTAAAGGGAATGGCAGGCACTAATTGCATGTAGACCTGTAACTTGGATTTAATGTGATGGTGGTGGTTTTGTTCTGTCACAAGCCCGTGTCTTTTAACATGGAGTTGTTAGGAGAGCTGACAGCTATTTAGGTGGCTCATAATCAGGGAACGTTTCATGTACCAGATTTGGTTTTGTAGATCAATTTTTCCATTGGTTTTTGTATTCTGTACCTGAAAATTTAATTTATTGTATCAAAAACTGATTTAAATAGATTTGCAATTCAAGGCGACTTTGATCTGCCTCTCACTTAAAAACCAAACAGCTTTATCTTTCTATCATTTTATTTCACAGATGTGTAATAGCTTCAAGTGCTTAAAAAACCCACAGTGATTTAAATATTCTCTTTCTCCTAATCTTTTCTGTTGGTTCCTGTAATTCAGCAGTGCAGATGAAATGATGAAAACTGTGCAGACTTTTTTATTTTTTTAATGGTTGACTTCAGTGTAAACTGCATGAGATTTTTTTTGCCTTTAGCTATAGCCTTTAGTTTCAGCTGATTTCCACTAGTGTTCTTTGTGGAGGTTGTGTTTGAGTGCATATTCCAAGATTTAACCATGTGCTTGGATGTCTGCAGGGCAAGTGACTTCTGCAGCGCTTCTGCTGCCATTAGAGACCTCCAGTAATCATAAAATCAAGGGCATTCAGAAGTGTGTTCCAGGTCAGGAGCAGATGTTTCTGGGGGGCTCAAATGTGTCCACTTAAAATGTGATGATTGGCCAGTATTTATAGACATTTCTTTCCCCCTTACAGTTTGCCTCTTTGTAAGTATCTTGAGTGTGGCCCTTACGAGAGATGTATTTGTTAACAGAAATGGCTTTAAATTTGCTCTGTTTCCAAGACCTGTGCCAACTGAAACACATCCTACTAATTATGACTGTAGGGGAGACCAAGCAAATGAAAGATTGAAGTGTGCTTGTGGCAGTCATTCCTCACACAGGAGGACACACATGGAATTTATTCTGGTTATTACTTTCCCAGCCTGGACACTGGTGACTGTTCTCTTCTGCTATGGTTGTGCCCTCTTGCTGTTTGAGCTTTCCTATTGAGCATCCTTTTATGTTTCTTAGAGGTTGTAAATGTTTGTATTCTAGATTTGTCCAGTTTAAAGAATAATAATTATATTTGCTTTGTCATCACTGTGCCATCTAATCCATATTAAACAGTGCAACTGTACACGTAGACTGGTTTCCAAGGAAATATCCGCCCCCCCCTCCTCCCCCTGGAAATTTTATAAGTGAAGTGTCTCACTTTAATCACACCCTGTTGTTGCCATCCTAATCCTGAACTCATATTCCTAACAAAATTATAGCTTTTTAAATGTTTGCAATGCCATTGTGAAGTTTTACCATGCATTCCAAATGATTTAAGATACTTAAATGGTATTGGAACAAATTACTGCCTTCATTATGACAGACAACAGATGAGTACATTATACTACTTATTCTCAGCTTCTTTAACTAAAATACTGTGATTGTTTTCCATCCAGTAGTTCTGTAATTACTCTTCCTTTATGTTCCCTGTAAGGATTAAGATGGCATTTTTTTCCCTCTCTTTAAATGGCACAATCAATATAAATCTTGGGCATCGTTAGGAAGATGATCGATTATTTCATTTATATCTCAGTGTGGGTAGAATGGTGGTTTAAGCTGGGTAAAATTTGGCAAAGATACTTTGTTACTTACTTATTGTTTTGATTCTGTTGAAAGATTTCTTGTGGTAAATTTTGAGAACATGTTTACTGGATTACTGATAGGACATAAGCTTGTAATTTGAGAAGCTTGAAAATAAATTCATATTTTCATCACTGCATGCACTATTCGGCTTATTGGTCAAGGAAGAGCAAATTTGGTGCCTCAGTTAAAGATTGGATCAACTAAGGTTTTGATTTGTTGGTACGAGATTCTCCCTCCAGGGTTGACAAAGAACAGAAACTGTTGCTGTGGTTTCACACCATCCAGAGGGTGTCTGCAGGGATCCTCTGCACATGTGTTGTTCAACTTGCCCCCAGTTTCCAGTCTTTCCAACTGTGTTATTTTTGCTGCCTGTGCTGGGTGGATGTTCCAGTGGTCAGGTCTGAAGTATGGGAGGGGGTCTGCTCTACGTTCATCGGTGTGTTGACCAAATTCACATTAATTTCGTACCAACTGTGAATAAACCAGAAAATTTTGCCTGCTGTAGTGTCTTCTGAGAGAGCCAGTAAAGACATGGTGTCTGGACAGCTTTTATATTTTATTTGTTTAAAAAAAGGCATCAATTTAGTGCACTGATAAAAAATGATCTTTTAAAAGGACTGTGATCTGAATTGGCGACTGTGAAATAAAGGATTTGGAACTGAAATTTTTTCAAGTATCTTCACATTTCTAATGAAGAGTTTAGAGTAACCAG
Organism: Platyrinchus mystaceus; assembly: GCA_035041135.1. Lineage (NCBI taxonomy): Eukaryota > Metazoa > Chordata > Aves > Passeriformes > Tyrannidae > Platyrinchus > Platyrinchus mystaceus. Next base: position 11,406,651 of record JAWWLV010000005.1, read on the forward strand.
TACCTGCTGTGGCAAAATGTCAGGATTTTATGTATGAGGGATCAGATAGCTTTGTGAAGGCAAGTATTCAGTGCCATACTGCTGGTATTTATTTTACTTTATCAGTGCTTTTCTTTTGAAGGAGCACTCGGTGAGGTGATGCATCCGCACACAGAGGCAGGCACAGTGGTCTCTGAAGCAGTGGAATCGAGGACCTATTGTCCCTACCCTCGATGCATGGGCTGTGTTCCTGCTGGATCCAGCTTCTGGGGATGTGAGAATGGGGAGAAGGGGATGCTGTTCTCCTGGGATGCTGAAATGACCCCATGTCATCAAAAGAAAAATGTTTTCATAGAAGCATCGCCGAGAAAAGAAACTGGTACTTAATGTAAGCGTGTCCTGTACAGACTGCAGAATATACTGATAAATGCCAGATCTTTGCTCACAGAAGTTTCCAGAAGTCAGATAAAGTCAAACACCCTGTTCCAAGGACTCTTTGCCATTGCTTTGAATTACTCCTAAGGAAATTACTTAGAGGGCTTGGAGAACCGAGATGGTAACGAATGTAGTGCAGAAATAATTGATCCTTCTTGTTTATTAGGTTGTGTCCCTGTTGTGGAAGTTTTGTCAATAACAATAACCCTGTAGAGATGTCTGTCTGCAGTTAGTCTGTAGCTAGATCAAACATTTCATGGAGTTCTAGTTACATGATTTCTCCTTGAAGAAGGTGATGTATTATTTAATTTGTAACTAAGTCCTGGGACATCTTGAAGCACAGCATTGTTGTTTATCTTTGCTGTTCCAGGCAAAAGTCCACTGGTTACTCACAGCACTATCCTGTGTTTGTGAAAATCAGGCTTGCATACAGTTGATAATGATTTTGGAATATTTTCAGAGCAGAATTAAACAAGTAACTTTTAAATTTGATTTGAAAGTGTGGGGTGTTTGAAGGAAACCTTTGAGTACCGTGTTTACTGAGCTCATGCCTGTAGTTGTTACACAAGCATTTGATTTGTTTTTTTATAATTTTTTAAAAATGCATTTGCTTTCAAATACCAGCCCAGCACAAGGAAGGTGTTTCCTCAGTCAATACCAACACTCCCACTTGCTTCTCTCGTGGTAATAAAGATCAGTTTGCCTGGGTCCAGTGCTGAGGTTCTGTGTTAGCTCACAATTAGCAAGCAGTCTTGCTCAGGGTTGTTCTTTACAATTGTTTGGATGCTGGACAGTTAAATTGATCCTCTGTTGACATTCTAATTGTTTCAGCCACCCTGCCTAAAAACCTGTTGCTGCAACTTGTATGCTGGTCTTTGTGCATTAGTCACGTTGTGCAAAGTAGTCTCTGATTTCCTTTAGTAACCTTCATATGGTGAATTAAACCTTGAGTTCTAAGTATCTGATTCTGGTGACCTTCACTTCAAGGAGGCTTTTTATTAAGCTTTTAGTCTTCCATCAGGCAGAAACGTGGTCGTCAATAAAAATAAAATAAACACATAGTCTTGCATCCTCTTCTTACTTGAACAGCAGTGAGTGTTCATAAATGTTTAGCTCTTAGTTTGGCAAATACAGGTAGTCTGCCAGCTACATTTACATTTTGAAATTTACTGCAGTGAGGGTCATTCCAATTCAAAAGAAAGTATTTGGTAGATGAGTTGGCAAGCAGAATGACTTTGTAGTGTTTAAAGGAGCTCTGCCAAGAACTGGCTGAAAAATGCTTGTTGTCTGGTTGTACCTTTCGAAGTGAGAAGGCAGAGAAGACTTTTGACTTTAGCAGAATAAAATATATAAGATTTCTTTAGCCAGTGAGGAACCTGCCATATTCTAGCATGTAATTCTCTGTGATCTCTGCCTTGAAAATGTGAATGAAGGGAGAAGAAATTTGGTGACGAATGGCAATTAATGAGAAAATGTCTAATGAGGGATGCAGCCATAGAAGAGAATTACTCTTATGAGTTACTCTATAGGAGTTCCAAACCCCTTGTCCTGAAATGCCAGCATAGAGTAGACAATGTAGTGTATTCAAAATATGCTATGAATAGTCCAGGACAATATTAAGCAAAGCCCAGGATAATATTAAGGAAAGTCATCCTGGAAATCAGGAGATTCAACTGTAGGGAGAGACCCGAGAGTTTTTCTCTCGTTGT
>JAWWLV010000005.1:11408873-11440399 GCA_035041135.1 Platyrinchus mystaceus
ATAATATTAAGGAAAGTCATCCTGGAAATCAGGAGATTCAACTGTAGGGAGAGACCCGAGAGTTTTTCTCTCGTTGTCAATCACACAATCATGGGCTGCCAGTATTTTTACCAAAGTGTTGCTCTCTTCATCTTGTCTTCCTGCCAGTGGGCTCTGCACAATCTCAATGCAGTAGATGCTTCATTAGTGCAGTTGAGCAATGGGGCATCTGCCCCAATATTTGCCTGGCACTTGTAACAGTAATGTAAAGAAACCCTTTGAACTGTGTGCAGTTTGAATCTTACTTGTAGGAACTGTAGGAACTAGAGACTGAAGTGTAATTATTTACACTTGTTTCAGATTAGTTTCCTGCCCTTCCTAAAGGAAAAGAAATCTATCTCTGTTTTTTCCTTTGTACAGCCACCTGTTTTACTTAACTCTTCCACTTTCTAAAAGGAGAAGAACAGTAGGAGGGAAAGAAAAACCTTTGCTTTTTTGATACTTGGGGTGAATGGAAACCTGCCTGACATGGCTGAGGAGCTCTCACTCGTTAAAACTCATTACCTACATCCAGATTAATCAAAGGAACCCCAGGGGTAAAAAGTCAAGGCTCTTTGGGACTGGAGAAGATGGTGTGGTCCAGAGGGGAAAAACCTTTTCAGAAATCTCCCTGCCACAGTCCTCTGCCACTTAAAGTAAAGGAAATTTAGTTCTAATCTGCCACTGTGCAATTGGTTTTTTCCTTAATGAGAACTTAGCCTCACATTTTACTCTGGTTATACTGGCAAAATACTTAGTTTAAGATTAAATTCTTAGTCAGCGGGGTGTGTTTTTTTAATTAATTAAAACAAGGTAGGACATCTCTGTGAAAAGAAAACCCCCACATTTTCTTAGCTGTATTGTCCAATCCTGGTGATTTTGGTGCTTGAAACAGCTGCAGGTTAATACCTGGCAGTAAATACTAAATCTGTGTGTGGTGACTGACAGATTAAGCACTGGGGATTCCAGCGGAGATGAGACCACACGCTCTGAAAGTGCAGATGTCAGTACTATTTTACATCACACTGCTGAGTTTAGCTGCCTTATGTTTCACATAAAAACAGGGACTATTTTCCCTTTTTTTTTCTTCTTTTTTTTTTTTTCTGTTTTCTTTTGTGTGTGTGTCCCATGTTCTCACTTTAGTTGCTTCACAGTGGTGCTTTTGGCACTGTTCATGCTTGCAGAGATCAAGTGATAACTGATGCAGCAGAACCATGAAAGGCAATATAAGGCTGTGAGCCCAATACGTGAATTAGGTAGGTGGCCTTTGGGTTGAGTCTGAGAGAGGAGGAGAACAAGCTAGAGGATTTGGGAGTGGGAGTTGAAGTGAGGCAATTTAGTGGCAGAATAAAAGTAGGGAAGCAGAGATGGAAAACTAAATGAGACACGATTTTGGGAAAGTTGTGTCATGTGTGAGTGATACTTGTCAGAGCTGCCACCTTTCAGCTGGGTTGCTCACAGTTTGCTAGGACTCAGTTTACTAGATAATATGCTTATGTCTTAATATCACATGCACTTTACAAGTATATTTATGAATTCATATAGAACAAATAAAAGTCATAAAAGAAGTATTTCCTGCCCTGAAGCTTTAAAATCAATGTGGGGAGAAGCAAGTATGTGCATAAACCCAGCAAAGTGAGAGAATGGATTCACTTTCACCAACTAAAAGCAAGAACTGCAGCCAAGCCTGAACAGAACTATCTGCATGTCACTGATCACCACTACTCAGGGGTACTGCAGGATCTACTGAACAGGAACAAATGCTGCTAATAAGTGTAGTAATATTATCAACAGGCCTGCCCTTTGTAGGAGACATGTCATTAGTGACTCTTGTTAGTTTTCACGGCACTCAAGGGATGGAGCGTTGGAACAGTGCCTTAGGAGACAATGGCCTTGTGTCACTGTGAGTATTTAAGGAGAAATTGTCTGCTTCTCTCAAGATATCTATTTTACTCCATTTCTGGAGGATGTTCTTTAATCTGTTTGTACTGGAGGTGTGCAATTAAAGGTTCCTTGGCCTGTTTCTTCAGTGAACCCTGAAAGAAATCAGTTTTTATTGCATAGGACTCTGCATTAATATGATGATTATATTATATTGCATACATCGGGGTCTCTGCTAATTGCCTGCCAGGAATGAATTCTTTTTCTGCACACTGCCTGTTCCCCTTATGTATTTTGACTTTGGTGAAATCAGGGTTCTTTGCCAGCATCAAAACCAGGTCGTAGCTGACATCTGGATAAGAAGTAGGTCAGGTCAGTGTAATCTCCAGGAAGCTGGTGCAGAGAATTCCCTTTCCTCTCTCAGCAGTGATTTGCTTGCAGACCTGTGATCATTCAGGTTTTTCCTCTGGCAGGAGCTCTGGGAGTGTTTCAGCTTTGTGCTGCAGAGGTGTGGTTTGGCTTCTGGAACTGTCTGGACTTCCCTCTGCTCATTAGGTCCTGCCCATTGCAAAGGCTTTGTGTGATATTGGTGCTTTGGCTCTTTCTGTTCTGTATTTACAGTAGGCTAAGTATTTCATTCCTAAATTGAAAATATATAACTTGAGTCTTTCAGCTTGTTGCAGGTTATTTGGGTGAGACATGGTTGTGTATGGCATAGAGGTCAGACTGCATCAGAGGTCAGAAAGGATGTGTCCCTGGCTATGCAGAAAGAATTTAACATTTTACAAGCCTGACTCTCAGTTACAGAGTTCAGTTCAGGTAGGTGAAAGTGGGATTAGTCTCTCTCAGATGGTCTCTTTTTGCCCAATCCTTATCTTGATTCCAAGGACAAAGTTAATGTTTTGCCTGTGTTTTCTCCAGACTGAGGTGTCTTCAAAGAATTATTGTTTTTTCCCCTGACTGTAAAGCAGAAAAACTCTTCCAGCAACTTAACCAAAAATAGCTGCCAACAGAGGGAATAAATTAGCAACCAAAGAGTTTGAAAAAGCTATTTAACTTTTTCAAATAGAAGACCATGTCTTACTCATTCCACATTGCTTCTGAAGTTGGACTTTTCTTTCTTCTATACTGCAGAATCAATTTTGAATGGATAAGAACCAAGTTACTTCAAAAAGAGGAGGATCCTTTAACACTAATAATATTAAAGGGATAGGAAACATAATAGTTGCAAGTTCTGCTATGTTAAAGCTCTCAGACCTGGTCATCCCCTGCAGTTGTGCCACATGCAGGATCTGAAGGACTTGTTGGAATCTGCTCTGCTTAAACTCATGCTTCTGCTTAAATTAGTTTGTTTGAGTTCATTTGGGATGTGTGGCAAGGGGATTCTTTTTCTTTGCCTGGCTTTCCCAGATTCAATGTTTCTTGCATAAAAAATGGTATTTTAAGATTACAAAAGAGCTTTGGAAAAGTCTCTGGATTTCTCCACTTGTGGGATGCAGTATTTAAAAAATTATATGTTATACTGGATAGCTCTAGTGCTATGAGCACATTCTTGGGACACAGCCAGACTTTGTGGTTTCTCCACTACATTTACAAATGCACAGAGGACATCTTTGCATGATTAATACTGGTTTTATCCAAGGCATTGAAGTCCATTTTCTTGTAAATCTTCTGTATTACTGTGCTTTAATAGTTAGTCAGAGATGTGAACAGAACTGCGCCGACTGATGAGTAATAAACTGCAGCTGCTTAAAGAAAAGACACCTGAGTCAGCAGGGACTGAAATGGGACCTCAGGCACACAAAAGCATCATCTGTGTAATTCAGGGGAGAGAGAAGTTTCTCCAGCAGTGGTGAGCTGTCATCAGCTCTGTTAACAGCAGGGGATGGAGCTGTCCCTGCGAGGCTCCTGCTGCAGGGACAGGAGTGGTGGCACAGCCCACCCTGGGGACACACGGGCTGGCAAGACCTTTCCACTGAGCCCTGTCTGGAGATGGATCCCTGTGCTGTTCCACGAATGCAGCCACACTGTCCTTCTTGGGAACGTGTCCTGCTCTTCTGTATCACTTGTCAGTGCTGAAAAAAAAAGCACCATTCATTTTGTCTTAATTAATCTTTTAAAATTTGTCTGTGTGTTTGTATAATCGATGCAAGTCAAGGAGAGGCGAAGGCAATTGGTGCTTTAATGGCAGAAAACCTATCTGATGTTGAATGTGTGAACCTTTCACAGTTTAATTTGTGTTAGGAACTTCTAGTGACCCAACATTTATTTATTTATTTATTTATTTATTTATTTATTTATTTAAGTCTGAATCTGATATGGGCATAAAACTGTTTCGTCTGAGTCTGCCAAGCTGAAGAGTTAATATTGCTGTTGAGCTGCCATCTTTTGATGCTGCAAGGTTGTACTGGGTGGGAAGTTATGAATATATCAGTCTTTTTTTTTCTTGTCATCACTTTTTTTTTTTTTTTTATTTTAAACAGCTCTCTGGTGATTTATGATGTTTTCACTAGAGTGGTTTCCCCGTCCTTGAACCAAACTTTTCACATGCAAACACCACTGCAAGACATTCCTTTTCAGTCAGGTGTGTATTTTAACTCTGGTGATAGTGACCTTCACACACAAGGCATTGACTGTCCCTTTTATAGGAATGATCCTTCAAGCCCCATCTCACTGGCCTCACATTATGTGATTTGCCTTTTCATTCACGTAGTGCTTCAAGGTGGGATGGCTGTAATGAGCTTCATGCTACCTCTGATGGCTGTATCAAGTTGAAAGAGATGTAGTCAGGCTGCATCTGTATTTTGCCTGAGCTGCATTGGTAGGAGCACCAATCCACTTGTTTTAACTGCAGGCAGTGATTTTGGTGTCTGTACTTTCTGAAACCTCATTCTATGTATTTATTCTTTGGTGGGTTTGTATATAATTATAGTCTGTGTGCTTCAGTTTCATGACTATTTAATTCAGTTTGTCTGACAGTAGCTTTGCATTGTTATCTTGGGTAATTCTGGGGAAGTTTCCATGGAGTAGTACATGGACAAATGTTCATATTGCATTTAATTGTTTAAACTTTGTTTACTTGTGTGTCCTTCTCTATACCTAGTATTGCCTTTGCTTTGCAAACAAGGCACTGCATTGATGTTATTCGTGCCAAATGTTATCTTCCAAGCCACTGATCCCTGTTGCTCCCTGCTTCAAAATGTTGCATTATTTCCTTTACCACAGTTAGTGCAAATGACCCTTAATAATAACCATTGCTTTACTACCTTGGGTATTTTTCTTCCTGATTCCCACACAGCTTTGTATTAAGTTCATCTCTGTTTTGTACTTGTGCATTTGTTTTTTGCTTGCTTTTTTACCTTCTGAGGTATTGGATGAATGGACTCTAAGCTTGTACCACACATCATCTCTGTTTTGATGTGATCTTGCTCACTAGTTTTGCATATATCTGTAGGTCTTAATAGAGTTCCTGAGCATTCCTATATGTTTCCTGTATTTGCATTTCCCCTTATTAACCAGTTGCACATTAGTTTATCTTTTTAAGATTTCATAATAGCACGACTTGGCCATTTCACACAGCTTGGCAACTGAACAATTTCTTTTTCTCCAAATCCGTTATTATGCCTTGTTGGTATGTGACAGAAATTGTGGATTGAAAATGCTTCTAGAATTCTGTATAGGTCCTCCTGGTTTATGCTGAAAAATCCAAATGCTGTTTGCAGCCTGTGGCAGTGGTTGCCCATTACAGATGATAATGTGACTGCTCCTATTCGAGCTCTCTCTGTCTGGCTTCACTGCAATTTTTCACTGTGATCAGAAGGGTTTCCAGTTTCTAACTAAATTCTTTTCATGTCTGTCTGCTCAGGGGCAGGACTCTGGTCCATTTTCCTGATCAGTTTTTTCTTTGTGTGTGTGTGCAGGAGGGATATTTGGTGTTCTTAGCTTCTGATATCAGGTATCTGATGGAGCTAATTCGTTTCTTTCACCAAGTTCACTGGAGGACAATAAATGGGAATGGAGCCAAGGAGTCTAACTTGAGCTTCTTTGCTTTTCTGTTTGTGTTTTCCCATCTCATCAAGCACTTTTAAAATGCAGAGCTTTCTAGATGTCGCCACACATGTAAATATGCCATAAAATCACCTCTTGGGTAGCAGTATAATCATAAAACAGCCAGCTTGGGAAATTGTAATCTTTTCAGTTGGGTTTGGCAGGTTTTGTTTGTTTGGGTTTTTTGAGGGTTTTGGGGGTGTGTGTTTTTTCAGTTAACTTGTGTGAAACAAATTAACAAACATTTGTATGATCCTTGGAGACTTGTGAATGAAAAACTTGATTAACTGCAAAACTGGTGGTAGTGATGGCCATACTTGAGCATTTTCTTCTCTGCACACAGTAGTCTCAACAGCTCACATTTTTTGAAAGAACATAAATACCTTGCTTGGTTAGATCAGTTGTCTTTGTAGCCCATCAGTCTTTTCCAATAGCAGCAGCACTCCCCTGTAATCCCCAGCATCCACCCTCATTGACTTTGGGGTGTTGGAGATCCATTCCTGCCTCTTTATTATCTGTTGATGGACAGATTTGCAAGAATTTCAGAATTTCTTCTCCTTTTGCTGTAAGATGTATTGGTTGAAGCTTATTGAACTGTGTTACTATCTGTGAGCCTGTGCACCTGCTCTGGAATGATCTGCCTTCTTTTGCATTTGGTATAATTTGCAGTGCTCACTTATTTACGACCATCGAGTATTTTAGAAGTGAAATCTTCTTCTGCTCTTTCAGTTATCGATCTAGTGCTGATATCCAAAGTCTAAAATATTGATCCTGATTCCACAGAACTGCTGGATCATGCTGTGCATATGCAAGTCTCCAGGAAGGTCCAAGGTTTCCCCAGCAATTCACCTGAGTGTGAAGCTGGAGTCTATTCCAGTGTTGGTGTCCACAGGGTCCTGTCCATAGGCTGATCCTTGCCCTGCTGCCTGTTCCCTGTTTTCAGTAGTTCCCAGGCTCTGTGACTTCCCTGTGCTCCACCCAGAGCTCTCACAAATTTCAGATTCAGCTCTCCCTGAGGCTGAGGTGACCCTATGGATTACAGAAGCTGTTCTTGGAAGATCCTCGTGCCCAGCTGAATGAGGGCAAGGCATCATCCACAACGACTGCAGGAAACAACAGACAGTTTCTCTGGAGGATGTGGTGCCAAAGGTGTGTTCCAAATGCAGAGACCCTGATCATAGTGCAGCCAGGGGGGAGAGGACACTGTTTCTCTGCCTTTCTATTCTCAACCTTACTTGGCTGCCTGATCCCCATTGTTTCCCACTCAGAGGGCTGAGTCTGTACAGGTTCTCCTCCACTTGTTGTCACAGGCAGAAATGGGAACAGAAGAGATGTTATTTTTACTAAAAGTTTACTTTGTAACCTTTGGCTTTTCTTGAAATTTTAGTTAGTTATTTCTAAAAATAATTTCCTGTCCTTGTAATTAAGCTCTCACCTTAGAGCTCACCTCAGAGATGTGTTTCCTTTTTTTCTGTTAAAAAGAATTGGTTGAATTATGCTGTAATTTTCATCTTGGCAGTATCCTCAAAGAATCTCAATTGATCAGAGATGAGGGTTTTTTTCCCCTTCTGGAAATACATCACATTTGTTTTAATCAAGCCAATTCAATTTCGTTGTTCCTCTTTTTGATCTTAAGAAAGCACTTTCCCTTAACTCAAGTGTTCCCTAGAGCACCTACATGAGCTTCTGTGTTAGAATTACACTTGTCACTAACTCTGGGAATCTTCTTTGGCCTGAACCTCTTCATACAAAAAGTCTCCTCTGAATTCTGTGAGTGATCTGGGTATCATGACTTTGTGCCCTTCTAGATAGGTATCCCCCTGATTTTAAATAATATCTTGAATAGTGGGTTAGAAATAAACTGGAATTGTCTTCTTTCTCTCTGAGGACACTTGCTTTGACCTGAGCTTTTTAAGTAAATAACTGTGTTTTGTAAAAATGTCATAGTTAAAAAGCATTACTGATTGTGGCTGCATAATTTGCACTTAGGTGCAAGCATGTAAAGGTCATTCATAATTCTGGATTTCTCCCACTACCTGTACTGCATAAAGTATTGTATTTTAAAGATGATATTTTAATGTTCTGACTTGTAAGGTGAAGCTCTCTACTAATTTCATTATGCTAAGGTCTTGTCCTTCTAAACTGAGGTGGTGGTAAAAACCTTAGAACCTTAAGAAGCTAATTAAGGACAAGAACCTCTTAGTCTTCAAATAAAGAGCAAGGAGAGCAGTACTTGCTTCAGGAAGCTTATCAGCAAACTTTAATATGCACAAGTCCATTAAAAATGGATTTAAACTGTAAAATCACAATATGAATTCCTTGGAAAAATTCTCTTCAGAGGTATACAACCATTGTGCTCCTGTGAAAAATATTTTCCAAAGAGGAGGAGCTCTGGGGTTTTTTGGGGTTGGTTTGGTTTGGTTTTGCTTGATGGAGAAAAAAATCACTTTATGCCTACTAAAGAATACTCCCTGGACTGAATCACTTAGTCCTGTCCAAGCATTTAGTATTGAAGACACTATTTTCAGATTTGGTCTGCATCATGCTTATGTTGTCGGAAGTCACCTGCTGTCACATTCCAGTGCATGCAGGCAAAGGCAGACTTTGGTTTGTACAAATGCCGTTGTTTGCAACCTTGAGAACTGACATTTTGGGTGATTTTTTTGCTAAAATTTCTGTGAATAAAGACAATCTCTGAAATCCTGACAGCAGAAGAGTCAAAGGGAAGGGCAAGTGTAGCTGTAATCATGTTATTAAGATTGGAAGCTGCAAAGATCTGGTGGGGGAACGGCCATTAGAGGGTGGTATTTTATGGTATTTGAGTTCTGTGTAAAGGCAGAGCAAGGAGTGGCAGAATGGGGAGTAGTGGAAAGAAAGGAAGATGTTTTATTTCGTTTCTATCAGAAAAGGCTTTGCAGGACTGAAAGCTGTGTGGAATCCTGAAGACAGTGGAGAGATGTTCAGATGAACTGAAAGTGGTAACAGAGGGAGTTACTGCCAGTGGGTTCCTGAAAGAAAAGCTGGGGGGAACATTGCAAGGAGAGGATGAAGCTGAGTTCTGCAGGGTCTAACAGTAGCTTCTTTTTCACTTGGATGGAAGTAAATTAAAAGCTTCGGGGAAAAGAGAAGATAAATTTGGTAGCAGCTCTTTGGGGGCATTTGAAACGAATAAATTTTTAGCAGCTGCGCGAAGGAAAAGTCATCAAAACTGAAATAGTAGAGGCCCAAATTAGTTTGTACTGATGTGCACACAACACAAGGATGTGCTTTGGAAATGCTGTGTAGGAAGTAGCTTTGGGACACTGAAGCTTTCCTTCTTGAGAGGGAAGAGTCAAGGATGACCCCCCGACTGTGGGCCCAAGTATCACAACTGCAGTGACTGTTTGCAGAAATATTCTGCAGTATCAACCAGGATCTACTGATTATTTCTCACACATGTACCGTGGATTCAGAGAGCAAGATGAGCAAATCCCTTGTTTTTCTTCGCAGCAGAAATGTCAGGGAACAAACATTGGCCACCTTTACCAGAATTTCTGCTAGCTAAAATAAAAAGCAGTGCTTTAAGGGAAATTGGAAAGCTCTGTAAGGTAACTAAAAGGAAATGTCAGTGTTGGTTTATGGGTTTCTTTTTGTTTGGTTTTGTTTTGTTTTAAATGAGGCTTGTTTTATAATTATTACATGTGCCTGCATAACAGTTTCTTTTTTTTTTTTTTTGAAATTACACATAACAAAGTTGGAAATTTTGTTCAAACTCACATTATTCTGGTTGTACATTTTATTATCCTTCCATTTTCCTCTACTACTATTCACATTGAAAAGAAAGAGATTATATTAATTGGATGATGGTATGTAACGAGTATTCAGGGTATGGAAGCTAAAGGTAATCCTAGAACTGGTTTGTAGATCATAATAACTTTATTATTTCAACAAGTTTGTGTACAATAAAGGTCAATAGTGCACTAGAAAATAATGCTTAATTTTTCTTCAAAGTTTAAAAAAAAGTATGTAGTGCTTTTTCATCAATTAGCAGCAGGAGAGCAAATTATAGTTATATTAAACTGTGCTTGCTATATAAATCACAAATCTTGTTAGCAAAGAATTAATATCATAACTGGTAATTTAAAAACTGCCTTTAGCTCTGAATAAGGATTGGCTGTAGACATATTTTAATGGTATTGAAGAAGTAAAAATAGATCTCTCTAGAATGAGCCTTTCTGGTGGTAGTGAAATTAATTAGCTGCTCTTTTATGAAGTGGTAGTGCCTGTCTTAGTTGGGAAATGGTAATGTGCTATAGAAAAGACTGGCTGTCTTTTCCTTGATTCATGGCCCTGATTCTAGATTTAAAAAAATAAAAAATCTCTTTTTTTGACAATGGAAAGAAGGGTTTGTATCACCAAAGGACACAGACATCTGCTTTTCTCACTTTTGTTGGCTGTTCAGGTACAGATACATGAAAACTGCATGACTTCTCAGATGAGGATTAATAATAAGGAAGTCAAGGAGAGATCTTTTTTTTTTTTTTCCCCCCTCCAGCATATCAAATATGTTTGGGATGTTTCTGAGACAACAGACAAATTGCTCAGTTCCACGCTCCAAGACTTTACTCCTGCTGGCTAATGAAGTAGAACGAGACACAGAAGAAAAATACCCCTTTCTCATTGGTTTGCTGTATCTCATTAATTATCTCATACTTCCTTTCAGTGTATTAATAACCTCAAGGTGTAGCCTATGCAAACAGTAAAATGTGGTTTGCAATATGTGTTGGGCTTGGGGTTTGGTTTTGTTTTGGTTTGGTTTTTATTTGTTTTTTACCTGAGAGGGCAGGAGGGGGGTAGTGTTATGCATGTCATTAATCCAAATTAAAGGCAATCCACTCTACTGAAGACATTCCCCTCCTCTATTCCCTTTGTGGTTATACTCACTCTTATTTTCTTGCTGGCCTCATGTCCATCCTCTTCACAATAGATGAAAAATACTACATGAAGAACAACTTAATCTTCAAAAATAGCTTATTTTAGTGTGAGTCTTAGCATGTTGTGTCCTCCCTTATCCTGGGACTTAGCTAAGACAATTCATGCTCATATATTTTGAGGTCTTCAAAAGCAGTTTAGTACTATCCTCCCTCACTCCTGCTGGTAGCTTTGGTCTGAGAGACATATGTTATGCAAGTATTTTGTTGCTCTTCTGTAATTACTACTAATTACTACTTAAAGACTCTTCCCAATTAGTTGCAGTTAGGCTTGATCAAAGGCTGATATAAACAGACATTATGGCTGGACATTTGTGTTTATTAATCTCTCAGAGCTTAGAGGACTCAATTAGAAGAGAAGAGGACATAATGGTTGTGTGCAGTGCAAAAGAATAAACCAAATAATTTCCACTACCTCTTTATTTTTTTAGGTACTTTCCACCTGGTTTTAACAGATGTGTCGGTCTCTGGTTCTTCAAACTATTTCTCATTCTGATTCTGCATTTTTAATGTTTCTGTAAGCCACAATATGTAGACATTAGATGCAAAATTCAAATTCTGGTTCTGAATGTTTTAAAGGAAGAACCCCTATTTTTCATGTCTCTCCCTGCTGTTTTCACTTTACCTGCCTGTTTAGTCATTTGGAAGGTGTTCAGTGCATATTCTTTCTTTGTCAGTAATAAAGAGGTTCATTGCACAGACTACTCCTGCTAGAATTTGTGGGGTTTAGTGTGGGACAACAAAAGGAAAAAAAAAATCTCCCAGACACTTTATTAATCCCAGACAACCAATAGTGTGTTGTATCAGGTGTACAGTATTCCAGAGCAGAAACTATATTCCTAGTTCCTTTGAGGAGCTCATCACACACAGCTACAGTATTTGGGGCATGTTCTTTTTTCCTTTGTTTATTTGGGGTTTTTTAATTACTATTATTATTTTTTTTTAGCAGAGATGTCTTTGTGGTGTGTGGTGCTTTGGTTTTTTTTTTTATTTTTATTTATTTCTTTTAACCTAGTCAGGTTAAACTAAAGCTAAAGGGGAATATGGACTGGAGATGGTTGAATAGGTTGAATAAAGTGGTTTGAGAGCTGCTAGAAGACATGGGGGAAGTGAGTGACTTGTGCTTTTTTTCTTATCTTTTCTCCCAAGATATGTGTGTCTGTGTGTGTTTCTTCACACATATGATTTCTTTTGAATTTATAGTTAAATCTACAGGCAGCATTAGCCACAAAAATAAGTTGGCCTCAGAGATCATCAGTGTTATGGCACTGTTATTTATGATCCCACATTAAGAAACTGGGGCAAGGAAGTTTTAAATGATGCTGCCAAGGACAGACTGGCATTGGCAGGTTTTGGTTACTGATCTGCAACTTGGGCTCGTTGTCCCTTCTGAAGGACTCATGGGTGGAAGTCACCCAGTGATCCTCTGTTTAAAAAACCCACATTTAATTCTACTGAAGGTTATTAAAGCCTTTTCTATTTGCTGGGTCTAACAAACATACAAAAAAAATAGGAGAAAAAAAAGAAAAAAGAGAAGAAGGCATAACAGATGACTTTATTGGGGCACATACATTATAGTTGCTTTGACATTTATGTTTTCCCTGCTGATAGATGAATGATTTCTGTGGAAGTAAATCAATTGCACCAAAACTAGTAGCACAAAGCACCAGGGTCTCCCCTGGTCTAAAACAACAGAGGGTTTGAAATATTTTGAAATATGATTTAATGCATTTCTCTTCTGGAAGAATTTGCTGGAGTTTTTTGGTCCTAAAATACGTGTGACAGTTTTGCAACTTGGTGTTTAGTGTAAACATTTATTCAAATTTCAAGGAGCTGCCGACCTTACTTCTGAGTAGGAAATTAAGACACTCACTGATTTCTTCACAGACATTTAGTGTTCCCTTCATTTTTTAATTCACCCCACATTCTTCTGCCTACCTCTGAATATTGTAATCCAAATTTCACTTCAACATTCAGTCAAACTACTGTAACTTCTTACAGTGTGCTTCTGCTAGCAGATAGCAGTCATTTGTTATTCTTATCAAAGCTGATTTTTTAAGTAATGCATATTTAAAAATATTGTCTTGCAATCACTTATGAAACAAAAAGTCATACAGTGTAGAAATAATATTCTAAGAATCATAAAGGTCTGAGAAATAATTAGGTAATTCCATGATTAATTTCATGTTTGGGAGTCAGGAAAAAAGATTACTGTTTATTATGACAGAGTTTGTAGGAAAGGTGTTTAAAGAGATTTTGAAAAACCTATAGCAGCACTTTTGATGAAAAATTTTGCTTTCAGACCACAATTTGAATAACAAAACGTTTACTTGGTTTCACTGGCTCCCTGTGGATTCCCAAATGATTATTCCATCTTCCCTAACTGTGAAGCAACATGAAATACTATTATTATAACAGTCTGCTGTTACAAAATAGCAGTGACTAATATGTAAACTCAACTGCACAGTGAATTTATAGAATACACCAATCTTAAATCCATGAGCTCGATGTGGTCTTTGGGGAATCTGTCCTTTAACACAACAGTGGAATTAAATTGTGTATAAAAGTACCTAAAGCTCTGAGGTTCTTCTTCAACTGCCCTGACCCAGGTGCTGAATTTGGAATAGATCTTATCAGCCTGATAAAATATTCCTGCTTTGGGAAGGTCTGCACTGAACACTGGGATTCAGCTGCTCCACCTGCTGCAGTACAGGTGTCTAATGGCATTTCTGGATGATAAATCCTTCTTGGTCAGCCAGAAGGAGAACAAGGCTTAAAAATGGTGGTGGACACGTGTGTGTTTAGGTGGCTGATGTTCAGCTGTTTTGTCTGGAGTATTTGCCAGAACAAAGACTGCAAATGGAAAACAGCTGACCCCAAAAATCAAAGCTGATCAGTGGGCTTTGGTACGGTTGTAACAAGAGGCAATGCCGATCCGAGAAGATGAAAAACAGATTTTGATGTCTGCTGTGGAGCGGGAAAGAAAAAGGGTACAAGAACAAAGAAGGGCCTTGAATAATTGTTTTCAAAAGAGGCATTTTCCTCACAGAAGCAGCTTTTTGTTCACCTGTCCTTAAGGTTTCTGCAATCGAAAAATAGCTGTGGGAAGGAAAATGCACAGAAATCAGTAGGAGTTGTGCTGATTTCGAGGAAGAAAGCTTTGATCACTATATATAAACTGTCCACCTAGAATGAAGAAGTCTGTCCCTTGCTCTGACTTGTGTGCCCTCGTGAGGTATCTTTGTGGCATCTGTTCCCATAAAACTGCAGGCTTGCACATGAGATGTTTATATCTTTACAGAACAGACATCTCTATGACACCTTTTTTTTTTTTTTTTTGCAGGTAATATTTATTCTGGCACCTTTTTTGTTTGCTTTTCCCCAAAGTGTACTGGTTTTTGGCACTGGATGGCTCGTTTCTCTGTTCCAGAGGTGGCTGGATTTCAATGGGCTGTAAGAATGTGATCTCTAAAGCAGTTGGGGTAAAGATAAATAAATCATAAATTAATGTATATTATTCATGTTGTTTTCTATGAAGACTGCTCAATGATGCAAAGCTTTCCTAGTGAGACTCTTCAGTGGTGAGGATTATGAAAATATCTGAATATCCATCTTACACATTTAAATACAGGTTTTTAAATAGCTATTTTTCACACCAGCTAAATGTTACCAATCAGGGAAGTGACATAAAAGAATGATTCTTAAGCTAATGCTCTTTGCAGTTCTCCTGTGCATTCTATACCACAGGAATTTCTTCTAAATAAATGCTGCAGCTTTCAAAAAATCTCGTTTTACAGCCACATTATTTTCTTAATTAACCTCCTGCAAACTCTGTTGTCTCCTGAAAAGGGATGGCAATGCCTTTTTTTTTTCCTGTGGCCCATTGTTTCGAGCATGGCCTCACTGGGAGCCATAAGGGAGTTTCTAAAGGGAGCTGACACCAAAAAGCAATGAGCTGCCTTGTGTTGTTACTGTTATTCACAACCTTTAATTCAAGGGCTTCGCAATAAGCTGAAGGTGATACCATCAGCTCAAATAGCATTTTGCTTATTTCCCCCCCTTTAGAAGTGTCATTGACCTGTGGGGAAACTGTGGGATGACCAGGCAGTTGCAATACAACATCCTGAAAGGCCAGGGTAGTAAAACATATTACTAAATGTCAGTGAATACATTTAGGCAATGGGATGCAAAAAAGGTGCCTTGTTTTCAGGACTCAGATTGAAGAGAACAGAAAGCAGCACACAGATCTATGGCAGAGGCATAGATCAATGGAGGACACTTTTTAAAAATGTGTACGTCTGTAAATCCTTTAAAATGTCTTTTGGAGGACTTGGAAGGAGATAGTAATTAATTTTGCATTGACTGCTTGTAAAATATACACAATTAAGGGAGCGTCTTCAGCCCCCCAGGTGATTAAGACTGAGGAACTGGAAGAGATATGAATACAGGGCCATTATCCTATCACCACTGGCATGAGCAGAACCTGTGTGTGGTGTCTGTGTCAACACAGAGCTTGTGAGAGGAAATTACCAGTTACAGAACTGGAGCACAGTTCCATTTTTACTGAAACCTCCCAGGCGATTTATATTCTGCCTCCTAAGGGATGAACCCGGGATTGTGGATCTGAGACAGTTCTATTCATTGAACAATAGCAAAAATAGTCTTCCATTCTTACTCTGGATTCGATAAAAGGAATTATTTTGTGTATCATTTGATGCCCAAAACATGCTAAGTGCAATGGTAAAAATAACTAGCAGTCAAAGATTTTATAATGATGATAGATCTTGACTCAGTAGGTCAGAATAGCTCCAGAAAAAGAGAGAATAGCAGAGAATAAGGTTTTCAAACTACTCATTTGTGTGCATGAATTTTTTTTTCAGGGTAGTAGGATGAACAGTTTGTATGTTAGGCGGTGAATTAAGCCTTGGTATTTTAATGAGGTCCAGACTCTCTCTCAAAGTTTGACAGAGGAAGAGCCAAAGTTCTGCTTCTGCTATTTTTGGATCAGTATCAGTAGTGCAACATCCCAGTTAAAGGCAAGACTGACTTCCAACAATGCAGCTTCTTCATTAGTAAAAACGAGCTTGTGGTTTCACAGGAGTGAATGTCAGCCAAGTTTTGTTGGTCAAGGTCTTAAATGTTGGTTTCTCAGTTCTAACTCTTTCTTAGATCCATGAATGTCACGCCAGCTTCGTTCTTAAACTCTTAATTTTTTTTTCTTCTTGATTTTTTTTTTTTTCCCAAGGAGCACACTTGAATAGGAACAGATGGCACCTGATACTGTCAAACATGAGGGTTTTTCTATAAGTGATTTATAGCTGTGGCTCTTTCTGTATTTTAAACATGCAGCTTTGCAATTTAGATATTATATAGATTAAGTCCTTTACCTCAGGATCTGCTGCGTGACCACACTGTCCTAACCAGCGTGTGGGTTTGTGCAAGGACACAGTAGCTTGTCTGGAGTTAAAAAGTTTGTACATTGCTCCTGTTTCTTTGTCATATAACACATAGGTGAATATTTAATTTGTTTTGGTTTATGCTGTTTTCACAGCTTTTGTAATATTTTCACAATTTAATTTCACCTTTACTGTCTGAAGTCATGTGGCTCAGTAACAGTTGTGCCTGCACTAAATGGCTGAGTTAAAAGGCAGTATTAATGCTTGGGCAACTCACAGGGGTATATGCACATGTTCTTCTATTTGGATTGCATTAAATGAGTTTTCAGAACCATATGGCAATGTACCTTAACTATTCTTTCTGAAAGAGTCTAACTGTTGGAGCCTTCTGTTCTAATTAGTTACATCTTCTGAGCTTTACCAATTCACTGGAAAAACTCCACGCTTAATATTGCTTAAATTTTACCCAAATGCATTTGGTTCTTGTGGGTGTGTTTTAATACTCTGTGTGTGTGAAATGCAGATAGCTTCTTAGTTACTCGCTTTACTTTTAATATCTCCCCAGACAGTGCATCACTATTTTGAAACATTTCCCACTGTTTATTACAGTCAGAAGTATTTCTGCTAAATTGCTGGGATTTGATAGGTTGTAGGAGCCATAAAAAAAATATCCTTCCTTTGAAACAAGAAGGAGATTTCATGGCAGAGCTGTGAAATGTATTTGCTGTGTCCACTCCAACCCCTTGGAGAGAGGGGAGAGTGGAACACATGGGTTTCAAACAGCCCATCATCTCCAGATGTCCAAATATTCTCCCAGAATACATTCTTCTTAGAGGACTTCATGTTACATAAAGGGTTGTCCATCTATTTAACTACTTTTTAATAGTGGTCAAACAACTCTCTCTGCAGGAATAAATTATAAGAGGGTGTTTGAAACTTTTTCTTCTGCCCTCACACCTTTGCCTTGCGATGGCAAACGATGCACTTTCCATTAGTGGTGCAGTTTGCACCGTTCACTGTATCAAAGGTGGAACTGCACCATGTGTGAATTTTAACTTGCATCTTAAATAGGGGTATCAAACTGATTGGTTTAGTTACCCAAAACAGTTCAGAAAATGGGAGAAGCACTAAAAGATGGTTAGCATGGACATAAGCAGACTGCTAGCTTTTTTTTTTTCTTGTTTTAGAAATTGGTGGGCTTTTTGTTGTTTGTTTGTAGAAAAGAAGAAAATACCTACCACAGACCTTTTCATCAGTAAAAATAAGAACTCCATTCTCTTGTTCCCAAAGGCACTGTGCAAGTAAGAATAATATAAGCTGTAATATCAGATCAATCACATTTACATTTCAAAAGCATCCTTTGTAAAAGTGCCCCAGAGGGCTGAATTCAGCTAATAAAAACACAAATAAAATAAAATATTGAACAAGCTATATCAAGCACAGGTAGGTTGTGCATCTTTTGGAAGCCTGACCTTAACAATGATCAGTGAAAATTTTAAAATTTTAAAATTTTTCAATGAAAATTCTAAAAATCCAATGTCTATAGGTAAGGACCAAAGAAGAGAAACACACAGTGCTAGGAATCCATAATATCTGTTTATCATCAGAGAGAAAAGCTACTGAGACTAAACAGGCATATTGGGCTGAACATGAGAGAAAAAATGGTCATGTGGTTGTGAAACTCCACAAAGCTTCATTGAAGAGCAGTTTTGCCTGAAAAAAAATACAAATAGAGCTCTTTTTAATTGATTGTTTGATATAGAACTAAAGTTGTAGGATCAGACACTCAAAATTCAAACATTTTCTTAAAAAATTTATTCTCAGATTTTTCATAACTGGGTTGTACTTTCGGTTATGCTTTGAAAGGAAATGAATGAACAATGGAAATTTATGTTTAAAAAGGCAAGGACAGGTGGCCTTCGATGGCCTTTGATCCAAGGACATTTTAAACTGGCCCTTTGCCATAGACATTTTCATGCTATTGCTTTTCTTTAGCACCAAAAAGGTTCCATTTAAAGGGTTTCAAGCAGGGCAGACACACACACACACTCATGTGTGATGTTTCTCTCTCTCCTTAGCTTCTTCAGAGCCTTTTGGGTGGCTCTCCAGGCTACTTTAAATAAAGATTATTATTTTTTTTTTCTCCTTTTAGTTTGGAATGCAGTATTTTTGCCCTGTATTTTTGCTAATAGATATTGCTCTGAATTGGACTAAAACTATTGCTGCCAATGGGGAAACAGTGGTTGCCCTTCATCTGGGAATACCATTCTGAAACAGAGATGCTCTTTTACAGAACAGATGGCAGAGTGATAGCAGCTTCCACTTCAAACATGAGCAAGCACGGGGGGCACGTGGGCAGAAGGTTTCATTGCATATGATTTTATGAAGCCTTGGATATATAGGCAGGAGAAGGTAGATGGAGTACTGGAGCAGGGAGAGTGGGCTGTATTTAAAGCATCGGATGTAGTCACGACATCCTTGGCAGTCGAGTTCAGAGGAAAAGCCAAAAAATCCTTCTGGACTAAATGTCAGCTAGAAAGAAGTTTGGTACTGTGTGAGTAAAGAAAAGATCTCCTTATACTTTAATTTATGTTGCATTCAAAGCAAACCTGGGTGTTTGGGGGTTTTTTGGGTTGTTTGGGTTTTGTTTTTTTCGTTGGTTGGTCGGAGGGGTTGTTGGGTTTTTTTTGCTTGTTTGTTGTGGTTTCTGTGTTATTGCACAGAATTGCATGAGATACTTGGTTCTATCATAAATTTCTCATCCTAATGAAAATAAGCTGCAGGACTCCTGAGCTGGCTAATGAATTCTGTCAAAAAGGATTAACAGAAACATGATATAGTTAATTTGCTATCATGTCTCATGTTTGCTGTAAACAAAAATCTTTCTCCATTGAAGCACTTTGGTTTCTGATAATAGGGAATGTACTTATGTGAAATACCCTAGCAGTCTCCTCTGAGTTGTGCTGGTCCATGGCAAGCCCTGGACTCGCTGGCTGTATGCACATGGTGCCACCAGAACTTGCTTTATGGTGGCCAGTGTGGATGTTGCACCACTGACAGGAATCTGAGCACTTTCCTTGTGACCTGATGCAGGCACTGAAACACCTTCACATTGACTCGTTTGCCTTATGGACATATCTCTGTCTAACCCTCCTAGAATCTCTCTGTTCTGGAAGCAGCGAGATCAGACACCAATAGACTGTCTAAAGTGAGTTTCTTAATGAGTAAAAAGTAATTCCATCAGCAGTGGAATTCACACAAGCTGGTTGCCTCGGGATGGGAATCTTATGTCCTTGTATGCTCCTTCCACCTCCCAATATCTCTTGCTATTCTGGCTGCTTCCTCTTTGCCTTTATAAAATAGCATCTCATTGCCATATCCCTGACTTTTTTCCTTGGTGTTGTCTAGCTCTTTTCCTGAGGAGCAGGGCTTTCTCAAGTCAGTGCTAAGATAGATCCTGAGCTACAGGAGCCCTGGGTTAGTCTGTGTGCACTGGTATGGATCAGAAGTGCAGTGAGTGTAAGTAACTTTTGAGTACACCCTCAGAAGATTTTAAATTGCAAGGAAATCTGACTATTGAATTTGGTGAATAGACAGGCACGTTATAGATATCTCTGACTTCTTGGAACAGCAAGCTAAAAATAACAAATGAGAGAGAAGATGCTGGAAAAATATCGGAACGCTGCTCACCACTTCTAGTGGCCCTTCAGCTGAATCTCACGTGTTAGTGCAGACTGAATCAATTCCTATTTGTTTCATGCAAGTATTAAGAGGAAATGGTCTCAAGTTGCACCAGGGCAGGTTTAGATTGGATATGGGGAAAAATTTCTTCACTGAAATGGTTGTCAGCACTGGAACAGGCTGCCCAGGGAAGTGGTGGAGTTGCCACCCCTGGAGGTAGTTAAGACATGTGGATGTGGCACTCAGGGGTGTGGTTTAGTGGTGAATTTGGCAGTGTTAGATTAATGGTTGGACTTGGTGATCTTAAAGGTCTTTTCCAACCTTAACAATTCTATGGTTCTGTCCACCAACTGGCAAGTTGTCCTTTCTGGGCATCCCTTCCTTCTCCCCACTGCATGCATTTCCTTCTCTGTTTTCTCATGGTGTCCTAAATTCATACATCAGCTTCTTCATTCCTCAGCCTAACTTTCAGCCTCATTTGCTTCTTACCTTTTATTTGCTTGTACGTGTGCAAATTCACGACAGGCACTCCCAGGGAATCTGTGCCTCCCCCTCCTGAAGGGGCTGCTTTGTTTTGCATCCTGACTTTGCCCCCAGGAGCTCTCACCCTGTTCGTGTGTGTCACTGCTGCCAGCTCAAACACAGACCATTAGCAGCAGGGAGCTTTCTACCCTGGAGTGCTCCTTTGGTGTCTTACAGTGCTCTAAACAACATCAACCTGTAGTTTGTCTGTCCGTGTTTGGCTCTGTGGAATATGAAATGTGAAGGCCCATTAAGTTTTTGCAGCAATTGAATTTTTTTTGCTGGAAGTGGTTTTGGGTATTTTAAACAATATAAGGACGGGTGTAAATCGAGTGGCATTTCAAAGTTTTCTTTCACTTCAAGTCTCATCTCAATTGAATTTCAGTGAAATTGTAGCAAAACGTTTCATCTAATTGTTAAAGAGTTCAGAGGCAGAGCTTGGTTTTAAATGAAATTTGCAGAATATGACAGCTCATAAAGCAGCCTTACTAGGGGTGAGCAAAAACTTCACTGGCAATGGTCCTGTGTTCTGTACAAAATCCAGTGGTTGGTTTTGAAACATTTAGAACCAATTGATCAGAAGTTATCTTCCACAAAAGACTGAGGGTTTCGTCTGAAATTAGTAATAAAATAAGAAAGTGTCAGAGGATAGCTTTTTCTTCAATTTATCTTGCTTTATAGGAACAATATAGCCTTTCCCACTTCCTCTGCAGTTTGCCTTTTAGTTTTATTTTCAAACCAGGGAAATTTTGGAACAGCTTTTAAAACAACAGTGATGGATAGCGGTGCCGTGAAGTTGGAGGGGACACCCAGTCTGTGTCAGCTCATTTCAGGGTGACATCTTCAAAGTCAGTGTTTGTGTGGATGAAGTACTTCTATACTAGAAAAATACTCACTGTCAATTAACGAAGTATTTCAGTCATGGAAGTTCCTGGTTGGGAGTTACAAGAAGACAGAGTTGGCAGCAAGTTGGTCTTTGGCTTCTGAAATAGTGGAGTTTGTTTACTTGCTGGATGCTGTTTTTACTGGCAAATTCAGGCCTTAATGAGGGAGAGCTGTCTTGAAGGATGGTCTGAAATACATTTTAATACTGTGTTTTACCCACAGGTTGCTTTCTTTTTGCTTGAACTGCTTTGTTCATGTGCGTTACCTTGATGCTTGGATCTAAATATTTCGGGACTCTGGAGATAATAGGATTGAGTGGATGGTGAAAAATCAAGATATGCAGATTTGGCCCAAACCTAGTCCCTGTTTACACTTTCTTTCTGTATACCATAGGCTTTTCTTGAGAACAGGATACAGGAGGGAAAATACTGGCACTATGTGCATCTCTGGCAAACATGGAGAAGAAGAAATGTAAACTGAATCTTGAAGGGTGTGGAAACATATCCTTACTTTTTCAATAAGGGATGCATTTGAGGTAATGTGCTCTTATCTCAAGTAATGTGAAGTACGTGAGAGAGAAATGAAAGGATATTAATTTCACAACTTGGTATCTTTTATCTGCTAACAATATCCAAGGGCTTCTCTGAACAGTTGAAGTGTTAAGTGGTTCAGTAGCCTGCCTTACTCTCTCTTTGCTAGGTAGATATAATCTGAGTATTAATGAAAGTGATATTATCCTGCATGATAGACTTTTACCCTCCTTTTTACTCTTTATTTACCAGTCAATAGTGTTACTATAAAGCCAGAAATTCCTGGCCTTGGAAAATATAAAACCGTGTTATAAATTTTTGTTGTCCTGCTGATAAACAACTCAGGGATAGTTCCCAGCAAATTTATAACAAGATGATGTTTGAATTAAGTGATTTCAGACTCTGGGCCAAATTAAATTGCACTGAAGTTTTGGCAGAAGTGTCCATGATGGTTCTGGCACGTGCAGTTACTCTGAACGTGGTTTAGATGGGCTCCAGGTGGAAACATAGGAGCGGTTCCTGACTCCAGATCAGCATTCAGATTCTAAACAGTCACTGCTATGGTCTGAATTCAAGCCACAGGAGATGAGAAACTGAGGATCCAGAATCCCTTGCACGTCTTTCATTTGGGATTGTTTGGATTCTGCTAATAATTGCAATAATATTGGTGTTCCTTGCCAGTCTCAGTTTGGAGAACTGGACTAACAGGTACAGTAGAGTTAAAGGGTGTTCTACAGCTTTTGCCTTGCATTTGAACACAGATCAGTCTCTAATTTCTATGGTGTGCAGGTTTCCTTTGGGGAATTTATTATTTGTCCTTTGAGTGCTCCAATTTTTGAGATGCTGGAAAAAAAAAAAAGAATGCACAGTCACATAGTTTTAGTTTGAAAGTAGCATGTGTGTACAAATACCTGATTCTGGTTGTTCTGGGAAGGGTGCATGGGGTGCTTATAGTGATTAAATCTAGCATAAACAGTGGAAAATGCTGAAACAGGGCTTGCAGTAGCTATAACTAGGTTACAGGAGAGCCTGTGGGAATTGGAGTACATTGCTAACATGTTAGGTTTTGCTATGGGGGCAGATCATTCCCGAAGGCAGATTACAACAATGCATCTTTAAGGCATCTAAGTGGTTTTGAAATTTCTAATCCCAGTCTGCTTGCTGCAGTTTAGTGCTGTGTCAGGTTCAGCAGCACTCAAAGACCACTAATAAGAGCTTTTATGCATAATGGTGAGCAGTTATTGAAATGTTAGTGGGACTTGTGTATCAAGGGTGTGCAGTCTAGTCCCACTTCTGTTTAAATCACAAGATGGGAAACTAAGTGATGTGGAGAAGGGTATGGCTTGCAGGAATGGAGATGGCCTTCCTTATCAGCAGAGCAGATGAATCATCTTTGCTGTGGGACTTTGCTGTGGTAATGTGATTAATACCATTTAGTCTGGAGAAATTCATGCAGATGCATCTGTTTAAAGAGGTTAAAAAAAAAAGAAGCCTGCCCCACCAGCAGTATGTTTCTGAGCATTTGCCTTATTTTCTTTCTTTTTTTTCACCATCAGTTTGATGAATCTGAGAATCTGGTACTGGTCAAGAATACAGAATTTGTGCACAGTGAGGAGGGGTTGTTATCTGGCTCACACAGCAACAGTTTTTGGATGTCCACGAGATTTAAATACAGCAAATACATTTCATGTTGCACTGCCCCATATAGTTGTATGCATTATATGCTTTTGATTTCTTAGCTTTCACTAGCAGCTGTAGCAGGGTGCCAGTGTGGCCAGCCCACAGTGCATGGCACACCATTTGCTTTTTCCTTAGTTTTCAGAAGTTTAAAAAGAAACCATTGCCTTGATAGTCTGCACTGCTGTTTGTATAAAGTACTGGTTTTGATTTTTAAGACTGCAGAGCTAGAAACTGTGAGAAAGTTCTGTGACAAAAAAACCAAACATGAAAATTGCTTTGGTGGCAATAGAGAGCCTGTGTTGTGAAAATACCTAATAGAATTATGCTCCTTGCACTTGGGCAGTAATGACCTCTAAAAGAATGCTGAGCCACTTTTATAGAGATCCTCTTTACAGGTTATGAGAATGACATGACACTTTGTCATTCACCAATTTTTGCTTTACCAAAGACAATTTACAACTTTGTTCACCTCCAATGGAAACACAGACAGGAAACACTGCCAAGGAACTCGGCCCCCACTGAGGAACAAACAGCCCCAGCAAGCAATATTCATCCCTCACATCACACCTTCCTTCCAAATATAAGATGCTTCAATTGTGGTTTCTCTAACCTAAGTGCTGTGGCATTAAAAGAAACTCTAATGCTTGTAGCTTTTCTTTCAGACAGCTGATGACAGCAAAAAAGGCCAAGTTTATTTAATGTGTCTCTTGACAAATAATAAATCAGTTTGAGCTCTCACCCAGAAATCTAGTAAAGCTCCTTTCCTTGGCACCTTTAGAAGCAGAAATTCTCCATCCATAAACATGGTGGAGAAAATTTATGATTGCAATGCTTCCCTTTTAATTTGAAAAACACCTGAACAACAATGTGAAGGGGCAGTGAGAAAATATTCTCCCTCCTCCTTGCAGTCAGTGGCAGTGAGTTCACCCAATTGGTTTTTCCACTCCTATAGAAATAAACATCCCATTGAAGCGTCAGTGTAGGCCAAACATCTCCTTTCAGATCAGCCTCCTGTACCAGTAGTGCTTTCCTGGCCTTGCTTCAGGTTCTGGCATCTGAAACATGAATGGTGCAGGTGGCAAAAAACTGAGGTCCCCTGGCATTCCCTCAGGGCCTGACTGCTTGTAAAGGGTCCCTGTGCTCCAGTGGGTGCTTGGGACACGTGGAATCCTGATGGTACAGGGAATCCTTTAAAGGATAAGGAGTCCAGCTGGATAAAGATCATTCATAGCAGCATTTCCAGCTTATCCCCAGTGAAGCACACCAAAACTCTCATTTTCCCTCTGAAATGTCTTGCATGGTGTGCACACACAGCTGTTTCCCTGGGGAGGAGCTGAGACTCCAGGACATGCAAGAACCATTGGCTGTGCCTGTTAAGGTGCATCAGGAGAGTGTTCATTTACTGGAGAGATCGTGCTGGGACAACCTGCAGGGAGCAGAGCTTGTGTGTCACCTTTTCTCTGTACTAACTGGAGGGACCCCAGTGGCTTATGGAGAATGCTGGGACAAAGTAATGAGCTTTAAAGCACTGTCCTTGCTCTTAACCCAGTAATTTTAGGTCTAAGGCATGTTGTAGTAGCTGAGAAGCAGAGCTGGTGGCTATATAAATAAGTTAATACTTAGGTTAGTGATTGTTCTTGTAGACAAAATAGCTGAAGGGACTAAGATTTAAACCTGGTTCTTTCTATGTGGCAATATCTACCAATAAACTAACTCCCCAACATGCTGAAATCCGGTAACCTTAAACAAAAGCTAACTATATACCTGTTGAGGGAATAGGCAGAAAGAAAAGGAGCCCTTGACAGGAGAAAAACAAGTAAAAAAGCGAAAATAAGACACGAGAGAATAAAACCAGAAAGCATGAAACAAAAGCAAACCCAAATGCACTAATAAGAGAATTGTCAGACAGGAAAAGGAAAAAGAGAACAAACAGAGAGCAAGACAGAAGTAATGAGACAGGGGGGAAATCGGATTCAAAATGAAATCTGGTAATAAAAGAAGTGTCAGACATAAAACAAGCCAGGGTATGACAGAGAAAAAAGAGCCAAGGAGATGCAGCAAGGCAATCTTTAAAGAATTAAACTAACCAGATGTGGCCTCCAAAGGTAATTTGCAGAAAAGTTGGTGCTACTCCTGATTTTTAATGAAAAGCAAACTCTAAGAAGCACATTTCTTTTATGCTCTAAGGAAAAAGGTGGTTTGTTTTTCTCTAATAAGAAACTGTTTGAGAAAGATCAGAGGGTTTTGCTTTACCTTTACAAGACTGTTTTGAAGCCAAGGCTACAAAAGGTTAGACTAATAAATTGTAATGCATCTTGTGGTTTGTGTGCTGAGTCTGGTGTGCTCAGTCACCCACCCTTATGTGGATTCCTTAACCTACCTGCATTGCCTTATTTTCCCTCATTTTGACATCCAGATTGTAATATAAACACACATACACACACCACTAAGACTGGAATGGAACAGAATTAAAAATGTCCATGAAGGTTTTGGTTGTGAGAAGCATTTTTTAACTTTCCAGATAGAATCTAAGCTTTTCTTTGAAGACAAAGATGAGATGGGTGGAGATTGTGTGAACCATTTTACTTGGGCAGAATAAACTCATTGACTTCAAAGGATCTAGGATTGAAAGACCACTGATTTAACAGGCTAGCTCAAGAAACCCAGAAGTCCACTTAAAAATGCTTGTAATGTTGAAATTCTTAAGACTCCTTATGTCCAAATGAGTGTTATACAGTAAAAAAAACTAAATGCACATGTTGGCAGTGCACTTTCCAGGCTGCTTCACAGCCACTCCTTGCTCACTGTCAGCAGGGTTATTGGTGATTGCCTGGGGAAAGAGCAGCTCAGTGCCCTGTGGAAGCTCATCATGTCTTTACTGGCTGTGTTTTGGATCAGATCCTAAAATGGGTTCAGCTGAGGTGTTATCAGCATTTTCACTCTTGAATCTTAGAAGGCTTTTTCTCTTTCCCCTTAAGAGATCTGAGGATAGTTTCAGGAAATACTTAAACGTTGAAGGTACTTTCTTTCACTTGTACAAAATACAAAGCTCTTTCTTCCCATTTGGGGCAAACAGTGAATTCTGATCTGAGCTGATCTATCAGGTGGTGCTTACCAGGAGTTCAGTTTGACAGTCCCTTGCTTGGTGTATAGTATTCCACTTGACAACTGCTTATTTTATCTCGTTTCTCTCTCTGAGTTAGATGGCTAAAATTTCTCAAGTAGAAATAAAAACTAATTTTAATAGAGAAGATATACATATTTCCTCATGTACAAGAATATAGATATTTGCAGAATGTGTTGCTACTTCTCAGATATAAATTTTGGATAGAAATCAGAAATAACCACTGAATCACTAATACAGGCAAACTGAGCAGACGATCACGGGCAATGCAAGGTCAGAGTTGCTTCAGAAAGAAATGGTGCCTTCCTGTGTACTTCAGTGACCCTTGGAGGAAGCTCTTTAGATCTCTAGTGATGTTAAAAGTAATAATTCATTCTACCTACTTTTAGTTTTGAGGATAACATAGGAGGAGGTACCAGCTCTGTGGATGCAACTTGTGGGGTTTTGCTTGGGCTTTTTTTTTTTTCCATATTTTTTTTTTCCTTTAGAAGAAACTAATGCATTTTCTGTGTCTGTGGAAACGGAACACTTACACTGGGATCTACTTGAAACAGTATTTGTAGCTACATGTATGTAGCTGTGTGAAAGTTAGTGGGAAGGTGACATTTGGAGAACTCTTCTGAGAGCACTCAGGGTGACAGTAAGGAATGAATAATAGAAGTGGTGCTTGCAGAGTTTTCTCCTGTGAGATTTGTCACGTCCTAAGTTATCAAGTTTGATGCACCCAGAGTAGTAAAGTTACCTCAAGGTACCTCACAATTGGCCACAATTGTAGGTTAATCTGCCTGGAGTTTAGGGGAAAGGAGTGCAAGGGTTGGGCAGGAGTTCTTGGAATATTTGGTCAGCTGGAGAGAAAAATTTAGAAGTGCAGGTTGAAATATGATTCTGAGGGATAAATGTTTGGGTTTGGAGGTATTTTCTTGATCCTGCTTGCAGTTTACAAGAGGGCACTTGTCTGCAGTATAGCCTTCAAGTGAAAGATTGTTCCACAGAGCTCTTGAAAACAATCTTGAATATAAGAAATTTGGTCTCCCCACTAAAGTTCTGGATCTCAGTTTCTCAGATGAAATTCACATTATATTTGGAGATGAAGTTAAGAACTTATATAACTGTATTGGAATTAAGCTACCCAGGGTTTCATGTGCTTATAAGGAAACTGCATGCAGAAATGATGCCTTAAGGATTAAACTCTTGATGGTGGCAATAAATAATGCAGAAAATTCAAATATTGAATGCAGAAGAAACTTCAATCAGGCAGAGCCTTGCTGAGATTTCTTTTCACATTGCTCTTTCCACTGTTGTTCCTAAAACTAGTGGGCCTCCTCTTGAGAATTTTATCATATATACGCTTTGGTGCAGTTAAAAAATGATACTCAACTTGAAGGCAAATTGAAAATGCAGGAGGATGGAACCCTACCAGGGTCAGGTCCCAGGTGAATGTCTGTGCATTTCACTGAACAATTTCTACCCAAAGTTATCATGTAAATGATAATAGAATAGCAAAAGCCCTTTGGGATTTGAAATCAATAGCCAAGAGCAGGACTACACATTTGTTGCATTTATTTTTAATTGTTCTAGAGAGGCAGCTCATTTATTAGATTTTTATCCACCAAATAACACATCTGCTTTTGTAGATAGTCCAGCTAGAAAGTTGCATAAAATCATTAAAAGGAAGATGCAAAGACAAGAATTCAAAAGCTGAAACATCAAGCAGTGACAGAGCTGGTTGAGCTGTGAAACCTTCAACTCTGTAGTCTTTGGGGTTTCCTTTCACTATAACCTCTACCTGTCAGCCATTATTGTTAGCAACAGTAACTGGGCTCAAAGTCTGGAGCATCTGTGTGGAAGCATGAGATGGAATTATTTTGTGCTCCTAACGAGTAACCTGGGAAAAGCTTGAGCTTGCATGATGGGCTGTGTTCCCTACTCACACACAGACTTTGGTAGCACAGTTTCTGACTTTTTAACAACTACATTTCTTAAGAACCTCTTTATATCTGTAGGGATAAAACTGATGGCTAGGATTTAGAAGACGTGATCACAGAGTAATTGTTGCATCAGGAGACAGGCAGCCATGGGAATGTAGAAGGCAGACATCCCTTCCCTAGTGTCCAAGCCTAGTCAGTGCCCTTCTCAGGGGAGAGAAGGTCTCTTTTCTTTCACCACATGGGCAAGAAATATTTTGTCTTACAAACAAAACCACTCAACTGTAATGAGTATTTTCTATTTATGAAAGCATGTTGAAAACACGGGGACTGGAACAAAATCATCTTTAAGGTCCCTTCCAACCCAAACCGTTCTGTGATTCTGTGTCCAGAGGTCAAAGTTCGGCTCTTTTTGTTTTTGACTATCTAAAAAAGGCTCTGAACTTCTCATTTGCTGAAAGGGTTCAAAGCACAGCTGACAAATTTTCAGTGGTGTTAATTATTGTTTTCTGTCATTGAAATTTGCTATAACTGAAACAATATAAATAATAGGATTGGCCCACTGTGTGTGGCTTATTTAGATAATGTGAACTTGGTAAGGGTCGTTTCTGATGAAATAGGGAGTCATTTACCTTTAACATTCCTTTGCAAACAGTTATTATTGCTGTTTGGTTATTTTGGATACTAAGTTAAATATATTTCTTTCCTGGCAGTGGAGTTTAACCCTTGTAACACAATGTACCACAAAGCAAAAACAACAGGCAGAAAGGGCTAAAAGTGAAGATCTGACCTTTCCAAGAATCTACCTATAGGCTGTAGCTGACTGCAGCTGCCTTGGAAGATTCAGTTTTGCAAGTGCTATGGCTGTGAAAGGACTAATGGCTTTCATTTGGAAAGGGAAGGAATTCTTTTCTATCTGAAGAATTATGATGGCAGAAAAGCGAAGGGACAAATTCTAGATACCTCACAGCAAAACACTGTTTGTCTATAGAAAGGTTTAAGAAATGAAGTTCTTTGTCAGTGGTAAAAGCTGAGGAGAGACTGGATACTGTTGGAATTTAAAAATGTGTGTTTTGCAGAAGACTGCTAAAGTGACAAGGAAAAAATAGACAATTCAGGAACAGTGTTATGAAAAAGGTGTTTGAAATAAAACTGCAGGAAAGCAGGAGGGAAATGAAATGCCAGGCTTTTGTGAAAGATGGGGAATATTCCCATTCCTGGGAATAGAATCTTTAAGGACTTTAAAATTATAGATTGACAATTTCTCATACAAAGAACACATTTTTTAAATTTGGTTCATAAATTGAAAGTGAGATTTGCATAGGAAATAGTCAAGAAAGCTATTCATCCTAACTTGAATAGGATTCTGTGCAGGAGTTTGTCATAGTAAAAACTGTTTTGAACTTGCCAATGTAGAAGCAAACTCCCAGGTAGTATTACTGGGCAAAATATGTAGCTGGCATTTTGTCAGCTAATATCAAAAGTAGCAAGGGCTAAAAAGATGCCTTGGTCGTTTAGTTGGGGCTCTGTATTTGAGTTGAAGCACTGTTTGTTTTTCAAGACTCAGAATACGATCTAGACTCGAAACAGGGACGCTGTTCCACCCAGTGCAGGTGGGCTTAGTGAATGACAGCACTCAGGGAGCAGCCTGGCCTTTTAAACAGGTAATTGTGTTGATGATGAGATCATTTTGAGAGCCTCAGAGCTGTTGCAGAACAATGGAAATTGTGCCACAGAGTTCAAGCAATACAGTCCATTCCTGTGAGATTGCTATACGCAGAGCATGGGCCGATCAATGAAGCTGCAGCATTTCTTCCCAAGGGAAAGAACTCTCCAGAGGCAAGCCATTGAGAATGGAACAAAATGCCAGGAAAATGAAAGGTGTGAGCTGGAATCAAAGCAGGCTTTTCATACAGAGCACTGACACAACGGCAGGGGAAGGAGGTTTGCAGATAATCAGCTAGTTTTGTGCATATTCCCGAAAGCTTTGCCAGTGGAAACGCTTTCAAGGGTCCTGTGTGAAGAGGGAGCATTTGGGAAACCTGAAGAGGCAGTAGAGAGGATACACTTGCCAGATAAACACTGGCAGGCAGCCTCCAGGTTCTGTGCTATTCAGGAAAACTGTAAGATTCATGGGAGCAAGGTTATTACAGCATTTGAGTTCGGATGAGACTGGATGTGGCATCAGTGCCACGGTCTGGGAACCACGGCGGGGTTGGATCAAGGGTTGGACTTGATGATCTCGGAGGTCTTTTCCAACCCGGTTGATTCCGTGATTCTGTGATAAGGACCAGGTTATTTTTCTTATTTCCCTTCCAAGTAACAAACCCAGACGAGCTACCCAAGGTGGTTTAGCATTCCATCACTGCAGTAAGTACCCAAATCCAGGGAGATGTTAGAACCCAGGTGTACTGATTCTTGAGTCAGTGGCTAAACAGTGATTTCACCTGTTGACAGAAGAATCACTGGAAATAGAAGGTTGTTTTGATATAACTTTGTCCTACATTGGATATTACTGATGAAAAAGGAAGGGCTGCTTATTAGAGAAATAGGAATAAAATCTTCTTAAACCAGAAGGCTTAATTATTCCATTTGTAGAAGGCTGTCTGAGGTCCAGTGTGTACATGTTTTGTAGGCCCATTATTGTCAGTGTTTCTAGTTAGATATTACTATCAAGAAGGACACTCCTCTATATTCTTACAGTCCACAGTGCACCTGCAAACTGTCGGTCTTCTCTGTGCCTGTCCATTCTGTGGTCACTGTATTTGGTAAAAACTCTTCAAAACATTGAGGAATAACTGCAGTTGAGCAGCTGGGATCATAGAAATGCTATACTTGGTATTCCCCCCCTGAATATATCTAATCCT
>JAWWLV010000005.1:11445068-11457334 GCA_035041135.1 Platyrinchus mystaceus
CTTACAGGGTGTTCTGTCCCCTCCTCAGTTCTTGTAACAGAACATTTCTGTAGCCTCTCAGTATATTCAAAAGAGGTTTTACAGGCAAGAGCCCCATCCATCACAATGAAGAACATTCTACAATTATTAAATACAGAGTGCAGTGTGAAATATAGCCCATCAGAAAACACAGGGACTAATACCTGTTGAAAACTTACACGTGAATACAAGATTCTAATCTTGAGTACTGCCCATTCATTGTTTAGTGGAAGCTATTGCTGCCATAAAGACCTTACAGTTAAATTTTTAAACCTAGGACCATCGGGTATATGTTTGGCAGAGATCTAATCCAGAATCTGTAGAAATTGATTTGACATGATGGAAAGGTGTGGAAAAATAGCACATCTATGTTTAAGTATTGTATTAATCTTCCTCACTGTATGTATTTACTGCTAGCTACTTCTTAGGGTTAAATATTTGCCCAAGGCCATACAGTTTTCCAGCAGAATAGTTTACAAATAAAATGACTTGTGAGATGTGTTCTTTAAATGAGACTCCATTGTTTGAGTGGCACAGTCCTTCTCACCTTGAACTTCTAAAGTTAAGAAATTTTTACTTACACCCACTTCTAAATTGTGGTCATGTTAAGCAATAATACAGACTATATATAGCAACAGCAGTCTACTTTGATTTTTTTTTTTCTTCTCCTCCTTCTTGCAGCCCTCCAGGGTGTTGGAGTTTCCATAAGATGATGTATTCCTAGTTAGAATTTAAGTCTAGTGACTGCAAGTTCAAGGTTCACATCTGCTCAGAATAACATTCCTGGACTATTGCCTATTAATTATTCTCCCACAATAGCTTTGCAAGCAAGTATCATGGGTCAGGATGATTTACACATCCTTGAAATTAATCTAATTAATAGATAATTTTACTATTGTACTTTCAAAAAAGATGATAAAGTTCAACAATAATGGACTCTACTATGGATTTTTCTATCTATTAATATCATTATAGATCAAATTTGGTGATCAAATTAAATCATAGATGGGTATTAAAAACCCTTGATGAAATAGTAATTTTTTAAAATCTCATTCCAGTGCTGTTGTAATGTGCTGCATAGGAGGAGTGAATAAAGTGAATTAAACCTTAATCATGCATTATTAGACAACAACATAATTAAAAAAAAATCAAATTTTGCTTTCTTAATAATGCCATTACCTTACCTGGTTTGGTGCTTAGACAGAGTAATTGACAAATCTTGAACTGCTTTGCATTTTGAATTTGTGCCTTAGTGGACTATTATTGTATCATTCCTTTCCCTCTGATGCCATTTTTAGTGAGCTTTTAGTTCAGCTTATTGAGCAAAGCATTTACCCCTATACAACAGAATAACAACATTTTCCCTGAGTCAGCAGTGCTGCCTGCTGTGGCTTGATTTGGCTGCAGGTGACAAAGGGGGGGGTGTCTTTTAAGGTCTTTAATTTGTTCATGGTGCAGACTTGATTCTCTAACAGACCTTGTGTACCACAACTGGTTGTTTAATTGCTGGGTTTTGGGGTTTTTGTCTAAACCTTTCTGATTCTGCTTCTTCCTGGGTCTCTGTGCAGTAAAATAGTCCAGTAATTTATCTATGATTTTTCTTTGTATAAATATCACGTAGGCAATCCACCCTGTGGTCAGAGAAGACAGAGAAAACTCTGAGAACTTAAACAAATGCAGAACTTTGCTATAAATTTCAGTATTCTTTGGATCACCAAAGGGAGACACTTTGGGTGTATGAGAGAAGCTGCATTAATTCTCCATTTCTGTGTGCATCCAATGACAACAAGAAGAGACAGAAGTGAAAGACAAGCAGCAAATATCTCTCCGTACTTATTGTTATTTAGACTGATTTTTTCATCCCTAGTTTTATGATATCACAAAATCTCTTTTTCCTTTCACTTCAAAGGGATCTGTCAGCTGCTGTCTCTTTGAGGTGACAATATGAGGCTTTTAGGCGATGACAGCTCTAGTGTAAAAGGCAGAAAGGTGAAATAAAATGTTTGTAACCCTAGTAGTTTACTTCACCCTCTAATGCTTTGTACACTTTTACCCTTCAGTGGACAACATATGACCTGCTTGGTACAATCTTGGCCAAAATTTGAGAGGCTGAATCATTTAGTGTCAAAATTTCTCTTAACTCTGTTTAAAAACACAGTGAAAATTCCAATGCAAAGTGACCAGACTGTGGCAGGTTTTCTGTCATGGTGCAGCCTGTGCACAACGTGTTGTGATACTTGAGAAACTTCCTCAGTAATTAAGGCTGGCCATTGCCAACTGTTTTTGAAGAGACTTAAAAATAGATTGAGATGCTGTTTTCAAGCCCCATTTCTGTACTTCTCTGTCAGACAGGGGAGAAATCTGACCCTAAGCCCAACAGCTCCTATTATTGCAGCTGCTGCAGCTCTTCTGTCCTGCCTGGCTTTACCGAGACCTGAGTATTTCTGAAAGTTGTTTTGTAAAACCTTTCTGGGGGTTGTTTTTCTCCTACAGTTGATATCAAATCTAGAGTAACAGAAGACTCTGTAAATGTTCTGCAACATAAAAAAAAACCCAAAACAAACAAACAAACGAAAACCAGAAAACCCCACAATTAGACAAGCCCTGGAAAAAACAAAGGAATCAAAGAATCATGTGCTTCATATACTGGCATCATAGACTCATCAGCTGGAGGCAAATGACATAGGACTCATTGTGAGTATGCTGATCACTCAAAAAAGGGTAGGGAGTCTAAATAAAATGCAACCATGAAATATCTTAGTTCAGGGAAGTTTTATAGCTGATAGATGCACACTAGTGAGATCTCCTTTGAAAGACTGAGTTTAATACCTGTGGTCAAGGGAGATGACCTGAAAGCAGAAGAGCAGAGGTTGAGAAGCTCGTGTATCAGGACAATGGAGGACCTGAATATTGGAAGATAGAAGAAGAATTTGTTGCAGTTTGCTTGCTAAATCTAGTTTAGAGAAGATGCATCAAAGGTCAACTTCTGAGAAAGGACAGGACGAATTAGATACGTTAAATCCAGTCTGTTGTTTGGAAACCTGTTTCTGATCTACCAACCTTTCATTCAGATTAATGCTTTCTGAGTAAATATATGTATGAAAAGGTGATGCCTCCAGCAAAACCCCAAAGCGCGTCGTTTCACTGTAGAGTTACACACTTCCAACTGTACTTCTTGTCACAGGGGGCACTTGGAGGAGTCTCAGTGAAACTACTTTCTTTTTCTTAATACAGCACCAATCAAAACATCTGGATCTCGGTGACAAAGGCTTAAAAATATTAACAGGGCTGAAATACAGCAGCACCTGACCATTATAGCAACCACAGGGGCTCTGCAGGGAGAGAGTGACTGTTTCTAGAAAGAGAAAGGCTACTTAGTAGAATAAAAAGAAGAATTAGTATGAGATGAAAGATAATGTTCTCAGAGGAAATTTAGGATGGAATTAGTCAGCCAGACAGAGGAGTATGTGTAAGTGAAGAACAGTTCAGTACAAGATTCTTAAAAACACAAAAGGACAAACTGACGGCAAAGTTTGTCTTAAATGGGAAGTTGGGGCATAACTGCAAAGCAAAAAAAAAAGGGGAGGGGGAATTAAAGAATTAAATAGTCAATTCCTTAAGGTGAATAGCAGAGGAGAATTTGAAAATAGTATTGTTTGGTAGTAAGAGGTTGCTGAAGTAGAGGCACTATCCAGCACAGCAAAACAGGGAGTACTGTGTGACTTTTTGGAGGATTAGAGTATCTAAGAATGGTCAGAGGGTGTAAAATTAAATGTTGTGGTACTCAGTGAGGTAATAGCATTCAGACAAAAGGAAATGCAGTAAGACCAGCTGAAACTTGACCAGTGACATTTGTGGTGAATGCTGAATAACTAAGAATGAGGAATTTAAAATAGGAGGATTTAATGTTTTGGAACATTAACACGTGAAGTTGGATTTTCTAGCCATGAAGTTGTAGGAGCCCCAACAGACCTAAGGTTTAAACCAATTAAATCTGTTTTCCAGCACTGTGGGATTAGTTACATGTGCAGAAGCAAGGAAATTGCAGATAAATATTCTGATTGCTCACATGCTCCTTTTTTGATTTAATGAAAAAACTACCCAAAAAAAGTCTAATGAAAAAGGAAGGGTGTCATTAATTTTGGCATCTAAAATTGAATGATAAACGATCAGCTGACTGGTGATGTGCATTTTGTTCTTTTAACTTCTTCAGTAATGTGTGAATGTCACATTATATAACACTTAAAATGAATAAACCTGGAAATGAAACAAGTTAGGATGCATCTTTGTGTTCCTCCCCTGACTGGTGGACAACTTGGCCCATTAATCTGTATAGTGGTGTTAATTTAAACAAACAGCATTATTTGTTGAGATTTATGGCTGAAAGACTTCGAGGTTCACTGAGAAAAATCTTATGCTGCTTTTTTTCAGAGCACTGAGATAATTTTTATGACTCATGGTGGCTGGAACAGATCCTAAACTCTCTTAACTTTTAACAACTCTACAACCTGCTACGGACCCAAATATTCTGACAGAATGTGAGCACAATGAAAGATGGTTGGTAACATGTGGGCACAGCACAGTGGGGTACTCTGTCCTGTGCAGGTTCCTTCTTGTATGGGTAACTGCTGGTTAAGCAGCACTGGGGTAGAGATAAAAACTGATAACTAATACCTAAAAATGAAAACCTTTGAGAAAAATAGTGGAAAATACAAAAAAAACCCCAGATGAAACAGTAAGAGTAACATTTTCCTTCATCCATTACACACACTTTTTGAATATCATAAATGTTGGAGTGTCTAGGACCTGTTTTTAGTAATAACTGAGTATGATTCTGGTTCTAAATGAATTTTAGGAAAACTCAGCTTTGCCTGGTCCTTCTAAAGGGTCTTGGGGTGCATTATTTGATCTCACTGCTGTCTCTGGCATCTTCCCTTCACCAGCAGCAAAACCAAAGATGAGAACTTGGTTTTCATATCCAGGTCAAGACTTGCACATCTGGCACCTAAGGAAGTTTCTTTATGGCTGTCAGGTACAAAGATGAACTATTTGCTCCCACAGACATCAACAAGATCATTAATGAGCTGGGTTTGGTGATGCCAGTCTTGGCTCAAGTAAAAGTTGAGGGATCCTGAGTTTGCAAATAGAGAAACTGGCACACAAAGGCCCTGGGAAGGGATAATATTAAAAAAAAATTATATTTATATTTTTCTTACTGTTCCTGTTCAAATTTAATTGTGCTTCTGGCTTTCTCTTGCTCTCCTTTAAATCAATTAGAGATATCTTCATATGAAGGAGGACCAGAATTCCACAGTTGGTTTTGTTTGGTGCAGGTAGCTAAATATGCTGGCATAGAACCAAGTACCTGGACAGTAGGTTATGTCTTTGTTATGTCTTAAACAAAAAATTAAGCTCAATCTGAATGTTTTGGGGTCTTATGCTACTTTTGTTTGTTTCTTGCATGCAAATCAGTAAAATGTGTATGAAGAGAACCAGGGGTATGGAATAATTTCTGACATGTGACAGTCTCTCTATATTTGATGGACTAAAGGATGGAAAACAGTGCTAGGTGCACAAGTGTGTCCCATTTCTTCCATCAAAGAGTTCTGGATCATCTCTGATACAGTGGTTAGGAGTGGTTTCTTTTAAGTCTAAGAAAGCCACAAATAGGATATATTTGCATTTCCACATCTAGCACTTTTAGTTTTTAATATAGATTCATGTCCAAATGTGTTTTCATTAAGCCTTATTAGACAGAGATTGATAATCTTCTGTGTGAATTTTTCATTGGAATTTTCTTGTGCATATGCTCGTTCAATGATGCATTTTCATTATGAAACACATAAAGCTTTTTTAAGCAAAAATAAAAGCACAAAAAATCCAAATCAGTTCAATTACACTTGCAGATTAAAATAAAACTGTAATATATATCTATTGTATTGAAATGCTAACTCTATAAATTTTTGATCTGCTTTAAAAATGTAAATCTTGGATTTGATTAGATTTGCTCTGGAGTAATCTACACTGAATAAATCTGTCTTCCTTTCATGTGATTTGTCAGTGTTTGTAGTAGGTTTGTACACACTGCTTTCACCATCATTTTCTAGGCAGTAAAAGCAGCCATGCAGAAAAGCCACCCATAAATGTCAGAAAACAGAGATATTTTGTTGCATTCCAAGGGCTTTGAAGGTCAAGTTCAATTCAGTTAGCTCACCCAGCATGAGAGGAGCGTGATATGATGATAGAATGTGTGTTTGGGTAGGATATATATGTTACTGTCCCTCTACTGTTCTATCAGGGTAACAGATCAGTGAGAGATTAAACTTTACTGCTTGGAAGAATTTCTTTTGGAAAACTATCAATTTTTTATGGTTTCCTTTAGCTCCTATTGAGATGCTCTGCAGAAATAATGAATCCAAAGAATTTACAGCTTTTATCACAATGGAAATTGACTCCTGATTGTGGCTTTTGGGTGCTGTTCCACTGCAGGTATCCCATTCAACTGTATGTATTCACAAAATAGCTCTCAGATCAGGGATTTTATTGTAAACGTGAAATGGTATTTTGTTTCCTTCTGATGAAAACTAGTTCACAGAAAATTATTTTCCTAATTCCTGGAAGGGAGAGGACAGCACAAAAGGCAAAGTTTTTCCACTGTGGATTTGTCAGAACAGCCAAGGAGTCTGTTCTGCAGATTCCCACCAGACCTTTCCATGAGCTCAGTGCTTTGTGGATACCTCCCCCTACTCTGCCCCACTTCTTTTTTTTTCTTCTTCTTCTTTTTATAAAGAAAAGACCTGATCAATAAAGCTCATAATTAAATTGAGGCCACTACCTTGATCAGTGCTTTTATTGAGTTTCAGTGCCCTGATTTAAGGAGCTCCCTAGTCAACTGAGGGATATGTCATCAGCTGCTTGAGCAGTGTGTGAGCAGTCATTATGTTTTGTAACTCTAATGCTGCATATTCTTTGCTATCTGGAGAGTCTCCCTTGTGGCAACTTCTGATAACCTCTTGCACGTGTTATCCAAGGAGAATAATGAACAGACTCCTGCATGTAGAAGCAATACAATTGTATTGAACGGGCAAGAAATTTCATTTAAGTTCCTGCTGGTTCACAACACTTTCCTGTGATTGTATGAGCAGACGTGACTAAAGCAGGGTCAGATCATGCCAGTACTTGACAGAAAAGTCTCTGCCAAAAATGTACAGGCCATTTGTCCCTCTCTGTTGGTACAGACACTGTACTGCTCAGTGCAGCCCCTCCTATGGATAAGATTTAAAATGTATTTAGAATGTATTTTTCATTGGGATCATAAAATAGCTGGATGTGCTGCTATGAGCAAGTTTAATCTCCTTAACACACTTGATCTGCATCCTGGATGACAAGCTCTGTTCTGTAGTGCTGTGATAATAATCTGACTGTTAATGTTTACAGCAAGAGTGCCTTGATGGGTTCTGTGTGCCTTCACCCAAACACCCCCACCAAACCCCCACCCTGTTCTGTGTCCATCTTGCACTGGAAGGTGGCCTTGTTAGGAAGAATGAACCATCCCAGCAAATCCCACATCCTTCACGTGCCTCCATCCGCTCAAAGATTGCCTCCCTGAAGGGTTGTAAGCCACAGAAACAGTTTAAAGTCTACATCTAAATCTTGGCTTTGAAGATCTCTTCAGAGATGACACTGCCATGCTAGTGTCCTCTTTTCTTTTCCTTCCCCAAAGCCCCTATTTCTAAGCTTCCAATAAAGAAAACAGCATACAGAAAGAAACAAGAATTAAGCTGGGAAAGTGTTTTTTTTTTTTTTTTCCTCTCTGAAAGTAACATGCTCCCAGCTATATGGCAGAAAATTTAAAACTCCCGTTACAAAATAGCTGGTCTCAGCCTAGACTTCTCTGTAATTAGGTCTTGCTTTTTATCAGCTATAAATGATTAAGCCTATTGAAATGTTACTCAGTGTGCCAGAAGCAGACAATGCTTGGAGGCATTGAATAATACATT
Organism: Platyrinchus mystaceus; assembly: GCA_035041135.1. Lineage (NCBI taxonomy): Eukaryota > Metazoa > Chordata > Aves > Passeriformes > Tyrannidae > Platyrinchus > Platyrinchus mystaceus. The sequence continues at coordinate 11,453,087 of JAWWLV010000005.1, forward strand.
TTGCTTTCCTGATGACGTATGTGGCGGCTATGTATGGATGAAGTAGGCTAGAACAAGTTTATCCGAAGTAAACAGGGAGATTTCCATGTCTGATGGAAAACAGACAAATTGCCAAAACAATTTAGAGCCCAGATTTACTTGCTGTGTGTGAAAGGCCATCCATGGAGGCTGCTCTTGTCTCCTGCCAACCCAGGACAACATTCCTACAGCTGTGTTGGAGTGTCTCTTGGTCAAGTTTAAAAGTAAAAAAATAAGAAAAGAAAGAAACTACAAAAGACCTCCTGCAGCCTGGCTGAAGTGCATCGTCTCTGCTTAAGAACAGCTTATTTCTAATTCACAGTGGCCATCCTTTTTGTTTAGGAAGACCAGTTTGTGAAAGCTTGTCTTTCTTCTCTCTGAACTCAGACCTTTGCCTGGTGACCATGAAGGAGATCTGTAGCAATTGTATCTTCTTATATTTAAGAGCAAAGCCAGCCATTCAGCCAGACCTTGGAAGAGGCTCCCCACACCAAACAGTGTTTGCATCCCTGCCACTGGAATAAAAGGCACTGATCTGCACTGTGTTAGGGTGCTCTGGTTGTCTGAGGGTGTCTAACACAAGACTCAAATCAGTAGTGACCATCTGCTTCTGCTTTTCTTTCCGTGCTTGTAAACAGCAGGTGAGCTGCATACACTGACAGGGAGAATCCAGAGCAACTTCCCAAAAGTGCAGTCCTCCCAAAAAATACTATGGGATGAAGCTGGTGTGAAGGGCCAGAGCAAGATTCCTGTCAAGTAACAGACTGGCCAAGATCTCTTTGGTCTTGCAGTGTTGAATGGCCTTTAGAAGGAAACTGAGCACGGTGTCAGCTTTTGTTAACTTTGAGTCCAGCGTGGCAGTCAGGGACCTTGTCAGAAGATAATTCAATGCAGAAAGTTGGGGCTTGCCCAGATGGTGGTAGGCAATTACACTTCATCTGTGTGAATTTCTTGTGATGCAGTTTTTGCTCTGTGGCATAAACTCTCCCCTGCAGGCAGAATTGAGCTGCAGGCAAGTGAAGGTTTCCAGCAAAAGGCGTTTTCTTCACAGATGTGCAGCCTGAGAATGTGGAGTTGTTATAACATTTTATTTACTTTCATTTCTTCTGCCCTTAGGCCGCTGTCATGTGTTTAATTTTATTTGTCTGATTATTATTTTCTTTCTTATCTGGAAGTTAGTATCTCCAGAAGTTACATCCCAGTGTAGTATTTACTAAACATACAGGTGTGTGATTAACATCCATTCCTCCTGCTGCCTTCCAAACACATTAATGGCTTTACTGCCATGAGCAGAAATTGTCTTTATCTCACTTTTACTTTCGAAGCTGTCACATTCTCTTTCCTGGGAGTTTTTGAAACAAGAAATTGAGTATTTCTGGTATTTCATGTGAAATAGCGAAGAAATGCAATAGGCTTTTAATAATTACATATTTTTTAAACTATGATGATCTGCAGACCAAAGGTCTGCTGGTATTTTATTGCCTTCTAAGAATCTTTCTTGATGCATTTGTGGAGTTTCTTTTGTTGTTGCTTTTCTACTGGTTTATGCATTTTTAAGTCTATTTCTGGTTGAAAGAATCAAGTTTTTGAAAGGGATTTTTCACGAAAATGTTGGCAGCTATAGAGTGTCTACCAGAATGCTTGTGAAACCCCCTCAATTAGGGATTCAGTCTTAGGATGTTGCCAATCAAGAATCTTTATCCATTTCTATAGAGGAGAGAGAGAGAGAGATCATCCAAGTGAGCTCTACCTGGCAGGATAAGAGTTAATACTCACATAAGGGTGTTCTTTCCTTTGAACTTTTTCTCAGCAGGTGAAAAATAGCTACAATCAGGTACTACTTCAATAAGTAGTAACAACCAACTGCCAGGTTGAAAGATCACAAATTCTTGTACCAGCAGCTCTATTATAGGTACGTCAGCCTGTGTGTGTGTCTCAAAGCTTGCCAAGGTATTGATAAGAAGAGCTGGGCAATAATCCAGCACCAGAAAAAAAAAAAATCACCATTTGAGAGCTGTACTGCAGAGCCTTTTCTCTTTTCCTTGTTAATACTATTTTATCACACAGAGACTACAGCAGTGTTTATGTAATACGCATCTACAGCTACTGATGAAGTTCACCCTATTTGTGAAGGACATCAGTGAACCAGTAACTGCAGTTTTAGATTAAATATTCTTAATGGATCTTACAGAATGAAAAATCAGCAAACTTTTTTAAAGTGTGCCTTTTCTGCCATGGGGATCTTTTAAATTCCTGGACAGCTTTCAGCTGCAGTATAAAATGAAGTAGCAGACTGGCCAAAGGCCACTTGCTCAGACATTTAGGTTGCCTTGGTGGTACTGTGACTCGGTGGTTTGTGAAGATTGGAGCTGTGCTGATGATGTGTTTGTGCCTTTTTGAGTAGAGGCTGCTTGCATGAGGAACCCTAGGCTGAAGTACATACAAATTCAGCTTTGAGTGAGCATGAAATGAACAGCAGAAGCAGTCACTGTATAGGATATGGAGAACTCAAAGTGCTGGAAAGCCTGAAGGGATAAGAGTATCTCCAGCCAAATAAATGCTCCTCCTTATCAGGCTTCGAGTTTAGGGCAAGAGGGAATAGTGATGCAGAATAATTCCTGAAATCTGGCAATGCTTTGCAGTTTGAAGGGCTCAGAATCACTGGGGCAGTTCAAATGTAGTAACTTCTTATGCATAATAGCATATGGGAGGCCCTCAAAATACTTCAACAGTTACTCCCTGAAACTTGGAAACTTCATCTTACATAATTTCCTATTATTACCTAAATATGTGTGCTATTTCTGATGAGAATGCTCTCTGTAATAAAGCTATGCAGTTACCTGAGACTAATAATAGTTTACATATAGGAGGATTATCTCCTATATAAGGTTTTTAATATAAACTGATGCTGCTACAGCAATTACTTGGACACTACTGTGCTGACTCCTGTTTTTGTTCATTGCTCTGCTCTTACCCCAGTAAGCCAGAGCACACTCTGCAGATTTTTGGCTTTAATGAAAGACATGTTTGAATAAGGGGTTTTTTTTGCTGTGCAAAATGCTATGTTGAGCTGCTGTGAGTGTAGACCCACCACCACTGCATTGTGAATCATGGTGGAAACTGAGTTATGTAGTAAGTTTTCAACAAATGGCAGCAATAAAAGAAGTACGAGCTGTGTTCTTGAGAGCCCTTCAGCTGCCTTAGCTATAAAAAAGGCCAGAGCTCCTGCAGAGAAGGCATGCAAGAAGTAATGTGTCTTCTCTTCATGCCTGCTCAAACATCATAGTCCTCAAACACAGTCCTGATTCAGGGGACATTCTTAGAAGAAGCACTTTTCAGGATAAAGCTCATGTTTCTTTCATTGTATCCCTTCTATCTATTTTTAGGTATGCTGCACTACTTGCCTTCTTCATCACTGAACTTTATTTTTGCTCTTACTGCTCAGCTTCCCCTCTGCTTATATTCCAGTTTAGCAAAAATATCCTTTTCCAGAAAAAAAAAAAAAAAATCTTGCTTTAATCTTAATTTTACTGATTTTTGAACCCGAACCAGATCTTACTTCTGATACAACCCCTGCCTGCTTTGTTCTCTTCTCCTGAGATAGAAACACTGGCAGCCATCTCCTGTGGAGCCTTTGAACATACTCAGGTTAACTTTCACTTCTGGAGGAGAAGAAAGTAAATCTTCAGCTACTGATTTTATGCAAATGATGTTCGACACATGGCTGTTTCTAGAAGGATCTTTGCTATGTAGTCTTACTCCTTCTTTGAAAACTTCTAGGACCCCTGCCTCAGTATCCCTCCAGGAGCCCTGTTAAAGGGAGTTTCAGGACAAAAGAAATAGCTGGAAGGCATATTTATTTTCAATACCTGTGAGATCAGTAAGGTACACTGAACTGGAGTGCTGAAAGAATTTAATTTTATGCTCTGTTGTAATAGAAAGCAGCATTTGAAGGGGATGCTCAAGACTATAAAAGAGAAAATTAAATAAAACTATTTTTTACATATAGTGGTCTACAAAATGAAACAAATTCAGTAAGTGTAGCCATTACTGATTTCAATTGGTATTATATTGAGTAAAACCCCGAAACCCTGCATCAGCCCTATAATAAAAGTAGTATAATGTGCTGAGATATTAAAAGAGTGATTGAGTTATTCAGTGTGCTCATAAAGGTGGGTATTGTGAAAATAATACAATATTACTGCATATTGTGTCATCTAAGAGACGCAG
>JAWWLV010000005.1:11467376-11478012 GCA_035041135.1 Platyrinchus mystaceus
CTTTCTGTGAGGAGAAACTTGGAGAATAGCTCTGGGCTTCATGTCAGAACACAAGGTACCAGACTGTGACCTTGCACTGTGTGTTCAGCTGATTCCAGAGGTGCTTATTTCATAGCCTTGTTGGGAAAAACTGGGTCCTAGAGAGGCTAAAAAGCTGCATGAACTGAAACTCACTGTGACAGAAAGTTGCTTTAGTATTTAATTTCTGACCCATTGATGACTTCTATCCTGTCTTTTCCTTTGGGATCTTGTTCGTTGTTACAGCTTAAGAATTCGTAGGATATTTTGTTAAGAAAAGGTCATTTGTTTCATAGTGATTTATCATTTATATCTCTTCTAAGACACAGTTTTATATCAGTTGCACAATTACATCATTTCAGCCTTAGAAAACGTGTAATAACAGTAATAATAATGAAAGTACAACTAAACATGCCAGATATTCTTCTGGATATTTTTCTGCTTTTTAAATTTTCAGGAGCAACTCTCCTTGTAGGTATTGCAGAAGGATTGGCTACGTAAGATTTTAAATGACAATCACATTCTGAGAGACATTCATATGGTGGGTTGTTGGTTCCTGTCCCCCCACCCCTCTGTGTTTTGTAACTGTACCAGAGCTCCCATTCCTGGCTCTGAGAGCCATAGGCACACACTTGGAAATAGAATTCCTGCCAGAGACTTTAACCACCAAATGAACAACTCCAGGAGCATATCTTGTATTACAGAAATAGATCTCAATAAATGAATTATCACCAGAGTCCCCACTGCTCTCTTCCTCTTTCCAGCCCCCTTTTTTTCCTGGAAGAATGTTTAGAATAAGCTGCAAGGTGCACTTGAAACCACTGAGGCTGTTATGAACCTACAGGAGGGAAGGGAGCACAGATGATGTGTGTCCTCAGTGGAGTAAATCCTGCCAGCTCAGCCATTCTCCCTCTGTATATATGGAATTAGCTCGGGTTTTTAAAGCTGCCCCGACTCTGCTGGTATCTCATGAGGAAAAAGTCAAGTGCCAGGATAAATATATCGAGTATTCTATACAAGGGAATTAAATCTGCTCCACGCAGAGCCTCAATGTGATGAGTCAAGCAGTGCTGCCTGTGTGGCAGCTCTGCCTTTTCTTAAAAAAAAAAAAAAGTCTAAGGAACTTGAGAAGAGATTACTATCAGCCAGTGAGCTGTGCCATCAAAACTCAATCCCTGAAGAATCTGTGTTGGTAGAAATAAATGTCTACGATGCAGTCATGGGCTGGATTGATCTGCTGAATGGAGCTTATAGGTTATATTGCAAGAGGTGCCTGGTATCAAAGATTTGCCATCCACCTTGGTTATAGGTAATTTGCAGAGATTTCTCCCACCTTGTTGAGGATTTTTTTACTGCTACTGAAAGGCAGGTTTACATCCGATAGCATAAGCCTCCCTATGAGAAGTTGTGCTTGTTGTGTTTTCCATGTGAGAAGTGTGAACAATGCCTCTCCAAATGAGAGGCACCACCTGGAAAATTGACTGGAGACCACCTGGAAAACAGAGAAAAAGCTGAGTTTTGCAGTTAGCTAGCTTGATAGACAAACTTCTATCAGTAAAATTTTGTTTTAGTTAAATGGCAGGTGGACCAGAAAAAGTGAATGGAGTATTCTTTGGAGTGGTAAAGAGAAGAACAGAGAGGTTTGGTGCAATGGCATTTGAATGAGAGCAATCCACTGAGGAAGATAGGAAAGCTGGGCTCGCTCTTGTAATGAGCAGATGAGAGTGAGAATTCTGTTTCCATGACATGATTTCAGTTTTAGTGAATAATAGTTGCCAAATGAAGGATGGGCTGGTTTATATTAGGCAGGCAAGGTGTTTTCTTGATGTTCCAGTTCATCCATTGGGAGACCAGTGCCCTCTCATTTACATATCTTTCAACTATTGCTGTTTAAAAATTAAGATGCCTTCATCAAAAGAAGTCCAGTGACACCCTCCTGAGCTTACACCTGGAGTCCTTTTCTCACAGAGATTCAAGGTACCCTTTGCAGCAAGGTGTTGCTAGTTTTGGATGTGGTGATGTCAGCTAAGGTACATTTTGCACTGGTCTGTAAAATACACCGCAGAGTAAAAAAGAGCCACGAAAATGGAATTTTGCTCCTGTAATTGTTTCTATGCAAGGCCTTTCTGCTGGCTGTGGCAGTCAGCAAGTTCAGCTCTTTGAGCTCTTGCCCAGCAGAGCTATTCTGGCAGAGCTGCACAGCGCTGAGCTGACCCAAGGCTATTAATACTTCCCTGCAGGGAAGCAGCGTGCCAGCCACACACGCGCGGTCACACGTGCGTGGGTGCACATGAAAACACAGAGCTAGAACTCACTCAAGGGACAGGCTCCTAACACTGACAGCCATGCCAATTGCTAGTTAGCTTCAAAGCCACAGCCATCTTCCTTGAAAGCCTTTGCTTTCCAAGTTTTGCTCCCGTGGCCATCTGTCATAGCCCGCGTTTGGCAGCGTCGGGTGCTGCTGGGAGGCTCTGTGGATTGAGTGCAGGGTTTTGTCCTTTTTATTGTTCTCAGAGTGGGTGGAAAGTCTCTACCACGTGAGCCTTTTCTCTTAGGCTTTTTGTTAGATTAAAATGGGAACCTTAAATGCATATTTGAGCTGTTAAATCTGAGCTGTCTGCTCTCAGACCGGGCTGGAACAGGTGGACTGGTGTAAGTGCTGCAGCACAGAGAAATGAGCTTAGAGACCCTCCTAGAGCAGATGCAGATTGTACCAGAAATAATTGCTTTTCTTGGGATAGTCTCTCTTGTCTGGCTGAGTGCATTAGTCCATACCACCAAATATGTGTTTTTTGCTCTGTAAGAGGCCTGTATGACTGTCATACCAAAAATCTCATGCCCTTTACTGGCATTACTATGCTGGCAGTGTGTACATCTTAGATATCTACTTAGTACACTTACAGTACCTGTTACAAGGAGCTACACTTTGTGTGGGTGTAGCTGTAAACTTTGTCTACTCATCAAAAATCATTTTTGAACTACCTCTAAACCAGTAAATGATATTACCACCGAAAAGTTCATGGTAAATTGTGTCCATGGGGCTGCACCCTAAAATGAAAACCAATTCAATCTGGGTAGGGGTGGGAGGGAGAAAAATGAAGTTCTGTATTGCTTGCAATATTTCTTTTTTCCATCTTTATTTTTCCTTCCCTCCAATTGATGTATTTTCCATATTCAGCCAGTCAGAGATTACAGTAATCTGTTGTTTCCTGTCACTTAGAAAGGCAGTTGTCATGCCCATTAGACAAATAAATACAGTGTCAAATGAAAATCCCAAAACAAGTGCAGAGAAATTACTAGAGTGATTTTTGGGGTTGTCCTCTTAATAACAACAATTCATCCTCCATTTTTATCCCCAAGCCCAGGGATGAACATTACTGCCTTTACCTTGCTCATACCAGTCAAGTCCCCTTTTCTGCGAGTAATAGCATCGTTTTTTGAAGTACAGCTTCTTGAATTTGTCTTTAAGAGTTTCTTGTAGTTAGGACCCAGAGCTTTGGATTTGAAATGGATGAAAATGACACCAGTCTTAGATCAATAATTCTCCAAGGGGCAGAACCTGCTCTGCTCCAGTTAGAGACTGCAAAGAGCCCTTAAGGGTCTTGTATTAATATTACACCAGCCAAAGTGCAGGTTGGTTTGGGTTGATTTCCCTGGTTCTAGTTCAGTGATGCTGCCACCCTCCCTCCTTTTTGCCTTTTTCAGGATTCATGTTTGTAAAGAGAAAATACAATTTCTAGAGGGCATCAAGTTGAAAAAGTATATTTCTAAGCTTTCCTTCAGATGCCTTCAGACTCCTGTGAAATGCCTGACAGCATGCATAGGAATCACCCCAAAGTAGTTCCAGGGAAGCACACTGAAAGCTTAGGTAAGCACTGGCAAACATCCTACAGTGGAAATTAAATACCAAGAAGGATAAAGTTTGGCCCTTAGGTAAGAACAATAACCCTATGTTATGGAATTGATCAGTGAATGACAGTTCTGTTCTCAGGTGTTTCTTGTATAATTAATTTCATCGATTTATCAACATTTTCCAGCTTAAAATACAGATTCTCATGTCATCTTATTTCTAGCATGTAAAAGATTTGTTATGTCTATGCTGTTTCCTTTGAGCTCTTCCTTTTAAGAGCCAATCCATGTTGTCCAAAACAGCTGATTTTTCTTAAGCTTCCTCTCTGACTTGGCTTGCCCTTAACTGCCCAAAATTTCTTTCACTAGATCATAAGATTACCTCTTCCCCCCAAATATTCTGCTACTTAGAACAGCTTTGAAGGCATAGATTGGAGATTTAGAAGATAAGAAGCTGCTCTTAAGCCAGCTATTGCTGCATTCTGCACAAGGCTTGACTCCTAATGGAATCAAGGTGTGGCCCAAGATGAATCATTATATTGATCCAGTCTTCTGGTGGCAGGCTTTGGAAAAGCATCTGGAAATAGACTTCAAACCTAGAAGAACCTATGGCAAAATTGTGTCTCAGGTCAGAGCTCATGTACTTTTTAAAGTTTCTTTCTGACGTCTTTCCAAGCATAACTTCTTTTTCAAACGGGGATGAGCCCAAAAAAGTTTATTTGAAGCCGTGTCAGCGTTTCCCAAAGGCTGAGTACAGGCACTTTTCAGTGTTTCCAAGGCTGAACCAGCTCTCTAGTTAGAAGCCAGAAAAATGCAATTTTCTCAAACACATAGCAGATGGTGCTTCTTCATTAATCAGCTCCATGACAGACCTTCAAGGAGTCCCACAGGAGAGGGACTTGGAGGTGGAGGGATTGTCCTCTGAGATCCTCTGTGCTGGTGGGTTCACTCTGGAGCTATCCTACTCATTTCTGCTCCAGTTGGTCCTTGGTGTTGAATGTGCCTGGTCACCACCAGTCTCAGTGACAACTGATGGAGCTGGTGACATTATTGTAAGGCAGATTATGATGCTTAGTGTTGATCTTTTACTCAGAAGAGTATGGGCAGAGGAACAGGCTGGAACTCTTATGAGCTAGCCTCAGTTTCTGTCCTGCTGCTGACACGGCCCAAAGGACTCTTCACTGCTTCAGGATCACCATGTTTGTAAAACATTCATGTTTATGAAGAGCAAGTAACATTTTTTGATCAAGTTACTTCTGGCCGTGTTCAAAAAGTAAAATGGGGGCAGATTGACTGTCATAAAATGATTGGGAATCTGCTATCCCAGATAGATTATCACTTACTGCCATTGTATTACAGCCAGAACTTCATTGTCAGAACAACAGCAAAACCAATCTTTGCACTGCACTAATGCTTTATTCTGATTGACAAAGGATGAGGGAATCGAGGTACTGTGACAGCAGTGTTGGCATGTATTGTATAATGATATATAGCAACTTCAATAGATGCCATTAATTTCTGCATGAATTCTGCCTGTCTTTGATAAGCATGTGTAACTCCTAATAAATTATTTTGGAGCTGAGCACGAGCATCAAGGAGAAATGGACTTTTGTGGGTATGGAGGCTGATGATAGCTGAAAATGAGAAGGCAAAGCTGACAGATAATTGTAGATGAGATGTCATTTTCGAGCAATGGATGGGGGTGATATTGTTTCCTGTTTAAAATGAGTTGCCACCTCTGCTGGCCGCAACGCAAGGTAAATTCTGTCGTGAAATCTAAATCATTTGCTCTGTAGAGACTGTTGATAATCACATAGGAACACATAGCATTGTGGAGCTCCCTCCACTTGCTCTTAAATGGCTTGCTCCCATTCTGGTGGGTGTTATCCACCCTTCATTTCCTGGGGAAGAAATGGCCCTCTGTGAGGTCGTTTATCTGAATAGCGCAGAAATAATTTTCTGCAAACATAACTATTACCATAACAGACCCCTTAAAAAAAAATTACAGTGACACTCAGAGTTTTCCAAGATTAGTGTCTTCCTTTAAGGCCTCTATTTCCTCTGGTATTACTTCCAGTCCTGTTCACTGAAACTACAGTGCACATCTACCACAAATAGCATGAATAATGCATGTATTTTTCTGGTAGTTTCAGTGTGTGCTAAGTAGTTGCATATACAAAAAGTAAAATTTAGATCTGAAGAAAGCCAGTTGGCTGCTCATCTCCCTGTTGGTACATGATTGACTCATATTCCACATTTACTCAGGTTTTAATCTGCCTGTTTTTATATTTACAATTCTCGGGCCTTTACCCACATCTCTCAGAAGATCATGTAGTAGACTAATTGTTCACCACTTGAGTATATCCTCAGACTGAGATACAGAACATATTACAGCTATTTATACCTTTTCATTTGCCTCTTCTTTAAAGATCCTAAATATTTCCACTCCTTATTCTCTTTTTTCTTCCAGTGTACACAGACACTTGCAGTTTCACCTTAATCACCATGTTAGCAAGCAAAACTCTTCCTTATTTTTCCTAATTCGTCCACAGCAAGAACCCACTTCCTCCTCACTTCTTGCTGCCTCAGTTTTCTGGAACTCGCTATGGGATTCAGCTGTAATGGAAGAGGGGAGATGACATAAATGTGACCTCTGCTTCTGGACATCAAATTACCTTGGATTTCTTTTTCCTAACGTGGCTTGGATCTTTGTTCATGAGATGAATCACTTCATTGTTTCCCAAGACGATGCCCAGCTTGTTGCTTTCCTCATGCTTTTCCACTCTTTCTGCAAATACTGTTTATTTTCTCCTGAAGATTGTTTGTAAAGATAAGGGAGATTTAACAAGGAAAAGATGAGCCCAGTTATAACATGTTTAGAACAAAAAGGCAAAGTGATTTTTTTTTTTAGTTGGTTTGCATTTGTTGGGATTTTTCTTTGTTTGTTTCAGTCCTGTGAGAAACCTCACAGTGGTTTGAGTTATTCTTGAAAATAGGATTTTTAGCCATCATTTTTTTGCAGTGTGCAGTAGCATTCTTGCAGTTTAAATATCCTTGTCCATTAGAGGAAGAATGTTCATAATGGATTAACAGAATGGATCTATTAAGAAATTAGAGGTTCGTTTTATGTGAAATACACCTGATTTGTCTACACATTTGTAGTTCTTGAACATTCAGATTAATTGTCCAAATATCTAGGAAGCTGTATTCTGAATTCCCAAAAATCAGTCTTTTTATCAGTCTTTACTAAATGCAAAAATTCCTCTAGTAATTTCCTTTCACTCACCAAGTATTTCATTTTTCTTTGAAAAATTTAGTTTGTCTAGCAAGATCTTTATAAACATAAACACAATTTTAGCAACTACATATCACTAACAGGCATTTCTACATTAGATGTGAGTAGATATTATTGCATAATGCATCTAAAAATCTGTTGGAATTTTTAAATTGCTAGAGGATTCATTTGTCTACCTAAGGATGTCCAAGATTTCTACTATTGTTTTTTATTTGAGATAGGATAATCTGTAAAAAGCATTCTACACAGAGGTAGGTCTATAATTTAATGACTGAGGTGATTTGGGAGGGCAGGTATGTTTCTAGACATAGAATGTGTAGGTTTGCTCCCAGTATCACTTCAAGCAAAACCTCAGGTTCTCATGCTTTGTGTGTGTGATTCCAGGACTCCCTTCCTCTTAGATTTGGTGTGTTGAGAAGTTCACAGCCCAAGTTCTGTCACAGGTCACAGCTCCCTGCAATAGTTTAAGAGCAAAGGAGACTGAAATAAGGTGAGGAAACATCTGCATATATTCAGTTTATTAGCTTACCCAGCCCTGTGCTCAGTGGCATTTAAAAAAACCCCCTGTTCTGTCCCCTCATAACTGAACAGTTTATGGTAATCAGGAGTATTTGTGGCTGTAACATAAATTCTATTGTGAAAGAATGCCCAGTTTCATTTTACAGCAGAAAAGGGACTTGACATGAGCTTTGGGCCATAGGTAATATCTTCTTGAAGGCTCAGTGTTACTTTCAGCAAAGTGCTAATCTGGCAAATTGGTACATTTAACAGTCATCTGCAAATGCACCCTTTTGTGTAATATGCAGTTGATTGTAACAATTATGGATGCTATTTAATGGTGCCATCCTTAAACTTTCCTGTGTGATACTACCTAGAGAATTTGTTACTGATGAAATCATTACAGTGTTATAGGAACGAAATAGGTTGCTGCTGAAATTACTCTCAAAATCTAATTGTAACTTCACTGGAATTTTTCCCATGATGGATGTTAAGTATATGCGTATTTCTTACTTTTATAGAAGCAGCAATTTTATTTGTATGCTTAATTTTATTTCACTATCTACTATGTATATATTGGGCTTTGCTTCTCGTTTTTGGTTGTGGTCAAATACAACTTTAGTCCAATTTGGCTTTTGTCTGATATTCTTTTATTCTGAATTAATAAAGCAACATATTTCCCTTCTTGATACTTCCCTAAGATTTCTCAAATTAAAACAATAAGGAGCTCTATTTGATCAATACCTGAAATGCTGCAAGTCCTCTCAGTTTCCTTGTGAGGTCTTCCTTGGAAAGAAAAACAGGTTTTATGTTTTTTTGCCTGCAAAGCAATTTAGATTCCTTTTTTTTTTTTAAATTTTTTTTTTAATCAAATCTCTTGTTGTACCAAAGGTTTCTCTATAGGCTTGTGATTCTCCCCATCTTTGTTTCATTGTCTGGCTTAAAACCAAAACAAACAAAAAAGAGAGATTTGATTCTTACATGTTTATAGTCCATGAAGAATAGGGGAAATCCTTGGCTGTAGTAGGAGAATTCTGTGACTGCCCAAGTTTCCCAAGTGCAGTACACCTTATTTCCATGCCACTCTGTTACATTATCTCTGTATTGCTCTTGTTCTTATTAAAACATGGAATATTTCACTGCCTTCAGAGCAACAGCCTTACATCCATCAGTAGTTGTACCATTCCTTCTTTCTGCTTTTGATCTTACAGTATAGATTGATCCTGTATGAGATAAAAAATGCCCATTTCTGTTCATCAGATTCTGTCCCTGTAGTCACAAAGCCGGGGCACAGAGTGTGTGTTTGGCCACCAACCACCACTTTTGTCCCCAGCCATAGAATCAACCTGCCTGCTGGGCTCAGGGAAAAACGGTGCAGAAATAGCTTTTATTTCCCATGCTCATGTTTCATGCATTTTCTCCATCTTCCTAAAGCAGCAGACTGGCTGAATGATACAGAATTTGGTAATTACTGCAAATTTTCCATCAGAAAACTGGAAACTCATGAATCCACGTTTCTAAAAATGTGCAAGTATATGCTACATCTGTAGAAAATGTATTTATGTGCATTTGAACCTTGTACTCTCATTGTGCTTACAAGTAGGCTACCCTATCTCCTAAACAAGAGAAAGCTTTGCAGAGTAAGGGGGAAAATTTCATTGACATGGTTTGGGTAGTTCCATGGATTTCTATTGTTCTGCTTAGCAGTTGCTTCCAAAGAGTCCCAGGTACCTGAAGCTGTTTGTTGGGAGCAAATATCGTTAAGACCACCGTGCTTATGTTGTCCTGCTGTTGTGAAAATGGCCATGGGATTGTTGCCTTTCACTCAGGTAGTCCCCACTGGTGGCAGAAATGACCTTGATTTAGTGGCTCATCTGAATGCAGGCAGCTCTGACTGTGTGATGGCCTCCCCCAAAGGCTGAGCTGCAGTGTCAGCATTGGACACCAGCCCATGTCTCAGTCAGGGATGTGCATCCCTGACCTTCGAGTGCAGAGGCAACAGTGCTGCCAGCTGTGTTATGCTGACAGGCAAAGGACTTGCTTTTGAAATCCAGAAGTAAAGAAATTGAGCTAAACACAACACAGACTTCTACTGATGGAAAAAAAAACGTGGCAATAAACCCCTGACAATCTTACCTTCAGTTTCCAAATTATTTTCTTTTCCAGGTTTCTGGGAGAAATTTGCTTCATTAATGCAGCATGATCTATTTAAATTTTACCCCAGAATGAGTTCTTTTAGCTGGATAAAAGCCTTTTGAAAAAAACCTGATTTATGTCACAGTCACACAGCTTTAAATAGACCAATTCTGGTTCAGTGGCAAAGTGGTGGGGTCAAGGTCCATGGTCTGCATTTTCCAAGTGCTGTGTATGGATTTGCATGCACACAGCTTGCATTAGCACTAACACAATTTGTGCATGTGGCCCCTGTGCAGCAGTTTGGGAATGTAGCCCTCAATAGAGAAGATATTTACAGCACTGAAGCTCATGTTGGGAAATATGAACAGCTGTGCTCCAAACAGAAAACACATCTGAAGTAAGACAAGCATACTGAAAATGATGTCCTGGCAGTTAACGTTTTTATTTATACACACTGCTAGGCAAAACTGAAAGGAAGTATCATTCTTTCAGGATTAATATGTTTTGCAGAGCTAATAGGAGGAAAAAAAACTGTCATCAGAAAAGATTTTTGCTGATTATAATTTTTTTTTTTTGCTGCAGTTCCTGTAGTGATGGTACAAAAGAAATATAATTAATAAGTAAAAGCTATGTCACCCTGCTAATTATGTTTTACTAGAGCAGCGAGATGGCCTCTTTATACTTCCGAGTACTGGGTTGAAATCATTCCTCCAGAACACATATTTGCATAGATTTTTAGATTTTAATATTTAAAATTTTCAGTTCTAATTTCTCAGCACCTGCTGTGCACAGGAAATGAGCACCTGAGAAAGGCATTACCCACCATGCTGTTATAGGAAC
>JAWWLV010000005.1:11492711-11586517 GCA_035041135.1 Platyrinchus mystaceus
CAGTGGGGTTATTCCGAGGGGAGGGGATAAATACAGTGTTCACTTATGATACACTTTTTCAGAATTGATTTTCAGTACCCTGCATTTCGTAGCCACAATAATTCTGCTGTATTACAGTTGGAGCTGTGGAGGTCTGATTGTATGAGAGTTATTCCCATTTTTCTGGAATGCACTGAGCGTTTGATTTCTTGCAAAATACCTCTTCTCCTCCTCCTGTCTCAGCCTGTGAAGCCACAGTTTACTGCTCAGTGGACACTGGCACATGGCAGCAATCTTGATTTCTATTCTGGAGAAGGCCTATTCATGCTGAATCAGTGGGGATTTTTCCTTTCTTTTTATCCCTTGTCTACCCCCAGAATCCATTAGAGCTGCCACTTCTACATCTCAGCCACATTCCAGTGCTGGTGAAGGCACCACTACTAGTTAGCAGAGATAAAAATAACAAGAACTCACAGCATTGGTCTCCAGGCACGATTTACTATTTATCGCCTCGTATTCACTGCTAACAGCCTTAGAAAGAAGACCTGTGAGGAGGATTCAACTGAAATTCCCAGTGCCTAGAAATATTCTGAGCCTGCACAGTTTGATACAGCCAGTTTAGCAGTCCTGGAGTTCGTTCACACATGCCAGGAGGGAAATGGCACTGTGGTGCCTGCCCATACCCGGTGCCACACTGTCTGGAATGAACCTGTGGTGATGATCTCAGGTTATTCTGGATTCCAGTCCTGTAACCATGCCTAATAATATTTTATCTGGAATGAAATTTATGAGGTGTAGGTTCTGTGCAAGATTATCGTATGACACGCAGATGGAATCTTACCATCCCATTTTCATTTTAGGAATGTTTCTCTCTCCTCCTGTTTTTTGTGTGATTTTGTGTGTAGCAGGCAGTAGAAAGAACCAAGAACAGACAAGAAAAAACAAAGAGAATAGTTTTTCACTAATCATTCAATTTCCAATATTTTGTTGTGGTTTTGGGTTCTGTTATTTTTGGGGGTTCCCCAACGTGTTGATTAATCCTCACTATTAAAAGTGTGTGCTGTCTTTTTCACTAAAATTCATGTAACTTCCCCTTAGTTCTCAAAGTGATAGAACTATAGAATTACTGAAAAAAAATATTTTGGAAATAACCTCTGGAGACCATCTTGTCCAACATCATCTATAAATGGAACTAACATCAAGGTTAGGTCAGGTCTGTGCCTCTTCAAGCTTTGAAAATCTCTAGAGACGTTGACTACAGAATCTTTTGGGTACCTGTTCCAAAGCTTAATTGCCCTCAGTTACAAAGGTGCATTCCTTGAAAAAAGAGATCTTTTTTAATGGGATATCTACAGCCCATCATTAGCTTTTCCTCAGCTCACCTACCTTGGTCTTTTTTAGCCACCAGAACACCGTGACTGTCTGACACTGTGCATGGTGGGGTAGCTGAACACACACACTTCTTCCTACTGCATCTATAATTCTGCAGTTGTATGACTCAGGGAGAAGGATGCCAAAACTTTCCCATTTGCTTTGTAAATATTTTCTCAGAATTAAGTTAATACATCATCTAAACCCTCCATCTCTCTCTTGCTGCTTTTAGTTTTGTTAATACTTATGTACACATATGCGCTTTTTTTGAAGTCACTAAGCAGGCAAGAGAACGTAGAACTAATGTGACTGTGGGAAAGTTTTCCAACATGTACTGTCCATAGAAATGAAGAAATGTTATTTTCTATGCAAGCCAAGGTTCATTGCTGTCCTCTTGGCTTTTCCCTCAACATAAGCTGTAACCTGGGCATTTCCTTTGGATTACTATTTTATAATTATTTGACTTCAGTGGATTTTTATTATTGTTTTTTTACTTTGCTGCATGCTCTAGTCCCTCAGAGCTCTGTGGTGGTGAGGTGGAACTTAGCTTTTCTGGTTCCCAATGTGTGGTTGTGAGCTGCTGATAGCTAGAGTTGCAGCAGAGCCTGTAGTATGGAGGAGGAGGAAGGGAGAGGCACAGCCTGTTTGCTGTAGAGGGCACTTATCAGTCTTCCATTATCTCTTCCCTTTCTAGGCTGTGAGTTGACATGTATTTTGCCATATTCACAGTGCCAGCAAGCCACAGCTGTCAGCAGGCAGATGCTGTTCAGAGGGCACTGATTTTCCCTCCCTTACTGCTGTCCCCAAGAGCCTGTTTTTGTCAGAACCGTGGTAGTCACTGCTGTATATCAGTGTGAGTTACAGAGCCACTGATGAGCTGAGGTGTTGACCTTTAAGATTGCTTTTCAAGTTTCAAAGATCCTGCTGTCATTACAGTCCTTGGAAACATTAGGAATCACAAGCTACATTAAAGTCAACAGTTTAAAAAATCAAAACAAAACAAAAAAAAAAAACCCTACACGAACTGTGCACTCTCAAGCAGGTGGAAATATAAAATCTGGTTTAACCCATTTGATGCCAGCAATTAGAGGAAGCTGACATGGCCTACTAGGTTTCCATCCCAGAAATAGAACTTGAGGTGGGAAATAGTTTGAGTAGTAACCAGGGAAGTCCATACAGCACAGAACATCAGTGTGAGTGCTCACATGCAAAGAAGGAACAACGTATTCTGCCTCTGTGAGTAGATAACTTGCATCAAGGAAATTCCCTGCATCCTTTTCACAGGTTGAACCTGAAAGGCCTCTGCTCCTGCCCAGGAAAAGGAGCAGCACCATGATCTTGTAATCACACAGAATATTTTTTTTGAGCTGTTTCATTTATGGTCCCACGTCTGAATTTATTCTTCAGTGTAGGGTATGTGTTGTTAAGCCCAGTCCTGCACAGAGTCTCACCCCAAGCTTGACATGTGGCATGAGAAGCTTCCTTGGTGTTTCTCTTGTTGGTGCACTGAGTCTGTTTACAGATAGAAAACTTCTCCATCTATGAACTGCAAATCCAAATTTCTCTTCACAAAATTGAGACATCAGGTGAAGTCTCTATGAAATCTCTGGTGATGTTAGTGGGAGTTTTGCTTTTAACTGCAACGGAGGCAATCAATGTGCCATAGAGTTCCCAAGAAAATTAAGTATATTACAGTAGTCTTTTTCTCTAACAGATGCACGAAAATTAATTTCTCTTTTAAAAATTTAAATTATAGGTAGAAGAGCTTTATGATTATAAGTAAACATTTTGGAGGTAGCGTTGTTTGTGTCTTACAGTTTTGTCATTGTCAGGCCAGACTGTATAGTGGAGAAAAAGATTTGAATTATTTACAAATCATTCAACTCCGGTAGTTTCCACTTGAGGGTGCTTATGGTGTTATTGCAGGTACTGTTAGTCCACAATACAAAATAGTGTCTGCATGAAATCTGGACTCCTTAAAATATGGTTAGTGGACATATGCACCGAGGATATGATGTAAAAGCAACTAGAAGTGAGTACATGTACAGTGATTTTTTTTCTTTTGAAACAGACCTTTAACTTCAAAGTTTTGAAATATGCAGCTCTGCTCCAACAGCTTCCATTAATGACTTAAGGGACCGTAAAATAAATCTCCCTAATTATTTAAGCAGAAGTCTCCAATCCACTTTAACTTTCTGTCCTAGTGCCCAGTGCCATAGTGTTTGAAATTTCAGATATCTGAAAAAAAAAATTATGATTTAACCTTGTATCTTTCTGCAACAAAAAATGTTTTGATGATCTTAAAATAAAAGGTATTTAAAACAATTCAATTTTTGGACCAGCACCTTGTAAGTGAAGCTTTAACTTGAAATGACATTTTTACAGAAGATTTTAAGCATTTATACAGTCATAAAATGGTACAGCAAATACTCCCAAGATACCAGTGAGGGGAAAAATAAATGAATGTGTCCAGAAGCGAGTATGTATTCTCTTATAGATAAGGCATCCTGCAATTAAAAACACCGGACTTAGAAAGCTTCTTAAGGCTTGTTTTGTCAAATGAAAATGCCACTGGTTTTAATGCTATTGTAATAAACCTTATTGTTATTCCTGGCATGAATATTATTTTTTTTTTAATTTCAGAAAAATGGATAATTAGCATTTTAGCTTATCACTTTCCTTCCATGCATACAAATAATTTGACAGATAGACCACCAAGAGAGACAAAATTAAATAATAGGTCTAGACAGCATGGAACTGAAATAAATTAGAGGTTAAGCTGCCAGCCTGTTAGGTGGATTTTCATGGGAAAAAAGAGAGAGGGGATACACAAGGTAGTTTTTCTGACAGTTTTTGCTACTTACCTTAATATCATTTCCCCATATCAAATCCCAAATAAATTGACCTGAAATAAGACATGAACTTCATATTAGAAGTCCCCTAATTTATTTTTGAGTCCAATTTTTATCAAATATATTTAGATTAGGGGCCTAACAGGCATTCCTGCATCTGTGATTCAGCCAGTAAGTTTGGAGATAATGATCCATGATTAATGGTGAGTGCTGATAATAGGAGGTTATTAGAGAAAGCAAACTTGGAACAAATCTGCTGTATACATTATATACTTTACTGCCATCTGTGGGTATTTATAATAAATACAAATTAAAGTCAGTGGTTAGAGTAATCGATGCTTTGCATATGTGACAGAGAATTCTTTAGACATAGTCTTACAGTAGGCAACTTGGTAATGAGAATTCTCATTAATTTGTTTTTTGCTCAGACACTTATTATCACTTGCAAATTAAAAACAGTTTTTGTGGAGAAAGAGACCTTTTGGCCTTGGCTGCTTTCAAGGATGTCACTCTGAGGTCCACTCTGTAGGGAAGGATTATGTGTAACATGGTACCTCTGCTCTGCTGCCACACACGTTATTGGATGTGAGAAATGGGTTTTGTCCTTTTATACTGAGATTCATTCGCTATTCAGCCCATGTGTTATCAGGACATTCCTCCCTTTTATGTCTCCTTGAGTTGTAAGTGACATTTTGCCTCCTTGTGTTTCATATTGTTTGCCGAGAATATATCCCTGTATAGAGAAGAAATTATTTTTATCTTATTGCCAAATGCAAAAACCAGAAAAGAAATGCGAAATAAACAGAGAATTGCAGAAGATAAAGTAGAACTAAACGTTATGATACTGATAACTTGCTGAATCAAGGGATGTGTTTTGCTGGTAGTAAATATACTCTTGCAAATACAGTTTTGCAGTGGGTGCCATAGTTAGGATCAGGTGATTGTGTTGTTCTCTGAGTTGTTTATGATGGTTGATGGACAGTGTCTGGTTTATATGGTGTTTTCCCAGTAACTTTGGTGCTCAAAATTCAAGAGTCATCATGTGATAACGAGGGCAAGTGAGCAATGTGGTGGATGTCAAGATAAATGATTTATTGGATTGAGCATTCAGCAAGCAGTATTTGGTTGGAAGAATTCCCAGCTTTTGAGCTATTACACAGTCATGATATTTAAAGCCTGTATATTTGTAAATGGGTAATAGATGGAGTGTCACAAACACTCTGGTTATTTTTGGTCATCAACTAAACCTCTGGGATGAAGTTAGGAATACTCTAGAACTAATGTAGTTAGTTTGGTTTCCCAGTTTGAACAGCTGTGAAATTAATTTTTTAATAAACTGTTTTTCAGAGTGAATGCTGTTTTAGTGCCTGCCTTGTGAACTTGCTGTATAGGGTGTGCATGATGGGGTTTGCCTCCCTTCCATAACAATTCAGTCCTCAGCAGTGTCTGACTTGAGCATTTCCACATATGTTCCTGGGCGTACTTGTATTTTTATGCCGATTTTTTTTTTCCATATGCCAAAGAATATTCTGCTTTTATGTGCCAAAGAATGTATTCAGTGGATCTGAAACTGTAGACATCTGTATGCCTACAGATGTCAGGGTTTCTGGTTACCTACAAGCTATAGTACTAAATCCAGGAGTGATCATATCCATTTCCATCTGTTTTCTGCTTGGGCAGTTGCAGTGTCAATGAAAAAAGCTATTCTCTCTGCCTAATTCTGGGTTGTTTGATTGACATGTCTGATGAAGCTTTCTTCACAACAGTTATAACTTATCAAACATGTTTAGGTGTTTGGGTTCTTCTCTTTTGCTAGATTTCATTCCCAAGCCTCCTGGTTTATCTTCCTGGCTATGTATCAGTATTTTACTTTTTCTCTATTCCTCTTTCCCCTTTGTGTCTCTTTTAAACACTAAACTGCATTCTACCTTTTCATAGGTTTTCTGAAGTGTTTTCTGTCCCTCTCTTCTCTTTTGGAATCCTTTTTCCTCCTTTTTTTGTGACATATTCCTGTTAATAAGAGCATGTCCCTTCTGCCATCCTGCCTTGGGACACCAATGCAAATGCATCTTCTGTTGCCTTAGGGCAAAACTTTCTTCACCTCCCACTCTCTCAGTGCCCAAATCCTGAAGGGCTGGTGACCATCACTGCTCCAGTGTTGGGTCTTTCTGTGGGACTTGAAGCACTGAATTTGGCAGCTCCCTTCTTCCATTAATCCTCCATGTAGAGACAGAGCAATTTCTCCTGGTTCTTATTTACTCCCTGCAACCTTTCTAAGTCTTTTTTTTTTTTTTTTACCAACAGAGCTATCAGGAGTCTTTCCACAGTTTATTATTTTAGAAGAAAATACTGGTGAATGCTGGGCTTATTTGAAAGGTGTCAGATTTCATAAAGTTTCAGCTGGAAATTAGGAAGACTGAAAAAATGAAAGGAACTGTTCTGTTATGTGAACTACCATTCTTTCACCTTTTCATAATACAGAAAAGTGTTCAATTGAAGGAGCATTTTAATTCCATTTTAGACAATTATTTAGGGTGGAACTGGTTTTACTCAAATTTTGTTTTATGGGATTATCATGAGGGGTATTATCTTTAAATTTTTAATTTTTTTTCCTTATATTAGAATAGAGGAAAATACATAAAAAGACCTGATTTTGTGCTTTATAGGTCATATACTTGACTCTGTTTCTACTCAGAGTTTGCTCACTTATATTTGAGGCATTTCTTTTTCAGCTCTCAATATCATGGGATATACTTGATTCTTGCTTTATTTCAAAGCTGCCTGTCCTCAGTAGCAGCAGCAAAATCAACAACATTCTGGTGAGCATTTGCTCTGCTGTATCTTGAAAGAGGTGGGAGCTGGCACAGAGTTGTCTGGAGCTAATCGTAAGAGTGAGAAAGATGACACTGCATCACTTTGCACTGTGGTTTGTGTTTGGAAGGTTTGAGTTTGTGGGGTTTGGTTGTGTGGTTTTTTTTCTTTTCCTTTCCATGAGAAAGAAAACGAAAATGTTTCAAAAATACACTTGCTGCTTGAAAGTTTGCATGGGGCAGGTGACTCTGGCATGCAGGTTTCAACCTCTGCCCAAAATCTGAGCTTCTTTTGTTTTTCTGTCTCTTCACCACTGACATCAGGAATCCATAAGATACTTGTTCAAGCAAAAGGCTGGTACAGCCCCTTTAAGGAGCTGCAACATGAGCTGCAAATCAAACAGCAGTTCTGTAACAATTGGGTCAGTGTACATAGAAAGAATTTCAACCATGGTTATTTATTCAGTCTCTTACTGTAGGATTAGTCCCATTAAGTGCCTCCTATGCATTCCCTTCCAATTCATTCAATTTAAATAAAAACTTCCTGCTAGCAGTCACGTACATATCAGTGACATTCATCTAAATAAAATATCCCAAGCACTTGAGTCTCAGGAACAGTCTTATGAAGAGGCACATCATATTCTATTTATTTGGAAATGGAATGCATGTTGATGTAGTGCTTATTTCAAAATAATGTCAAAATGTTACAATCTTTATGAAATCTTAACATTAAATTTTATGAAGACAGGGATGTTTGCTGGGATGTGAAGCTGAGGGCTAGGACCAAAACCGACTGCTGAAGATAAAAAACCCCACAACACTACCATAGGAGGGAAAGGGGAACAACCAAAACTTCAGGGTAATAAGACTGTGTTTATAATTTTTATTTCTACTGCTTGATGTTAGTAATATCAGGTGATTTATATACAGTGCTGTATTAAATTGATAGCTCTTGCTGGGTGAACATACAAATACTATCTTTATTTTCTTTAAATGTGCTGAATTTTGTGTTAGAGAAGCCTGGCAAGTCTTTTCTCCCAGTCAGAGGTCTGAAGAAAGCAAGGAAGTGTAGATAAAACCAGCTTGTTTAATGACTGAAACACAGCAAAAATTAAAATACATTTTTTGCTTGTAAAGTAGAGAAAGGCAATAAAAACAATGCCAGACGGTTAATGCCTCTCTTGTACCTTTCATTTCAAAGACCTCAAAAGAACATCAAGAAGAATAAAGGCAAAATCTATTCCCTATTGGCATCATTATAAATGTTGTATCCTCTAAAACTCTAAAGACATCCAAGAAGAGTAGAAGAATAAATGGCAGTGAAATAAAGAAAGTCTCTCTGGAGCTTTGTTCAATCGGCTTTGTTAGAATTCACTCAAATAGGATGATTATAAGAAAAGATCTCATTTGTTTCAACATTAAAGGAGCAAATTAATATGTGGCAAGCTGCTAATAATTGCCTCATTATGTAGTGAATGGGCATTGCGTCCAATTTACAAAATTACAATCATATTGTTAAAGTAACAATTGGGAAAGTTTAGTCTGAGTTTCTTAACTATCTGAGTGATTAGTTGTGGGATTCAGAATGAAACAGAGTTGGTGGTTGGAGTGAGCTCTCCAGTGCACCTCTGGCCTGTAGTGCTAAGAACTCACAGGAGAAATTAAGCTTTTCATTAGTGGAAATTCCATCTGCATCGGTCCTGAGCTGGATTTGGTCCAGCTGAAGAGTAAATCTGACAGTCTCTGCTGAGTCTGGAGCTCTGTCAAGACATTGTTTTATTGAACTCAACTGACTTGGGCTGAAGTCTTGGCCAAGTGATTGAGAGACCCGGCCTGAGGGATTCCAGCCTGGGACTTCAGCACACCTACAGGTCTGTGGTTGAGAAACTTGGGGATCCAGGATCTGTGCCATGGGGAAACCCACCCGTACCAATGGTCCTGTAGCTGGAATTTCAGTCTCTTGGTGGAGACGTTTGAAATGGTGTGGGGTGTGTTGTTTCAAACTGGGCAAGTAAGCAATTTCTCAGATATTGAAGTCCTGTGTGTAAGAGAATCATGTTTTGTGACCTACTTAAGTTAGATTTGCTTGTGACCTTTTCTAATTCTGGATGATTTTGTTATTTAATGATTTGACCTTTGATTCTGTGAAGCCACTTCATTGCTAAATGCAAAGATTTAATAACTAGAACTGTTTGATAAGTGACCTTTATTACACAGCTATTTCTCTGTGCTGGAAAAATGGCACTGTTTTGCAAGTTCTAATTCACAGTTTTAATTATCTTTTCTATTGTCTAAAAGCTTGCACAGGAAATGGAAAGGTCAGACATTTCATTTTCTTTACTGATTAAAATATAAGCGTTCCTCAACAGTTAGGATGTATCATTCAGGAAAAAGATGGGACAATTTGTCAGAATCATGCCCAGCTGCTCTACTGAGGACTTCTACATCCTCCTGGTCAGCAACAAAATGAATGATTTTCTAGCAGCAATAATAGCCCTGTGGTGTGTAGAGGTGAAATACATGTCCAAGAACATGAAAAGAGAACAAAAGGTGAATGATTCCCTGTGATTTTTTTTTCTTTAACTCATATATCTGTGATGCAAGTGAATAAAGATCTTATGAAAGTTAAGCCCTGAATTGAAGTTTCTTGGCCCAGAGACCATAAACAGAACAGCACAGGCTTCTGTAGGGTCCTGCCAGTCTGTACCAATCCTGTTGCTGCCAGACCATCTCTACAGATGAGACCCATTTTTGGGTTTGCCAGACCCATTTTTGGTTTATCTGATAAGGCTGCTGCTGAGTTACTGTTTAATTGCTACCCTGGTGTTGGTGATGCAGACACCTCTAAGCAGTTGCTGTTAATTGCTAAACAGATCAAGAAGGCACATTTTCTCTGTTTTTCCAGTTTCTTTCTCTCTGCATTCTATGCAAGAATTGTCTCTCTGCTTCTGTTCGTCATTAATACAAATAGTACAGCAAGTTAAATGGAAAAGTGGTAGTCTTTCATGCAGGTTAGGGCTATCATGGGAAACCTGGCTGCCAAAAATCTACATTTGGGAAAAGGTTGTGAGGTATGTAGGACCCCAGAGTCTGAGGTGAGGGGGAACAATAGCACATCACTCCAGCTCCTCAAGGATCATAGGGAGCTTTCAGTTGTGTCCTAGTTCAGTAACAGAAGCAGCACCAGCATCTACCCAGGGACTTCACCTATCCAGCCCCTCAGGCACCAAAATCCCTGTGCCTGAATGGCTCCTGGGGGAGCCACCTGACAGAGTAGCTACATTTGAGAAGCTTTTGAGCCCTAAAAGTGATGGGACAGCTATAAATGGGCTGGGTTGTAGTAACAAACAGGAATGTCGTGTTAAATGAGGAAAATGAGAAAGTTATTGTATGTGGATTTTTGTGGATTGCTGAAACTGCCCCTTTTTGTCTATGAGACTCAAACCAGCACCACCAGCTGCTGGCCTGTGTCCACATGGAGTTCAGTGAAGGAATATTGATGTGTGTTTTCTCATATGTTGAGGGAGATGGTGCAAAAAAATTGTGGAGTCAGTGGAATATCTATCACGGGTGTCAGTCAGTCTCCTGACTCTCTTTGGGATCTGTTGGGAAATATGCATATTGGGACATGTAAAATCTCTCTACATTGTAAAACATGCTTATTCTGAGATAGGGCTGGGAGGGGGTAAGCCTCTGCCTCTGTTGAAGAAGAGCAGATTGTATGTTGACCTAGTGCAGGCATTCAGTATTATGAAAGCACTTTATAAATTGGAACAAGATAAATGAATCACAACAAAAGAGCTAGAAAACCAGGGGACACAATTGCAGGAGTGAGTGTACTCAGTTTATTCGAGCAGAACAGTTAACACTCAGTGAATAAAAAATGTGCAGTGCATTTTTAACTAAGGGCAGAAAATCAAATAATTCCAAATTTGAGAGAGCAGCTCCATTTTAACAGAGAAGGAAGAATTTTTTTGAAAAAAAAACCCCAAACCAACGCTGAGGTTGAGACAAATTTGAATGGAACCAAATTCTTGATCAAATTGGCTCTTCCTATCCAGCAGTTTCATATTCAGCATTTGTTAGTTTGAAAGTTCATCCTGAAACCTATAAATTAATCTACTGGGACTTTAACTATTCACTTCATGTTAGGATATGAGTTATGCTCATGGATTTGTTTAGGTCACCCAGCCATGTCCTCATAATGTATCTTAGAGAGAATGTCTGTAACTAAGCAGTAAACAGAAAGACTCCTGTGTTCAGCTGCATCTCCTGGGATTTCATCCCTGCTGTCAGAGAACTATGCAAGACAGCACTCTAAAAGTACAACAGCTATGAAAAAGCACACTGTGTTCTGTAAAGGAAACATGGCCAGTGCTTTTGCATGGAATCAGGAATCTTTAGCTATTGATGAAGTGAGGAGAGAATGTTTTCATGAACCACTCACATGGAGAAATCGAATCAGTTACAATAAGGAAATCAAAGCTTTGAAATGGTGAGATTTATTGCAGAAGTCTTTTAGGATGCATCTTAGTTCAGTACAATATTTGTCACCCAAAGATGAGATATTTTAGCTGTTACAGTTTGAGTCGCTTCAGGTGTTTGTCTCTTGTCCTTATATTACACCCCCTTATCAAAGAATCTGATGTTTTGTCAGCAACCACGTCCTAAGGTTATAGCGGTCAAATGTAGCCAAGGTATTCATCCACATCAGCTAAATGAGGTGTGATTGTGAAGAGAAATAACCACAAGTTTGATCAGAAAAGCACCCAGGATTCTGTCAGGCTCAATGTTCAAAGAACGTGAAGGGAATTATTCCTAAAAAATATTCAACTGAAGTCTCTGGCTCCCAGCTGTGAGTATGACAGAGGATCAAGTCTGTGGCCATACAAAAAAACGTGGGTGATCTCTGGCCTGAACGATCTTCTGTAGGTTTTTTTGATGGATTTAGTTTTCATTTGATGTAGATTTCTAACTGAACTTCTCATACAATCCAATTTAAATAGAGGGCATTTGCTTTTAGTCTGTTGGTACAAAAGAACCAAAAAAACCCATTTACTCTTTATACTTTGACAAATGGAACATCAGATAAGTCCCTATATCTCTGTTAGATATTTTTTTCCTTTTTTCAATTCATCCTGGAGAAATAGCACCCTAGAACATGGTCAGGAAATACTGTCTTTGACTTCAGTTTTCCCAGGATCAAGTTTCTAGTTCATGTGTCACCAGTCCATCTGCCTCTCATTTTTTACGGGTCATAACCACGCTCTGGAGAGAACAGCATATTTCTCTGTCTACATGTCCTTTCCAACTGCAGGATTTCCATACTACTAGATTATTTTTTAAATATACATCTAATTTTTTTGATTTCTGTCACAAATTTTGGAACTATTCATTCAGACACAGAAACACAGTCAGTGTGTAGTTAAATTTCCAGCATTACTTTTTCAGTCGTTTTTTTCCTGTTGTTGACAACACCTTGTTAAAGGACGAGACATTGATCTAAGTATTGTTTTCTGCTGCTTCTTTATTTCCTTGGGTTTTTTTTAGTGGAAAGAGTAACATTTAGAGGAAAAAAGGAATGATTATTTGTGTAGCTGACTTTTCAAGGTGGAGAATAAAGGCAAAGATTGGATCTGCCTATTTCACTAAAAAGGTTTGCATTCGGAGCTTTGTAGTGGGAGAGTTTTCTAGCAGCTCTTCCACATGGGGATTGTGGGTTTGGGTTTTTTTTTTTCAAAGAGAAGCATTGCTATCAATTTGCTGTATTGTACCTGCCTTTCTATTCACTGAATTTTCAGTCCTCGTGTTTTACAGAGAAGGATTTGGCACGTGTTTTTGTTTCCTGTCTTGCAGCCTCTCCAGCTTGACTGCGACCTCTGCGCCGTTGTTTCAAACTCGGGGCAGATGGCTGGCCAGAAGGTGGGCACCGAGATAGACAAGTCCTCCTGCATATGGAGGATGAACAATGCTCCCACAAAGGGCTACGAGGAAGATGTTGGGAAGAGGACAACCGTAAGGGTGGTCTCTCACACAAGCGTTCCTCTGCTGCTCAAGAATCCCGAGTACTTTTTCAAGGAAACCAACAGCACCGTGTACGTGATCTGGGGACCTTTTAGAAACATGAGGAAGGACGGGAATGGCATCGTGTACAACATGCTGAAGAAAGCCGTCGACAGCTACCCCAGTGCCAAAATCTACGTGACGACGGAAAAGCGCATGAGTTACTGCGACGCGGTGTTCAAGAGGGAGACGGGGAAAGACCGGTAAGTCCTAAATGTGAAGAACAATTGCAGTGCTTGATACATGAGAAAAGGCCATGCCGGATGCCAGCTACTAACTGAGTCCCCAGATACATTTTTAATGGATTGTTATATGGTTTTGACTGTTCTAAGCACTTGATGAGGCAGCAGCTAGGCCCCATTTACCCCACCTACGCTACCTTCTGTTCATTCCATTTCTGTTGGCTTGAGTCCCAAAAATATTGGATATCTTCCTGAAACGTTTTCAAAGCTGTGTGTTGTTTTCAGCTCAATTTACTATTGATTAAGTTGACATTTTATTTGAAGGGGATAATCCTACACAAACAACATTTCCAAATACACAACCTTGGGATAATTCTGGATATTGTGTTTTCTTCTCAGCTGAGATTCGCTGTAGCTTTTCTTCGAACAGTGACCTCAGGGTTATACATTATTTCTCTTTCTTGGTGAAAATGGATTATCAGTGATGCTGTAATAGATTTAGGTTTTTACCAGAATTATACTGAAATTCCATTTTCCATGTCCGAGAATTTGCGTTTATGCTGCTCAAGTGGAGGCTGTAAGAGATGGAAGTGTGAGAGCCATTCTATTCCCTGGCATGGTCAAGGTAGAAATTGGATTTGTGGAATTAAGACCACAAAGGGCAGGAATTTGCAACCAAGCTGCAAAAATTCAGATCATCTGTGTTTTGGCATGGAAGAACACCTGTCACACGTACTCACTTGAGTTAACTAGGAAGGAGTTTCCAGATCACTGCTGTGTCTTAATATTAATTTTTGAATTTATGCATCATGAATTTCAGGTTGTGAAGGACTACAGCTGTTCTGACCAAATTAAAAATATAGATATTCACAAACAGTTAAATGCAATCTGAACTTTTGACAGCTTTTAAAGCAGAAGAGCTTGTTCTCTCACACTTGTTTCAGTTTGTTATTAAACTGTCAAAATTTGGTTACAGTTGATTTTTCCTATTTTTTTTTTTAGACTTTAAAACATAGGGGAGAGCTTGTCCCTCATCTTGTCACCATGTGCACTCATTGCTGCTGTGATTCTGGAGTCAGAGGGAGCTCATATATGTCGTGAAGTTGTCAAGGTTATCATGGCTTCTTTAGTTTAATTGAACAAACTGATGAAGAGGCTAATAGAGAAAACACACAAGATCCATTCTTCAAGATTGACCTTTAATAATCCAAGTCTTCCTGTTTACATATTAATCAGGATAAATATGATCATGAGTACATTACTGCATTGCTAAAAATAAATTTGTTTATATTTATGAGTCAATCAGGTCACAGCGACTTTACAACACTTTATCAAAATCCTTATTGTGAGACCAGACCTTGACAAAAATCTCCTATTTTTCCTTTGAAAAAATCTCATCATTCAATGTCAAAGTATCCTCATCTGCAGCCTAATCCATTCCTCTTCAACAAATTAACACAAATTAACACATCTCAAGCTTTATAGTTACGCGATTAGCACAATACAAATGCTTCTTCTTTTCATGTCAAAAGCAGATTGAACTTCGCTTCTCCCAGTGTTTATAACAAAGTTCTTAAACAGCCTGAAGTCAAAGTGGCCCATGTTCTTTCTCCTTAAGTTTCACCTTGTGAACATCAGTAAATTTTTATGAGCCTGCCTCCTGGCCCACATCACACTGCGTGTGCATCCCTTTAACCTGCGAAAAACCCACCAGTTCTCACAGTGGCAATCAGATAAAATCCTTGCATCTACTGCAGCTTTCATTTTTAGTCCTCCTTTTCCACATCAAATGCTTAGTGGTGTCTTTAACATCGTTTAATGCTCTTGTCAGCCAGAAACAAGGGAAATGATTGGTGTGTTACCGGCCAACACCTTCTGTATCTCAAGGAAACATCCTGCAGTTCCCTACTAATCGGGGAGCTCAGTTTGGAAGCTGTTTCATTTTCTGTAACATCTTCAATTTGCAGGACCTGTCTGCTGTTTCTAGGGAGGGTCGTGAGGTTGTTAGACGGATGTGGCATCTGTGGCAGCAGTAAACGGAGAACACAAGAGATTTGTGGGTGATGAAAATAGTTTCGTTCGTTGTGCCAGGTTATTATGATGCTGAGGCAAACTCAGTTTCCTCAGCCAAATATTCCTTTGGCTCCTCAGAGAAACACCAACCTTTGTTTGGAATATTAGATTGAACAGAGGTCTGTTTCAGCATGTTCCCAGCAAAAATTCTGGAAGGAAGCCAATTTCAACTTATATTTTAAAATGTACTGAGTGGATTGCAACCACATCTATTTTAGTTTAATCCTAAAATACCGTCTTTATATACAGTGTACAGTACTAATGCATAGCAAGATTGCAACAGATTTCTAGTCTGTCGAGCTTTTAATGAGCTTTCTGTTTCTAC
Source organism: Platyrinchus mystaceus (assembly GCA_035041135.1). Classification (NCBI taxonomy): domain Eukaryota; kingdom Metazoa; phylum Chordata; class Aves; order Passeriformes; family Tyrannidae; genus Platyrinchus; species Platyrinchus mystaceus. Next base: position 11,508,367 of record JAWWLV010000005.1, read on the forward strand.
TCTTTCAAGCACAATTAGGTAATGAGTGGGACTTTTCAGTAGTTTCATCCTTGTGGTGCTGAAGTTTTTGAAGGGTGTTGTTAGAAGCAGCTATCAGGTATGTGCTGCAGTCACTTCTCTGCTGCAGAAAAGCTCTGGTCCTGCAGAGGGAGGTTTATCCCTGACTTCACTGGGTGCAGGTTCAAAACCCACAGCTTTGGTATTGACAAATGGTTTATTGCTGATGCATGGAAGAAACAAGAATTGCCTCTAAATAACTTCCAACAAACAAGGTTGTGTATTCTGTCAGGAAGCATTTTTTTTTATTTCTACAGCAGTACAAAATACCCTCTGATATGAGCTATCCACGCTGGATAATTAACCTTGCATGCACGTGAGGAATCTGGGGGACACCTGTTCTTTCTGAGAGTCTTTGTTAGTGAAGCATTGGAGTTCAAGGTGGTGAATGCTCATCCACTTTGAATAATTGTTGTACATAAATAATATTCATTAGCAGACGTTCAAAATATTTCATTAATGCATTTTTCTTGGTACTTCCCTAGAGGGAGCATAGAGCTGGCAGCTTCTTCCAGTTCTTCACAAATGTTTTGTTGTATTATATATATTGACTCAAGTGAAAGGATTTAAAGAGATATTAGATAATTCCTAAATGTGGCACCTTTGTATGTACCCGAGTCCAGATAAGTGGTTCTAAAGCCATCTATATCTTTGCCATGCATTACAAATATAATTCAATATGGTATAATAACATTTAATTGGTAATAACAGAGAAAACTGTAGTCTTCATTAAAGCAGCAAAGCTAATTCTGGTCTGATAAAGTGCACTGAGCATCCCTAAATAGGTTTTAATTAGCTGGCACCAAAGCTGCACCACCCTTAGGGAGGGTAAAATTAATGAAAACTAGCAGCAAATAGATCAATGCTACTGGATGTTATTGCCTTAGGTGAAGGTGATGAGAAAGAAAGGAGTTTCTTTTAAGGATCATTTAGGAAACAGCCTGCGTTAAAAGTCACTTTCAAACAGCAGCGCTAAAATAAATCTGTGCTTATATCAGTGAAGCAGTCTAATGTTATCTGGACTGCAGATTCCACTTGTGTTTGTACTACAAACACCTCAGGCTGACCACTCAGCTCTGTGCCTCCTAGCAGTGCCTCTGGTGGCTCAGCTCCACGTCCCCTCTCGGGGCTGACGGTGTGATCAGGTCCCTCCTGCCCCGCTGCACGTGGAGGACGCTGAGCCCCAAAAAACCAGCCAAAAACCTGAGCTCTGCTGAGGAGATGTGTTCTGAGCTCCTAAGAATTCCTGTCAGGAGATGTGAGATGATGTTCTGAGACCCAGCCAGTCTGGTAGACAGCTGACTTTCCACACACACTCTGACAGCACCCATCCCATACCCAAACAATTCAGTTCAATTCAACAACGGGGTTTATTTTTGAGGTTATTTGCTACAGGAGACAGGTGCACCGAGCTGGTTCTGAAAGACTTCTGTAAATATCATGGACAATTCTGGAGAAACTAAATTGCTTTTGTGCTTCTCTTCAGGTTGTTCTTAGTTTCCTCTGTTCATGCCAGATGGTGCTGGGTTGTGTTAGGCTGTGAGGAAGCTGTTTTATCATTCAAGGCAGAAAGATGGATCATTCTGATTGCTGACTTCTGCTTCAAGATTCAAAATTTGGGGGTGTGCTCAACCTGCTGTTTTACTCAGTTCTGCTCACTAATTATTTATTACTTTGGTGATATACGAGATCTATATTTTATCTCTGTCATTTAGAGCTAGGAAATTATATTCATCTAAAGTTTGGATTGACACTGTTAGACAACTGCAGTCATCACCGTTTCACCTTAGCTAATATGTGGGTTTTCATGTGTCTGACTAATCTACATGAAGCTATAGTCTAGTGAAAATGTCAGTAAAATGAATAAATGAAATTACATTCTCTGAGGCTCAAGTAGCTTCAACTTCTATTGTTTGGTGATATTCTCTGTGAATTGAGGTAGTAAAGCTGTCAGTGTCCAGAATGTCAGAGTTTTATGCCGTGTTTCCGGTTGTTGGCTTGAATGAAATATTATGGTAGTGATATTTTCACTTTTGCACATGCTTACTTATACATATTGGTTTCCCTATCAAAACTATTCAGAGGAAATATAAAATCTTGGCTAGTGTTAGTTAAAATTTGCAGAAAGCCATTTTTAATTGGGAAGCTGTGAACATTGACACTGAGCCTGGCTCAGAGTTAGATTTTGGCACTTGGGAAGTACATCCCGTCAGTGCTTTGTACTAATGTGCTTTAAAAAAAATTAGAGTTTCTGGAAGATGAGAAAAAGAGCTAGGGAATGTCATTGTTTTTGAATGACAGAACTCTTGGAAGGAAATTTCAGACTGACAGAGGAAATGTATAATGCCTGTTGAAACATTTTTAAAGGCAAAAATGAATGGTAGCTTACATTTTGCTATAGTCTTAATCATGATGATGTGATACCTGCTGCTGCACCAATAAAGTCAGCAAAATACTCTCAGCTGCCTGTGAGCATCACAGCAAACCCAAAATATGTGTTTGATATAGGGACCATTTTTCAATGGATCTTTCTTGAACCATTGCTTGGCACTTCCATTCTTTCTTTTTATAAAGCAATTCCTTCAAAAAATGCTAATGGATTTGTCCATCTTAATTCATAGAGGGTTTAAATAGTTTCATTGTCACAGACTGCTTTATTACCTGAAAAAAACAAGGGTCTAAAGCGTGAAACCTTAATGAAATAAATAGATTTTTCATTATAAAACACTTAAAAGCCCAACATCTATTGCTATTTGTGGTCAATCACCAGACGGCCAACAACTCTTTTGGGCTTTATATTCACTCTTCCATTTCCTGGTAAGACACCAGTTGTTCCTGAGTGTCCTACATTTATTCCCTGCAGCCCATTAGTAACTGCATTTATGTTCTTTATGAAGATTTTCCTAATTAAGATGAACATTTTTCTCTATTAGGCAGATGGAACTCAATAGAAGAAGTCCGTTCTTTATTAGCATGCCAGCAAATGCTGTACAAAGCACAGCACTTCTGTTAAGAAATACAGCTCCTACTACATTACACTAATTACATAGTAAAGTGAAACTTTATTAAAAAATATCAATGTTAGCTATTATTTTGTAATAAAACTGTGGCTGCATATAGATTGGTGTGGGCTTAGAGACCTATTGATTCTGTGGTGGTTGCTGACTTTAGCCATAGAATTATTTCTTTTTACTTAATGATTTAAGACAAGAAATATATAATCAGAACCCACTCTATCATTGTGCATTTTCACATGTTCTTTGAATTTATCCAACACCTATTGCTTTTTAATCTATCATGTATTCTTTAAGTGCCACTGAATCTGTTTTCTGCTCCCGACAAGCTGCGTGTTAAATCTTTACACGATATTTGGTACAGTCCTAATTACATGCACAGCTTTTTCATCCTGTCCTTTAACTATTCTACAGCTTTTATCACTGAGAGGATGGCTGATATCCCTCAGAAGGAGCACTGGGACTGTATATGTAGATGGGATTCTGCTTTGAATTTTCTCACATCCCAAGAATATACAGCATTTGAAAGGGTGATGTACGTCAGTGACTCCCGTGCACCACTGTGTATTGCAGTGCTGCCACTTTTGCTGCTGCTGCTGGAGATATTTTATGGTTGCAAAGACAGAAAGTCTTGGAGGGAAAAATCAGCAGTAGCAAAGATTTTGAATGAAGCCTTTAGTGTTCGTAGAACCTTTACTGGATCATCTTCCATAGTTCAACGGTTTTGATTTTTCAGATCACAGTGCGTAAAATAGACCTTGATTTTCCTAAAGGAGCTTAAAATTTTAAAGAAATAGAACTAGTTTTTTTTTAAAAAATCAAGAAATTAATCTATTTTTTTAACTCAACCTTGCTGCCAGCAAGGTTGAGTTGTCTTGAAGAACACAAAGTGATTACCATTGAAGTTTATACTTATTACCAGTTGTGACACAGCAGTGCTTTTGTGAGATATATTAAATAGATTAGAAAATAAATGTAATGTTGCTACTGCTTTAGTATGATACCTGTTGGTTGCTGGTAACTGTGGGGTTTCTAGTGGAAGCTCCCTAAAGTGCACTGAACTGTATTTACAGTGTTTAGCAAAAAATACTACAATCAAACTGCATTAGATGCACCGGGAGGTTTCTGATATAGAGTTGCTGCTCAAGTCAGGATAGCAACTTTAGGGGACTTTAGGGAATAAAACACTACAGAGATTTCTTGTTTCAGATAGAGATGAATTTCTGTACATTTGTCCACCTGCTACTTAGTCAAACTTATGAGAAAATACTTTTATAAGAAAAGGAGTATGAGAACCGGTCTCAACTATCTCACTGAATGATACTTAGCAAAGATTGTCTTCTCAAAGCTTTTTACAGGTAGGTAACACAGCAAAAGAATAACTGTTTGAAAGCAGAAAAAGTTTATCCTGAATTGATGTTGGAGTATTTTGCCTTAAACTGCAGAAAGGTTAGTAAACAAATTCAGCAAGGAAAATTTAATTTTCCATTAATCAAGCCTATGTGAGACCTCACAGACACAGATGGGAGGAAAACTGGGGGGAAATGGTGAACTTTTTGACTCATTGAGTTAATTTGGAACTCACTGTAGGTTCATGCTTGTGCACATCTTCAATATGTATGAAAACAAAGAAGATGTTATTTTATTTCTATGTCTGTTATCACATAAACCACATAAAGAGTTAAGGCTGAAATTTCAGAACAGCTAAACTGTACAAATATATATATATACACACACATATATATGTATATATTTATGTGTGTGTGCACATGGATTTATAGCACATCTTTGAAGGTAACTCAGGGTTCATGGCCATGCTTCCTGGAGGACATGATGTGCTGCTACAACCTGTGTTTGAAAAACAATCTCTGACTCCATCCTATGCAGTTCCTGTGATACTCAGATTCTCTGAGCTCTTAACTGTGAGGCAGCTGTGCATATAAAGAGTAAGATGCACAAGAGCAGCATGTACAGTTTTTCTCAGAGATTCACATCTTCAGCGGGTTTTGGAAGTTATAACAGTCTGGAAAAACATAACTATAGCAGTGGGGATTTATTATGAATCTTGAATCTTACGTCTTCAAACAGTTTGTGTGACATCTCAGATATTACCAGCGTGGGGCTTAGTTTGGGTGTGAAGGGGAATACTTTTTTACACAGGTGTTCAAAGATTCAGATGTTCTGTTTTCAAGACTTTGTAAGCAATTCCTGATTGTGGCAGCATTCAGTACAGTTGGGACTGTGAACCAGAGACACCACTCATATCTTAGCCTGAGCAGTTGGTATTCAGTAAACGTGCAAATTGCAAAAGAAGAAAAGGTTTCCTACTGCCCATATTTGTTCTTTGCAAGTTTGTTGTTAGTACCCCGTCCTGATCTTTGGAGGCTTCTTTTTCTCTGTTTCTATTTTCAAAAGTAAGTCATCCCTGCACACGTATCCTCTCTGCTCCAATCCTGCTGATTACTAAAAGGAGGCATAAACTCCCTGGCATGACTCATTAAAACATTCAAAGCACAGGATTTGCTGCAAAGATTTGAAAATTGCTGCAGATGATGTCACTAGTGGAGAAGAAGTCAGAGAAAGGAAAGAAAGCAATAGCAGATGAGATTCTGAGAAACAAACAGCATGCTTTTATCATAACAATAAAAACAAAGATAAATGTCAGAATTATGTGCTCTGTGTTCAGTTTGCTCTCCATATGTTGTTTCAGAATTTTTTGTGAAGAAAATTCATTAGAGTTGCTAGTTCTCCTGTCTCCAAAGAGTGTTCCAAACATTTTCCATGAGAGTATTTCTGAAAATATTGCAGGTGTCACTTAAGCCTCAAAATGCCTTTGTGAGGCAGAGAATATTTGTCCCCTTTTTACAACTTGCCTTCCCGGAGAAAAAGACGCCGGGGGAAAGCAGAAGCTATTGCTGTGCAGAAATTCATGCCCACAGGGCTTTTTGAATGCTGTATGTTCACCACGAAGACATTTCAATCTCATACAGTGCTAATTTTGGGGTGGAGTGGTCTGGAACTGCAAAATGGAACAAATTTCTGCTGCTCTATAACCTTCAGCCAAACATGATAATGTCCTAACATTTCCTTCTATGTGAAATTAGCGGTGGTCTCTTGAAATTTTACAATCAACCAAAATATTAGGGAAAGAAAATAGTCTGAAGAGTATCTACAGAGCAGTATTCCTCTAAAAGAAGAATTTTAGTTTCAATTTTTTCAGGTATTATTTGTTTTCCTACTCTCTGTCCATCCCTTTCAGCATTCTTTCCCCACCTTCCTCTAGTCCATTAAGAAATGTGATTGGTGTTTGTCATGTGTGGCTTTTTCTTTTATCAAGGGAGAATTGTGTCTTTGCCTGAGCTTGGTGGCTGTGGGTTTTTGCTCTCTCTCTCTCTCTCTCTCTCTGTGCTGCTCTGATTTTATATAAGTGATGACACTGCTGAAATATGTTTTGTATTTGGAGTAGAAGAAAGCAGTGGTCCTTAACTCCTTGGGGCTTATTTCATGGTCTTAAATTGCCTTCACCTCCTCTGCCAAGAAAGCACAGTGTTTGACAGAGTTGGATTTCAGCTTCACTGTACAGATTGTGCCAGGGATTCTCACTTGCAATGACATCTCAGGGCCTTCTCACTCCTAGGGGTATTTTGAGTCTTGCTCATGGAGTGCCTTGTGGATATGAAACTTCATTTAACTTTATATAGGATGTCCCCAGGATATCCTCAAGCTTTATGTACTGCTTAGATCTGTCTAATCACTTCCTGCCAAGCTACATAGCGTGCTTGGTTAGAAGGCAGGCGATGAACAGATGAGTAACTAAGGCCAGTTCAGAGTTTATTAGTGGGAAATAGAGTATTTCAGGCATATTTCTGGATATGATTTAGGATGGTACTTGAAGATGATGTACTGAAGGAAGGTTTATTCCAATTTTCCTTCCAAGATTTTTCTGTCTGTGTACCAAGACTGAGAGTGGCATATATTATAAATATTTTCTTCATTTTTACTTTACATTTTTCCCTGAGGCTGTCATACTGATTTCAAAACCGTGCTCATCATTATACTAAAATAGTGGCATTAATACATCAGTCTTTGTGGATAGATTATGATATAAAGTTTCAAAATAATTGCCCACTAATATGAGAGGTGAAAGTATGTATAGTATTCTATTGCTTGTAGTGTGTAACCATTAAATAATAATTACATGATAATGAAAAGACTCAGTATGCTTTAGTTTATCTTAGAATAAAGTTAATAGCTAATGAAAAGGGAAGGTTATATCTAACTACATTTTACAACCCTTTTGCACTTCCTGTATAGAGAACTTTTTGCACAGAATTATAGATTGACATGCTTCAGTAAAGTTTTTATCCATGCTCTGTGTGCTTCTAAATATGACTGTTTTAAAACCAATGGTTACAAGTTCTTTTTTATCAAATAGTACACGTTGTCTTCGCAAAGAACATTGTTGAAATTAAGTTATCAGAGCAAGTCAAATTTGCAAGATGACTGCATTGAACAAAAATTTTAAAATAAATTTAGGTTTCTCAGGTTTGAAGTGTTAGAAAAATGAAGGCAGCTTGACACTGAGTCAGCCAGTAGAATACTGTGTCTCTTTAGGGGAATGAGAAATGTCAAATGTATATATTATCTATCATCTGTGGCAATTTTGTGTTAGCATTGTCTACAAGCCAGCAGCATTGTCAGGCACAGGAGAAAATTCCTTTTCTGTTGTATCCAGAGGTGGAACATGCAAGAACAAACAGAAAAACAGTGCTTTGACATGGATAGAGAAACGTCTCCTTTTGTATGGTGGGATATATGAGCTCTAAGTTAAAAGTGTTTAGTTCAGGAATGCATAGATAGAGCTCCCAAATTATTTTAATGGCAGGAACACTAGTTAGAATTAAGACATTTTGGTGGTTTTATATCCCGATCAGACTACACTGATTTTTAAAGATCCAGTAAGTTTGTCCTCCAGTTTTTAATACTTTGCATATTTTCTAAACATAATGATTTGGTTGAATGTTACCTTTAAATGTCAAACCCTTCGAAGTGGGAATTACATAATCTAATCCGTTTCGCTCCAAAACAGAATTAAGAGATATGAATTAAGCAGTTGTGAATGCATTAGGCATTAAAAAAGTAATTGCACTAATTTGTCTAGGTATTATACCAAATGATATCAATAGAAAATGTCTTTGGTCTGATAGTGCGATACTTAATTAGTTTATGTTAATTGCCTGCATTTCAGAAACAAATTACTTGACTTCTTTATTCAATGAATGAATGAATGAGTGAATGACTTGGCCTTCTGCCATTCCTCCACTGCCCAGTATCCTGTCCCTGCACACCCAGGGGGTGCTCCAGACTGGGAGGTCAGGGTGGTGAGGAGAGCCACAGATACAGCCTCACCACTGCCAGAAGTCCATGGCAGCCTGACCTCCTCACCAAGCAGGCAGAGCAGCTTTTCCTGCCAAGGGGAGGGGATTGTGGACTTCCAGCCTTCCTACCCCATTCCCAGCTGATCCTGCCGGTGGCCGATGGGAAGGCTAAGGCATCTCCAGGCTCAGGGTGTGGGAGTGCTAGAGAAGAGAGTGGAGCTGGAGAACTGCTGAGTTGGTTGGGGCATCCAGCTACAGTATTGTCTCCTTTGAGGTGACAGGTCTTGAGTATTTGCAAAGATAGGGTTTAATTTTGTGTTCCAGTGACCTGAGTGATGGGTTGAGTTTGTGAGCCACAGTGTACGTGGTTTTTAGGTTGTTCACAGCCTGGTTACCGTCTGAGTCTCTGTTTGGGTGCCAGGAAAGCTCAGTACAAAGGCATACATTGTCTGTGAGTCTTGAGGCCTGGCCCCAAGCAATTCTTGAAGCATTTCAACTTTTTTGCCTTCTCTTACACCTATCTCAGAGTCTCCCATTTGGATTAGCTAACTCAAATCACAGGCTGTAATGTTGTCACTGTGCTTTGGTCACAAACTCTTCCTTGTTTGCACTTCTCTTTAATCACAGAGCCACAGAATTGTTAGGTTTGGAAGGGACCACTGGAGATCATCCAGTCCAACCCCCCTGCTGAGGAAGGGGCTCCTGGAGCAGGTGACACAGGAACTCATCTGGGTGGGTTTTGAAGGTCTCCAGAGAGGGAGACTCCACACCTGCCCTGGGCAGCTGTTCCAGTGCACTTGCCACCCCTGATGTACAGAAGTTCTTCCACTTGTTCTGAGATGAAAATTCCTGTGTTTTAGTTTGTGGTTGTTGCTCCTCATCCTGTCACTGGGCACCACTGAAAAGAGCCTGGCACTGTCCCCTTGACACCCACCTTTGAGATATTTATGTGCATTAATGAGATCCCTTCTCAGTCTTCTCTTCTCCAGACTAAACTGGTCCAGCTCCCCCAGTCTCTCCTCACAGGAGCAGAGCTCCAGAGCCCTCACCATCTTTGTGGGCCCTCTCCAGTAGTTCCTTGTCTTTCTTGTTCTGAGGAGCCCAGAACTGGACACTGTACTCTGGATGTGGCCTTGCTAAGGCCAAGTAGAGGGGGAGAATCCCCTCTCTCGACCTGCTGGCCACACTCTTCCCAGTGGGATATTGTTTGCATTTTACATGTTTCTTGCTGTCCTTCAAATATTTTTTTCCTTCTCTGACGTTTTTTTACTGATATTTTTTGATATTTTTTCCTCCTTTATTTCCTGCCTCATTGTGACTGTGTCATCTATATAACTTTCTTCTTTCAGCCTTTTGTCCTTTTATTGTGAAATGTATTGCCTCCAACACACGTCCTGTTTTCGGCACAGCGTCTTTTAGAACAGCTCACAAACCTGCAAGTTATCTGATGAAGAACAGCTCTCCCCTCTGTGCCCTTGCCCTTGCCCTTGTGCTTCCTTTTTCACTTGAATCCTGGAGCAGAACACCTGAAAGTCTGGTCTGGAATTGCAGATCTCAACTCAGTACATCCAGCTCTTAAAACAAAAGCAAAATATCGCAGTGGGACGCAGAAGCTGTGCGTGATTATTTATTGATGATTGTTGGTTACAGGAATTAAAACAGCAGGGAGCTCAGATTTTGATCAGAAACCAAGTGATTTTTCTGTACACTTTTTATTGTAAAATGTGAGCATAATATAAACCCGTTGTGCTCCTGCTGTTCAATGCTAAGCCCTGGCACGACCTGCTGTATGAACAACGCGTGTTCCCCGTCACACATGTGCGTAGCTCAGGATATGTGAGCACTGATTAAGGCTTGAGGCTCTTACAGGTGATTTATATATACATGAATATATGAGCTTCATGTCAGCACTCAGGTGTGCCACCCACCCAGCACAGTTTGAAAAGCAAAGGGATCTGTTTTGTGCCTGCCCACTGGAGCCAGAGCAGCCTTTCTGTGGCCTTTTGTGTGGTAGCAATGAGCAAGGCCCATGTGGTTTGTTCTGCTTTTTTTTTTTTTTAAGCACTTTTCAATTATAACAGTGCAAGATAACCAGCCTGGCAGTGACTTTTAGGTCTTTATGTGCTACAGATATATTTGCTTTTAGTTTTTGGAACGTCACAACTGCTAGGGGAATTGATGTTTAATACATTTCTAAATAAGTAAAACTAAAGTATAAATAAATAATGCCTGGTTTATTAGTCCAGGTGTTTTCAGCATTGCTGAAAGTGCTTTGATGACAGCCACCAGCACTAGCAGCAGAAAAAAACCCTTATTTCACAGTGATTATTATCATTATAATAAACCATAATTGAAAGATTACAAAATTGATTCTTTTAAAAATTAATGTTGCATGAGTGAGCAGGCTCCGTGGCGTTCAGATTTTTTCAGTGTTACTTGGAAGGAAAATGGCTTATTTTATTTCCTGGCACAAAACTGCTGATTTTCAAACAATCACATTAGAGAAAACAGTCCCAGAGGGTTACAGGAGGCAACAGACCTATGTCATTATGCTTTACCCTTTCCTGATGGGTTCGGAGAAGAGCCAGAAACAAAAGAAAGTTACATTCATTATTGAGAGAGCCTTGGGAAAATCTGTTTGGCCAAGCAATTTTGCATGAAACGAGTGAGGAAATATTTGACTGCAAAGAACATAAACTCCTTCCATCAATATGCAATTTTCTGGATCCATTTGTCCAAACGATTATTAAGAACAGTTTCTAAATTTGCAGTACTTTACAGCTTCAAAGGACTGTGAAAGCATCAACTAGTTAAATGGATGGAAGTGTTTTTTAATAAATAAAAAAAAAAGACCAAAGTCAGTTGTAAGACAGTTTAAAGTGCAAAGTATTGAAAACAGCAGGAAACCTGAGGGCCTGGAATAGCAATCATCTGCCCCAATCAGGAACATGGAAACCACAAATTCATCTTTGATGATTTCCTGTAAATATGCCCTTTGAGGACAGATTGCCCTGCCCAGTCTTGTGGAAAATGCTCAGAGTTACATCTCTTCTCAGCACAACATATGGATCTCAGCAAGCCCTGCTTCTCCATTTCCGAAGTCATTCTTCAGATGGAAAAGTCTGAGCAAAAACACAGTGAAATACTGTTGCAAAAATGCTGCTTAGCATCCTTCAAACCTGGTCAGTCTGACTGAAAAACATCTTTCTGAGTTTTTGGGGGGTTTTTTGTGGGTTTTTGGGTTTTTTTTCTTCAGTAAGATCTGCCCAGTTTTCCAGACCTGTTATCCCAGTGGAAGTGTTTTTATTGATGTTTTTACTCCCTTCAGAATGTCTCACTTTTACCTAGGGCACAGCAGTACAAATAGCTTTCCTCCCCCTAAGTGTGTGCCAAGGGCTGCTGAAGGTACATTTGGGTCTCTCTGAGTGTCCCGAAGTGCACATTCTGTGACACTGATGGCTCTTCTCCATCTTGGGGGTGGCTAATGCAGATGGGGGGAGCCTGGTCTTTCTTTCTTGCTGCCTCTCTGTAGCACTTTGCCCCTTCTGATGTTGTGTTAGTGGGTCTGAACATCTGGAATCTGGGCTGCAGAAAAGAGTGTTGCATCTCGGTAGCTTGGGGTTCCCAGTCAGTGCCACATCTCACATTTAGGAGGCACAGACATCAAAGAAGCCCAAGAAATTGAGGTTAGATGTGGCTTATTCGTTCCCCATATGTATCCTGAAGACAGAACATGTTATTACATTTTTAAGCTGATGTTTATGCACGATTTCACATTGTCCAGATAATTTGCAGTCTCTGAAAAAGTTTTCTGGGCTTGAATTTACAGTAGACATATAATTTACCACATTTTGTATGTATGCTCTTACTTGATGACAACCTCCTACTGGCCCTATGTAATGTTTTATTAAATAGAGGGACAGTTCTCAAGCTCATCTTTCCAAGATTGAAATCAGTGTTCTTTCACTGGTTAGATTTCATTAATATTATGTAGCATTTCATAAGGCATATCATCCACAGACCTTAAAACACTGCAGGACATTAAGCCAGCTTTAATTTTCCAGTTTTCCTGATTGTAAAACTCATGCAGGGAGTCATTTGTCAAGTTACACACAGGTATCATCCTGCAAGGCTGTGGCAGAGCTATGAAGATATCCTTCAGTCAGAGTTCCCAAATTTTCCCTGATGTGCTAGCCTGACATTCAGAAGGCACAAGTGTGTATTCTCACCTATGCAAGTTCATGCTTACCTGGGATTTTATGGGCAGGCAGAAGTGGAATTTCTTAAAAGAATTCACTAGAAATTGCCTGTTTCCTAAAATCCTGTATGACTACACCCAGCTCTTGTGTCTTGGCCTCTGTGCAAAGATAGGCTTGTATTGCTCAGCAGAGCCATGTTTAAAGATGGCACTTTGCAGGAGGGAGGGGTGATCATTAGATTTGGGAAGGAATATTACAAGACATGTTGGAGCACTCCATATTCAAGCAGTTGCTTTCCTGCCACTTCCCAGCAGTCAGCATTGCCCATCAAAGAAAATTGCTAAATAACTCAGCTACATCATTCTTCATTTGCATTAGAAATGGCTCTAAGCAATAACAGGATTACAGCCAAAAAGTGCCAGCACTTTATCATTCATTTATTTGATTTAATATATGGAGTTACCTATTTGAAACAGCATTTACTTTTCTTGAGCTCTTCATAAAACCCACTCTGAATGGAAGTGTTTAAGGTAATGACGACTCCGATTAATTCTCTTAGAACAGCATGACTGGGATCAGATACACTACTTCTCTTCTCATTAGACATTTCTGAGCTGCTGTGAGTGATCTTATAGCATGAGAGGGAAGAAATTAGCTGAAGAAAACCCGATGCAAATAGTCCACAGTACTCAGCAGAGTAAGCTGTAAGCTCAGGAGCCTTTGCAGTGACATTACTGGAACCTGATGCAAACTTTCACTTCAGGAAAAGTGGAAAAAGCCAGGCTTGCTGTGGGCTGCAGATTTCCTTCACCTGCACTGTGAATTGAACAGTGTTACAGCTTTCTCAGCCAGCCATTACCACCTTCTTCCCTTCTTCTCACAGCCACCAAATCCCTGTAAATCCAAGCCTGGTCTGAACAGTAGATCTTTAATCTGGTTTTCAACACGCTCATCCCCCACCGAAGTCAAGAGGTCAGACATTGTGTTGCACTTTTGCTCACAGATGGGGTTGCTACGTGGGATGCTGCATCAGGAGCTCCTTTCTAAGGAAGGAAGATGTTTCAATTAATTCTAGGAAATTTGAGAGCTGACAGCTAAGTTTTAGTGTCTTATTCCTGTTCATGTTTCTTGATCGTCAGTAACTACTATTTATAATCAGTGGACATGGCACAAATATAGGGAAGAACATTTTCCAAAGCAGCTCCTTGAACAAATAGCCTGTATTACATCTGAAAATGGAAGAGTTCCCTGAGTAATTTAGGCCTCTTGAATTTTCTTTTTTTTTACTGAAGTATCTGGAATTCCCATGAATTACCTGGGAAGCAGAATTGGGAACACTCCTGTAGGATGTTTGCATAAGTTGAAGCAATTTTTCTGGTAACATTCATCTAAATCTCTTCCACTTTTTTTCCTAAACATGATTATGAAGTTCTGCATCATTGCTGGTGTTGCAGGTATCTTAGTATTATAAAATGCTAGTAGTAGTAAATAAAAGAGGGATGTGCTGGGCATATATTGAAAACTGAGGTTTTGCAGTGTATCCTCTCCATGTCTAAAAGTAATGTACTCCAATATCCCAGCAGAACTATTCATTTAAATATCTTGATATTGTAGTTTAAGCAGAGAACATTTTTTTCTAATATCTTGATCTCTCCACCCATCCATTCCTTTTCAGGCTATCTCAAAGTGAACTTTGGGAGGTGTGATGAACTTCTGGTATGAACATTTCCTGCTGTCTGCAACTACAGACAACAATTCATCTTGCATGCAGTTGGCCACCTAGTAATAGTGGCTTTCTGTCCCTGTAAATGGAGATTAGATTCCCAGTGTGTTTCAGCAACTTCCATCCTCCCTCCTCTGAAAATTTTAGCTAATGTGTAAATAGCTTAAATAATTGGAGTGCCCATAAAAGTGATGGGCTAATGTCATACACCAGAACCTGGTAAAACCTCTCCAGTTCTGTGAGTTTGCTGTAACACTGCTGGTCCAACTCATGTAAATTGGATTTTTACTGTGTGTATGAAACCCTGCCATGGACTGGTGAAACTATGAGGTTACACAAGTTTTTCTAATCTAGATTTGCCCTGGGATGTCTCTGGGATGAAAAAACTGAGATAATTAACCAATGTAGAGGTTTATTGTTTAGTAGTATTTTTAAACATTTTTAAGAAATCTGCAATAGGAATATCTACAGTTCAGTCATTGCTTCAAAAGTGGAAGACTCCAAAGAATGACTCAGGCTCTGATGTGCAAAAGCAGTAAATTGAAAGGAGAGGGTAGGACAGCAATGTGATAGAGAATCTCAGTGAAAAACTTCCTGAGAAAATACTGTTTAAAGTCAAAGTTACAAAGTGAATGCTTTTCTACTGAGGACCAAACCTATTGGTTTCAAATTAAAGGTTCACACAAAAGTTATATCTGATGTGCTTAATCTGCAGTAATTGATTCTTCTTTTTCCCAGAGGAACCCTCTCCACTTAAAATACAATTGCACTCCACATTACCTTGAAATGTTATAGTTTAAGAAGTTGTATCAGCCTAGCACTGAGCTGTGCCGAGTGGGCTGCAGATGCAAGCTGAAAGTTTAGACCATTTTCACTTCTTTGTTTCATGCCCTTTGAATGCTAAGCAGTTGGATCAGCAGCCTTTCCCACCCTGTTCTTCCCTGCTGTTTTCACTTCTTACATTCCTGTGCATGGGAACAGAGCAGGAGAATTCAAAATGGTATGGTTAGCTTTCATTCAGACTGGCTGATGGGCTGGGTTTTCTTTTCTGGTTTCTTGTCTGATTCTAAAAAAATCACCTGTAATCACCCATGGAATATCAAGGCTAATATAACAGCCTGATTTTCATTATTGTTTGAATAAATTTTTGAGAAAAAGTTAGAATTCTGCTGAAGCATTACCTTATCTATCAGAGGAAAATGTTTTTATAAGCCACTGTACAGAAGCTTATATGAAGATAAGTTGAAACTCATCATATGATCTGCACTGTTATGGATTATAGAAGTGCTGGCCTTACAGAATCAGTTTTTAACATTATTAGTGGCCATAAATTTAGTCATCAGTTCTACAAAAGAGTCTGGCTATAACTAACAAACTGTGTGTATCTGTATTTGTAATGACTGTCTTGATAGTTTCACATATCAGTTCAATAAAACATCTTCCACTCAGGGGAGACATTTGGGCAGGAATATCTCAGTGACATTCTTGCCATTCCCATTACCATCACTATGCACTCAGAGTAAAATATGTTTTAAAAATTGATTGAGTATGTATTTACAACATAGATCATAAGACATGTTTTTTTAATGGTGAGAAACTCCCAGTGATGCATTCTGTGATCTGTAGCATTGATTTGGTTTCTTTGATTTTAATGCTACAGAATACAGTCATAAAACTTTTAGACCCTTAATGTCATAGGGTGCAGCTTCTTGACACAGGATGTTAATGTAAAAGGTGATAGCTACTGCAGGCAAGAGCTTTCAACCCAGTGAAAACCAAAGGCTTGCATTAAACATACTTAACTGAATTTGTATTCCTAACATATTAAATGTAAAATATGGAGTTCATTGAAATGACTGAGATGCCAAATCCCTAATGCAGGTGGACTTTGGCAGTGTGGAGCATAACTCGTTTGGTTTGGAGAGTTCACTCACCTCCCTTCAGGCAGTTGTCAGTTAAGTGTCTTTGAAAAGTGTTTTTCTGAGAGTTGTCTAAAGATAGGGGAAGCAAATTTTCTACCCCTTCTTTGTTGACTAAAGACAGTCTAGGTGAGTGACCCAGACACCTTAGCTCTTGATTAGCAAAGGAAGGTGAGGTAAATAGTGGTCGTGTGTTATATCTTCCAACAGGTATGTGCAGTTATTTAGCATGCTGTTGTACTTAGTTTGAGGTTTTGGTAAAGGCATGACAGAGGTGGTTTGTTCTTAGCATAGCAGAAAGTTCAACTCCTCTATTATATTCTTTTCAGTCTGGTTGTCATCCTGGTTCTTAAAAATTACTTGTTTCTGGCAACAAAAAACTGGGTCTGAAACTCGATTCCATTCTGGGTCAGAGGAAAAAAAGTGACATGGAAAAGTGAGTGAGAGAGGTACCAATAAAAGCTAGAAGACTGGCCAGATAACAAGTGTAGGAGTAATAACTGTGAAGTATTTTTTCCATGGATGTGGTTATAGTGAAAAATATTGTGAAGCTTTTAATTGTTTTACAGAAGTCTTGCAACCATCCTAGGTGTATTAAAGGTCACTCGGATATAGAAAAGTCTTGACATCTCTCACTCCAGTGAGATTACTGTCCAAAGTTCTCTGGAATCCTTCCAGTGCAAAAATTAGGTATAGAAATGGCTGAAATTGTTTTGTTCTAATTCTGTAGTGACTAAACCCAGTCAAGACAACCGTACTGTTGACTCAAGTATGTGAGTATGGTTGGCAGTTTTAGTTGGCTGCCTTTCTTATGAAATTCATTCCTCCCTTTGGCACATTAACATTTGGTCTTCTCAGTTCTTAGGGCAGTTTGGACACAGACTACTATTTTTTTTAAAAATTGCATTTTCTTCTTTAAGAGAAGGGGGAAAAGCTAGTTGTGTTTGCAGGAATGCCTTTCCTTACTAACAGGTAGACTGAAGTATCTTCCCCGAGAGGTGCGTGTTTGTTTAGGAACTCACATTCTAAGCCTCTAGAACACCAATAGGTTGGTAATTTGGCAACACCAGTGAGGACAGAGCTTGCTTTCTGTACAGCACATTCTCTCCTGACCTTGTAATCTTACCCTCTGGGACTCAGGGAGCTGTAGCTGGGTAAGGCTTGTGTGACTCTGCCTAACACAACGTTGTTACCTGCTTCCCTGTGGGATGTGGGATAAAGGGCAGAGCAGTGAACCCACTGGAGGGAGTGATAGAAAATAAACTCCTTTTGCAAAGGAGTGAGACACCTTAAGCTGATGCTCAATTGTATTTACAGTGCCTGTTCAGACCTGTGTCTCTGTGACTAACCTTTTGTGGCGTCTGCCGTCCGGGAGTGAATTAACTTTCCCATCGGTCGTGAGCAGATTTTAGTTCTGGGTGTTACTATTCCAAATGTTTCCTGCTGCTGTTAGCAAGAGTGCACTCACTGGCCAGTCTGGGGCCTCAGGAAAGGCAGTAATTCCTTGTGGCATCGCTGCCTTGGGCCCCTCATCCCCCATCCCCTCAGCACGTTGCTGGGTTGTAGCAGCCAAGTGAATGGCAGCTGCCCCACAGCGCTTGGGAATATCTGAATCTCCATCACCTTCCCAAGCTTTTCAGGAGCTTCAGGTGTTGCCACAGTGGTAGGATAGTTGAATGGAGGGGATCCAGCTCTGGCAGGCTGCCTTTCATTGTTCCAGCTGTTCACAGCTGCTCTACAGCTGATTGAAAGGGCATTTGTTTACTCCTCTCATGTGAATAACCTTGAGGGATCAGAAAGTCAGCTGTGCAAAGCACCTACAGTCAGTGCCAGATGTGTGTCTGGGAGCCACTGCAAGGAGGCTGACACTGAGAAGAGTTTCTTTGTGATGTTTTAGGGACTGGCAGGTGGCTGCAGCAGCTCAGGAGAATTTAGGGCTGATGAAAAAGGGTGCAGAGGTTACTTAGCAAACAACTATTAGGATTTTACAAGCTCTCTTTGCCCCCCCCTCTCCAGAGCAATACTGAGCATCCATCCCCTGTAGTTTTCAGTCTGTCAGTTCATCTGTGAACGAAGCAAATGTTACTTTAGTTGTAGTTCATTAGTTCCATCTGGTGCCAGGGTGGGGAATGGAGACCCTTTTTTACCTTACAAAACATTATATACCTTTCCTGCCAAGCTGCTCTACTGAATAATAGCTGGAGCCTGAGGCTAACTGAATGTAAAGGTTTGGAATTGTTTCTCCACTGGTCTTCCCACAGATGCACACTTGGCTTCCTAGATCCAACCACTGTCTAAAGAAATTAAGACCAGCAGTATTTTAGCTAAAGCAG
The DNA here is from genome assembly GCA_035041135.1 of Platyrinchus mystaceus. Classification (NCBI taxonomy): domain Eukaryota; kingdom Metazoa; phylum Chordata; class Aves; order Passeriformes; family Tyrannidae; genus Platyrinchus; species Platyrinchus mystaceus. The sequence goes on from JAWWLV010000005.1 coordinate 11,526,990, forward strand.
TAGAAGACCATACACAGGGCCAGAGATGCTCTGTGTGATGCCCACAAAATTCGGTATCTGTCTGCTTTTTTTTTTTCTTTCCCTTTAATCGATAGAAATATGATTTCCCCCTAGTTCAAAGGAAATTGAATTTTCACATAGCAGGGGAAAACAAATGCCCTTCAGCATTGCTATCAGTGAACTGGGGCACCAGATGTCTTTTACACGGGTCCAGCATATTGTCTCTCCATTTCCAAGTCACTCTTTTATGCTGCTATTTATTGTAGGTAATTATGCTTTGACCCAAAGACATAATCCTAGTGGAATTAAAAATCATGTGCCCTCTTTGTATGAAATAGCTGAGTCTGATTTTATGAAAAAGAAATGTAGAGAATGAATCTAGTGGGAAATTAGGCAGTAGTATTTGATGACTGTAAATGTATTTATTTATAACAGCTAATCTTGGTGGAAATGAAGAAATAAGATGAAATAATTAACTTTACTATTTATAAAAGAGTCTCTTTTATCCACTGTGAAATGCATTCACCTCCAGGATGAAAAGCAATGGCTGCTAAGAACATATAGATATTTAAGAGTGAAAGGAAAGAACAAATGTGCATTTGACACAGTGGGAAAAATGCAGCATGGAAGGAAAACATTTTCATGAAGATGTTTCCCCTTTTAGTTGAAAACATATTTTAACTCACTCTTGTAATTATTCAAACTGGAATTTGATCATAAAAGTAAAATGACTCTGGCCTTGCAAAATGCACTCTGACATTTTTAATAGCTTCAATACAGAAAAAGCACTTACTTTACAGTAAAATAGAACACTTACTCTCAGAAAGATAAAGAGCTTCATTTTCCTACCACAAAGACCAGTTTTACTGATGATGTCACTGGAGTTATGGCAGACTTAGAACAGTGCAGGAGGAATCAGGACCAGCAGCACTGGGACAGAGGTGAGAGAGCTGCTTACTGAATTAACCACCCTTTCCATAAGCCCAGAGAATGAAGGAATAACCAAGAGACTGGCTGGCTGTTGATGGGTTCTCTGAACATGTGCAGTGGATCCTGGAGCTCCAGTTAAACCTTTATATATCTCCAGAGGGAAAGAGAATGAATGATACAGTAAAGAGCACTTTGCCAAACAAAACAGAAAGATCCATGGGATTGCTGCACTCTTACAGATGTCAGCACAGAGTTAGGAGTCAGTCTATATATGCAAAATGTTTTACTGAGCTTCTTGAGTGAAGTTTACAGATTATAACAGGAGACCTACTGAAACATAAACTACTGTGCCATCTGTGATACACTTACTCAAAAATTCTTCTGCCTAAATTAGATCACTAAATTTAAATACAATATATGCTATTTTATGTGTAACTACTGCCCTCAAATCAATCCACATTCAGCCAGTAATATCTAACTTACTTGCTGACTGAACGTCGGAGGGAGAGTCTTGATAAATTGAAAAAAGGCAGCAAAGTGATTTTAGTATCATAGTATCGTTGATTAAATGTGTGAAGCTAACTAAGAAAATAATCTGCAAGGGGAGATGTTGTGATAGTGGTCACGTTGTGTCATCGATTTGTATTAAATGTAGGGAAGAGAGAGAGAGAGAGAACTTTGAAGGTTTGCTTTTCATTATGGTAGGAATTGACGTTCAGCTACTAAAATGAAATAGGTTTGTGTAAGAGTTATGACTGTCAAAAACCATTTGGAATTTCATTCTGTGCTGAGAAATTAAAATTTTGAGTGATTATGTGAAAGACTCTGCTGAGGCAAGATTATAAAACCACAGCTTTCCCTTGTTACTGGATTTTTTAGATTAGGTGATATTCTCACTGTTTGTTTTATCTCATCTCAAATGCTTTTTAAATGACTTGCTGAATTAATATCATATTAAATTCAAGAAACTGTGGTGATGGAACAGTATGCTTGAGACTTTAACTGCATATAAAGATATTCAAAATTATGGGTCATACATCTAATGCAAGTTAGCCATGTGGGTGTATACATACAAGAAATATTTATTTCAGTTTATAAAAGCAATGTAATTGAGTAAACCAGACAGATACACCATTAATTACATATTACAATACAGTCTGATCTGATATCAGAAGCAAAACACTCAAAATTCAGAATCTCTTGACATTTTTCACTCATTTCCATAACAATCAGCCACTCAAACCTCAGTTCTGGAGGAAATTGTGATACTGGAAAAGGAGTTTTACAGTGTGCTTTCAACATCCTGGGTTCAATTAAAAGGGAAGAAATCATGAGACTTGTCCTTTGAACAGGCACCTGCAGATGAATGTGTATGAGTCCCCTTGGCATAAATTTCCCAGATAGGCTTAACTAAATCTTGGAAAGCAGAGCAATTTTGAGTGGTCTCAAAGTCATGACAGTTAGATTTCACAGCTATGGTATTTTACAGCACTTGAATATTGCTAAATGGTTGCTGGAGTTCTGGGCTTATTGTTGTAACTGCATTCTAGAAATAGAGAATGTGGCCGTGCCACTCTCTCCTCTTAGGAATGTTAGAACAATCAGGTAGTAGAATTCACCACAAGATCCTCATGGACACTGTAACCACGGATCTGAGTGGCTCATCAGCCAAGAGCTGTCACACCATAAAAAAAGCATGGGTAAGCTTTTGTGCATTTAAAGCTTTTAGCCTGGTTTTGCACTGTTTGCAGCTATCATCTGTTTTAAAGGAAACAATAGAACAACAAAATTGCCCACTTGATGACAGAATCAAATATTTCTTTTTTTTTTTTTGCAGGTGTATAATCAAATGTTGAGATAAAAGTACAAAATGTGAGCAGTCCATTGAATGGATGCCCAGTGAAATAAATGCCCTTGTGTTTTCTTTTCAGGAAGGGTTTCTAGACATGTAGTAACAAGCCTTGCATTTTTTCACTGGCCCTCAAGGTCAGAGCTTCAGTCAGCTGTCTTACCTTCAGGTCCCACTGTGTGTTGGTTTTCTTGCTTTTTGAACTTTGGCTATTTGGTGCAGTCAGTACTCTTGGGGAAAAAAATAACACCAGATGCTGCCAGGAGGTTTATCTTTGGAAATTGCACATGAGCTCATCCTCACAGCTGCACTGACACGTGCTGGGGACCTTCTCCCCTGAGTCCCTGTGTAGATTCTTGGCCAGGAAAAGGTGTCTTTTGTTTGAGGTGTCTTAATGCCATCGTGCCCAGGTGTCCCAGGCTGCAGCTGAGCTTTTCAAGATGGTGAGATTTAAGAAGGATAAAAATGGAATTCTATTAATTTGTGTTCTTCTTCTTCTTCGGCTTTCCAGGGTTTCTTTTCTGACTGTTCTCTGAAATCATGATGGCTAGGAAATCTTTTTTGGTTACAGCAAAAGTGGCACCTCCCCTGTAGTCAACTGATCCCACAAAGCAGGGCTCAAAGAATGGCAGATATTGAAAAATTTACAATAAAGTTTTGTAACCTCATAGCCCTGGGGTCCTGCCATTAAAACAAAAGATGCATTTGGATGAAGTTTTCCTGCATTTGTGTGAAGTGCTGTAGAGGATAAGGCATCCTGGAAAATGGCTTTGCTACCCTTTTAATTTAACAGCCCAGATTTGATTAACTTTCCTCTTTTCACTGTAGAGTCGTTTCAGTTCAGGTTACTGCTGGCTTTTCCCCTGGACTCTCAGCAGAGGCAGTGAGTGATGCTGGCACAGCCCTGTTGAGAGGTCCTTGAACTCTGCAGAAGGTTCAGCTCCCCGTGCTCTTCAGGCATGACTATGCAAATAAATCTGCATTTCCTCCCCCAAGCTTCGCATCCCTTTCATCCGAACTGCAGCCTCTTGTAGGATTTGCTTTATTGGCTTGCAGCCAGTGTCGTGTCCTGTAAGGCTGAAGAAGGTGTTGCAAAGACAATACAGCAAAGCAGAACATTTCAATCCAAATGGGGAATTCTTCCTTGGGAAAAAATGGACTTTAAATAGTTCCTCAAGGCAGTGCCCTCTCCACTCTGCCACACCAGTTACTAGTGACAATACATTATAGAAGGGACTGATAAATTTGTTCCAGCTCTGAGCCATCAATACATTTCACCAGTAGTGGCTGCTTTCCTTTTATCAGCTTGGCTGTGTTTAATAGCTATGTACTCAGATGACAATTTAAGTGATACTAAACCATTACTTTTGGATTATGATCCAGGCACCTGATGAAGGAGAAGCTGAAGTGTTAAACCTTGTGAAGGAGAGATGCATACATGTATGCAATCAAAAATACATTACTGCATCACATCCTGAAGACAAAAGTAACCATGAACAAAAATGAAATACACCATATTATTTTTAACAGACTTTGCCAAGCAAAACATAGAGACCTGTATAAGAGGCTTTAAAAAAAAATCCTATTATTTTCTGGAAATCTTCAGATGCTTACTCTGGGACTGCACTGCTGAGATACTGAATTGGCATTGCCACTCTGACATTACTGGGGAACCTTGGGGTAATTTTCCTTTCATACCTACCTTCCAGGATGAATTGGTCCTTCCTGATAACACTGGAGACCAGTTGAAACTGAAAACCAATGTCACATACTTTAAAGACTACAGCTCAGTAGCTCCTGTTGTCATTTATGAAGCTTACTTGAATTTCAGCTGAGGCAACACTGTAATTTTTATGTGCCTGTTAACAGCAAGATACCTCAAAAAGGCTTTCTGAAGTTGGCACCTTAAGTCTTCATATAGAAACCTAAAATATACCCCAGTTTTTCAAAGTACACATGGAGCAGTTCCTGTATTTTAAAAACATGGTATTTTTTCCTTTTAGTGTCACTCAAAAATAAGATGAAAATTAGGATAATAATTATACAAGAGAGTGCATTGATTGCCAGTGCCTGGTGCTGGGTCCTGAGCAGAAATACACTCTTAAATATCCAAGCAATTAATTTGGAGATAACATTTATTGATTGTGTGGAAAGTTCCTACAAGTCAATCTAAAATGTGTCATCCAAAGATGTATTGTTATAAATACAATAGTGAGCTTTGCACTGGATGTGCAGTGAATGTAATGGTTTTTGAGTGATCCCAATTGCATTATTTATGCATCGAGTCACCTTAGATTTCACAAAGATATTTTCCCTGGAGGATTGAAACCATGGCAAATAAAAGCTTGGTAAACCTGGCCTTTGATAAGGTGACTCAGTGGGGAGGTCTCTAGAGGATTTATTCCTGTGTAGCTCTTTCATCTCCAGCTGCAGGTTGTCTGGGCCCCTCTCCCCACATATGTTGGCACAGTTCTGACCCAACTGCCTCCTCTCTGGGGTAATCTTCACTTTCAAGGCTGTCAGACCTGGTTTAGAGAAGAGTGACTGCAACTTGGTGCAAAGACATGGTGTCCAAATACCATTTAAAGCCTTGGGGCATTGACTGGAGGGGTTGGAGAGCTGCCACTCTCAGTGTGCATTCAGTGCACCTAAAACTTGAGATTTTCTGTTATCCCTCCTGAGCTGAGGACTGTCCTGTGTCAGGCTTGTGGTTCAGGAGTTTCACAAGAAAGTAAAGTCTAGATTTCAGCCCTTTCCTTACAGGAGTATTCTGGAGAGTTTGACTGTGAAGGTTTATTTCCCTTGCTGCTGTTACAGCTTGCTGCTTTCCTATCCTGAATAATCTCTAGTTTGGGCAATATCCATGTTTATTGCAGCCCTACTTGTTAGACCCTAGATGCACAGCTGAGAGCAAAGTAGCAGCATTAATCTTCACAATGAAAATGTATTTTGGGACATTAGCACACATATGGTGAGGATTTTTTAACCCACATTACTGTATGTAACTTTGCAGCTTAATTAATCAATTAGGATTACTGCAGTTTGTAATCAAGTCCAAGAGTGATTGATGCATGCCATATTAATTGCAACATTCACATGAAGCATGTCATATACACAGTCATTTTACAGCTGGATTTCACATTGGATTGCTCATAAGCACTTAATGGCAGGAATATTTTAGACTTGCAATCAGGGAAATTGTATTGCACAATATGCTTTATATGTTGTACACCCTGCTTAGATAATAACTCCTCCATCACTGATGTATCCTTTTGCTCCTCCCTCCTGGTTCGATCGTTGGCAAAGTAGTCCATTTTCAAAGGCTTTTCTTTGCTGGGGAACAAGAGGTATAATTAAATTGTATCCCAGTAGTGAAGGTTTCTAATGATGATGAGCCAAAACTAATTGTATTGATTTGTTTATTACTGGCTTAGGAAGCTCATCAAACAAATGGACTGAAACTATTTCCATATTCTTATCTCTTTGGTAAATGAGAAACAAATAACACTTCCATATGTCTGTTGCATGGTGTCAGGGCATTAATACTAATTCTGAAGAGAGGCTCAAGCACAGGGAGGGAGGTTGTCCTAAGTGCAATGTTTCTATAGCTAAGAAATACCACATTTTTTCCCTACATTTGTGTCCTGGGATGAGCAAAATGAAGATTTTTTTTTTTTTTACATAGATGTTCTGGTTGCCAGAACTGGGGAGTAACAGGCTATGCCCAGAAAGTAAAAAGAGAGGGGCAAAAGAAAGGAAACTGGTATCATGTTCTTGTCTCCACGCACGTTTGTTCCTTGACCTCTGTATTTAAAAAGGCTGGATGAATAATGTGAACTAAAAATGTCTATAAATATTCATTTTAATTTTTAAATTAATTTACTTCCCACTCTCACATTAACTCTGCAAACAGTCAAGTAATCACATCTTGTATAAACGTTTGCAGAAAGTAAATTTCCATATTTCATGTACGAGTTTTTGTAGGAGCAGAGTTTTAAATTGGAATGTGCAAAAATTCCTATTGTTGTTCACCCAGTTGTGGTCCAGACACGAGTTTCTCTGTCCTATGTGAAAAATTACTTTTGTTACATAATTACTTGAAAATGCTGGGCTTTTTTTTATGAAATATTTGTGATCAATTCCTGGAGCAGAAGACTGTTCAAGTTCATTTAAGCAGGTGCTGATCTAAAACCATTGAAGCCAGCAGTAGCTATTCATGGTCTTGAGTGTGTTTTAGATCAGTCTCCTCATGGATGCAGCTCAGAAAATACAGGGCTAGGAAAAAAGGCTAAGCTAATTGCATAAATTGTTACTTTAATTGAATTTGGGGGACTGATTGTTTTGATGCTGTGAGAATGTGGATTCCTCCGTAGTGACACGGTTACCTGTGCTGTGTTTTGCTCTCACAGTAATGCAAGGAAAGTGGTCACCCTAATCAATTTAGAGCCTGAATGGGCTTCCAGTGGAAGCAAAAGCAAGCTTTTGCTTATGAGCTGTATAACATTAGTTAAAACTGCTACTTACAACATGTGGAACCATCTCATTTTCTGAAATACAGCTTCCTCTTGCACTCAGCTGTGTGTTTTCAGCTACGAATGTTTGCCACATTTCACATCTCTTATATGCTGTGGCAACTGCTGTTCAACTAGCAGGTTTTGGTCCAAAGAGGATTCAGTGTAGTTGGAGGGTGAATTACCCTTCCATCCCTTGAGAAGCTGATCCTGTCAGCCTGGCAGAGCATTGCTCGAACTGCTGCACTGCATATAATGTCTAGACTGCGGATAAGTTAATAACACTAGAAGCAGAGCAAAAGGTAGAGGGAATTATCCAGCACAGTTATTAAACTTTGGCCTTTATGATGCTTTAAAATCATAAAACATTTTGAAATAGGTACACTACATCCAGGATAGCAGTGCTGTTGGGAAAACTGCCTCTCAATACAATGCACAGCGTTTGTGTCAGCATCTCTCTTCATATTCCAATTTTTGTACACAGCAATTAAAGACTGGTAGTGCTGCCTTAGTTCTAGTTATGTTGTCGGTGGAGATCTGCTGTTAAAGACAGAATCTGGTGTGCTGTGATGTAAAGCATCACATTTTGTCTCTTCTGCCTTTTGTACTCCCACTGCACAGCCAAGATGCTTTACAGGCTTCAGCAATAGGCTCCCACCCTGGAGCTGGTGAAAAGGGGGACCAGCTCTCCCATTTTGCAGATGAGAAAACTGAGGCACCTGATTGGTTTTGTTGTGTTTTTTGTTTTGTTTTGTTTTGTTTTGTTTTTTTTAATTAATTCATTTATTTATTTTGTCAGGCAGAGAGTCTTGTGGAATAAGCAAAAACAGAACTGAAGAGATTCAAAATCTTACTCAGAAACTTGCATTAGGACACTTGGCTTTCTTGCTTTCTCATTATTCATTGGAGAGAAAGCCTCTTTTCTCAGCCCTTGGAGTCCTTTCGAGAGTAATCCAAGAGGGAGAGGATTAGACATAGGGCCCAACTCATGGACTCTGAGTTGCCTTGTGAAGCTGTCTCTCTTCAGTGGCTGTAGAAAACCTGGGGAAAAGTGTCTCAATTAAGCTGTGTGAATATCCTCTCTCCCCACGCTGTGTCTTGTGCTATAATTAGAAGGCAGCCTTTATTCCCTGTTTGTTGCACTGATATGCAAGGGAAGAAGCACAGGTATCAGGGAACAAAAAAATTCAAACTCTAGATCCGTGATCTAAGCCTACCCCTTAACAAACATCTCAAAGGTAAATATTTTTTAGAGTTAGGATTTAGATTTGGCTCATTTTAAAGATCCAAGACCCTTTGGAAAATGTGAATGTTTCTTGGTTCAGGTCTCATATGTTGCTGTCTTTCCTCATCAGTGTAGGACTGAATAAGCACATACTGGTCTCTGAGTGACAGAATTCATCACCACCCATGAAAGCTGACATTCACAGAGGTAAAAAAGGTGCTTTTTTTGTGGCAACAAACACATAGTGCTTTTTTTTTCCAAGCTGTCTGAAAACCTACCCATACAATCGTGTGCATGGCATTATTTTGTTTAACATTTACAAAACTTGTGGAAGTTTTTGCATTTAAAATGGCAGGTGAATCAGAGGTCTTGAGAGTGCTAATAAGCCAGTCCTGAAGTAGCCATTTCCTTATGTCATGTCATGTCATTTGACTAAAGTTTGAGTTCCAGAAAAACAGTCTCCCAGCCACTTAGTGTGCAGACATTTGTATGTGCCCTCTGGTTTCTAAGTTTTGCTCCAAAACTCAGCTCCGTGGCTACTCCACACTTCAACAATACAAACTCTGAGAGTGTCTTTTTTTTTTTTATATCAAAAATATGATGAGATTGGTCCCACAGGTATAAAGAATATGCATTGAGTGCCAGAGTTCTAAAGCAGTGGGAGAAGCTCCCAGCAGCAGGATGGGAGCAGCCAGCACTTGCAAGGTCATATTTTCTGCACGCAGTTAAAGGGAGCCAGTGGCATTTCATTTCAAAGCTATTAGAAGAGCATAAAGCAAAAACTCCTTCAAACCCTTAAATAACACATTTGTATTTTCTGCTTTCACTGTTTTTGTGAGCACTGGAGTGCAAAGCGTTCTTAGAAGTACGTGTGGCTGTTCCCTTTGCACGCTGAACCTCAGAACAGAAGAAAGGCACTGGCAGTGTCTCCTTACAGCACTGAGGAGCCAAAGAGGGAGAAGTTTTGTCACCTGTCAAGGCTGTGTGGCAGTAACAACCCCCTCTGTGGCTCACTGGAGAGCAGCAGATATTCCAGGGAGAAACTATCCTGTAGAGCTGACAACCCCGTGGCCGAGATACCAATCTTCTTATGGTGCTTATTCCACAAACATTCGGGGAAGAAAAACCCTGGAGATGGGATTTACTGTCAGCAAAGACTTACAGGACTCCCATTAGGTAAGGGACACTTTTACCTCCTGTTGCCCTAGCAGCAAAGTAAACAATCTCCTGAGTGCTTTTGAAAATCCTTTCTTTTGATGCCAGGATGTTTGTAAATATGCAAACAAAGAGGGATGGGAGAGGAGCAGGTGTGTCAAGGGATTTTATTTGACAAATGCCTTTTGCTCTGTTTACTCACCTCTTCCCTTAAGGAGAAGTAGATAATGCCAAGGATTTTTATGAAACCAGCTGAAATTCTAATACAGCACCAAAGCCCAGAATTTTATGTTGCTTTTTTTTTTTTTTTTAATTTCACTGAGATTGATACGCTGAGCATGGGATAGAGAAGGAAACATGAAAAAAAAATAAAATCTAACAAAACAAGAGAAAAACCCCTGAAGGGGCTCTGAAGGCCAATTAGAGATGGCAGACAGTGTTTTCATATTTAGATTGGCCTGAAAAGTAAAACACTTCAAGTTCATGGAAGCCTGTGAAATGAAAGACTCAAATGCTATTGTTTTTCCATTCTTTCTATCATAAAAATGAATCTTCAACTGGACATATTATAGCTACTGCCAGTGGGAACAATTCAAGATCCTGTACCCTGCAGATAAAGAACCCCAAATTGCCTCTTCCTAAATATATCCTCGTGGACAGCTCAGAAGCTGGATGGCCTCTGTGAGGCTCTCAGGTGCAGTTTGCAGAGCCACAGTGTCTGTCCCAAGCCCAGCAATGTTTCTGCACACCTCAGCACCCACCCCAGGGATCACAGTGAGCCTTGGTGCAGACTGGCTAGCACAGGGCTTGGGGTCAGACCTGGTCTGGAGGTGACCTGTCCTTTTGCAAACCCAGGGGGATTCCCTTTGCTTTCAGAGCAGCCTGTGCAAAACTCAAACCTCGCTTTCCCAGTGATAATTCTTTCCCTGTGTAGCCTTCACTGACTTTTTCTGAAAAAGAGCAAACACTAATGCTTTACCTTGCTGTGGCAGAGGAGAAATCTTGGCCTCAAATCTCAGATGCCTGGCTCTTTTTTGCTTTATTTTTGTTCTTACCCAGCCTTCTCCTGATGACTGTCCAGCTTTGCTGTTGTAGGTTGAATAATTCAGGGGGAATGAACTGTGAGTTGAAACAAGTGGACAGTGTTCCACCACTTGTCCACTTATGTTATTCACAAACTGCCTTGAAATAGGACCTTTGCTCTGGACCTGAAGTGATTGCAGTGTTCCAGCTCGAGTTATGACTATATAGTGTAGTAAGCAACTGTGTTCAGTTTTAAATAATCAAGCATGAACAGTTTTCCCTTACTGTATAACAGAACAGGTATTCTTTCATTTTAAGTGCTATTTTGGCCTGACACTAATGAGTCATGTCATTGCACTAAGTTCTCTTAACCTTTTTTTTAATGTTTCGTCAGTGCACTTTGTATTACTGGTTGCTCCCATTAATTCCACCTGCAGTTACCAAGTTCTTTTAAGCCAAGTCACACGTTGGAGTGTCATAGAGTCAGTGCCTTATTTTCTAAAAGTCTTAATTTCCCCCAAACTTCCATCAATAACAACTTTAAAATCCATTTGCAATGTAAATGACTCAAAGTATAATCCATCCTGCTGTGTTCCAGAACACTTCCTTCTTATTTAATTGCCATAGCCACTTTAGTTACTAATTAAGCTTTATTGTTTATGATGTTGCATTTCATTAATAGTTGTGATAAAAATTGCATGTTCCAGCAGATTTTTTGCATGTTAATGCCACTAGTGGAGTAGAATTCAGAATTGATGGGAAAGAGTTCATCTCAGAGGTTTCAAGATTACACTCTTAATAATCACATACTGAAACTGTTCCACAAACATGGTCTTGAAAAAGGAGGATGTTTGTTTGGAGTCCAGAGTCTTTCCCTTCTGATATGATGGAATAAATGAAAGTTTTTTTAATTGTAATGAAGATCCTGGAAATGACATCACAGTCTTTTATAGAAGAAATGCTTCAGATTACATGTATATGTCCATATATATTTGAATGGGGAAGTGAATGGTTAGGAAAATTTGGGACATAGTTTGAACTAAGAATTTGTTAGGCTCAGGAGCTACTAAGCCCCAAGTTAAAGGTCTGTAATTAAAAGATATAAAGGCTGAAGATTTAGCTCTAGGTACAGGATGGAAATGGGAGAGGATCTTAGATGGAGGGCAGCCAAGAATTTACTGAACAGATACTAAATAACTCAGTTCTGTGATGAGGAAGGTACCCTAATTTCTGAATGGTTGAGTTTTGCACCTCCCAGTCTCATGGATTCAGGGAAAGGATCATTTAGATCCAGCAGCTCAGAAGACATTAATTATGGGACCTCCCTGTCCCCACTGTTTCACTTCCCTCCACAATACCAGTATGGCCCATTAGCTTTAGTTTTACCACTGGTAGTACTGAAATAGTATCTGGCCTGTGTTGGATCACCCAGAGAAAATGGTGCAATGCAGCACTGCTGGTATTTGACGGTACAAAAGGCCACATTGATCCAAGTTACTTTTTACAGCAGAGCATGTTTGTACCAGGATATTGTCCCAGTGAAGCTATGTTTGCTTCTCTGTGCTGGACAGAGATTCTATCCCTTCTCAGAGTCCTCAGGTATGAGAGCAGTGAGAATTTCACGGCTGCTTCCCACCCTGGAAGAAGAAGCACAGGCAGAGGTTTCCCTGGAAGACCCACCCTCAGTGTTGGATGCAATTACAAAACATTCTCTTGTTTCCAAATTTCAGCTGCACCTGCACTTGGGTAAACAGGCTTGCCAATCTCAGGCATTGTTTCCTAATGGAAATGGAAGCTTTCTTGAAAATGCAACAGGTAGAGTCCTCCTATTCCCTGCCTGGGCCAAGTAAAGGTAAAGAACGTAGTCAAGTGAGACAACCAATTTTGTACCCCCATCCATACACTGGACCTCATCCATTCCAGACCTCAAGTACTCACTAGTGGTACATTCAGCAACATTGGCAAGATGCTAAACAACAGGCACAGTCTTAAAAAGATATTCCTTTTGCTGGATCCAGGGTAATTCCTGCAGGCTGAGCTGATCCTATGAGCAGAGCAGCCCAGTGCTGGACACTCTGCCAGTTTGCAGTGTGTGCAGTACAGGATTTGTCCTGCAGCTAAACAACACATCTCCTTCACATCCCCTTCTCTCCTGATGTAGCCCTTTCAGCTCCTAGGGAAACTTTGATCTCCTAATGGCTTGCAAGACTAAGTTGGCTGGGTGATTAAGAATGATTTCTTTTGTGCCACAGCAGAAAAAGGTTTCAAATAGATGTGATAATGGTATTGCATTCAGCATGTAAATATCATTGAATGTAAACGTGGAACAGAATGTACTTCTGTCTCGCAGAAAATTGCATTTAGAACTTGTTGCTACTTTGCTGCTTTTGTAATAATGCTTCAACCTGAGACCCTGGATCTCAACATAAATATGTAGGCGTTTCACACAAAGGAGTCAGAGAACAGCTATTATCTCCCAAAAGCTGAGAAACTCTGGAAGGTGCGTTAAGACATTATGGGATCCTTCCCCTTCTGACTCCCAGAAAGTCACAAAAGATACTGTTTTGGAAGAACTAATTTTTAAAGAACACTTTATGAAACAGGATTGCGTCATGATGGTTTCTGCACACACTGAAAAGGCCACAGATCTGCTGCAAGAGTAAAAGAGGGAGAACTGGGGAGAGAGTAAATGCTGGGTTAGGAGTTGTGACTTTAGCATTGCCTGAAAGAGTTACTAAGTGTTACCACAAGATTGTAATTACTTTTCAGTTGCCATTTTGTTTAAAACACAGTGAAAATAAAACTAAGATTTAAACACCTAGGTACCAAAGGTTAGCTGTTCACCCCAGAGTTTGACGCTGATGAGATTTCCCAAGGTGCACCTGGGAGTTCTGTTCCCACAACTGCATGTTTTCCTTGTGAAAATCTTCCCATTTAATAAATAGCTTTAGTTTAAATTAATTCTGAGGATCAGCAACTTCACTGGTAGCTGCTGGGTAGTCATTACTTTAGAAGGTCAGGCGTTCCTTGCATTGTTTTATCACTGTGCAAACATGGAGCTTGTTTGCACTTCACTCCTCTAGTTAAAGTTAAATATCTGTATTTTGCATTGCACTGCTCTGTGCTACACAGGAGTATCCTTAATTCAGAAAAGCAGAAGAACACTGAGTATTAATCAGCCATGTCAGTTTTTGGAATATAGCATGATTCTTATAGGTCATATTTGCAGTGCACTCAAAATAGTGCATAACAGAGATTACTGCTGTTTTCCTGGAAAAATAATAAATCAAAACCTCATTTTTAAGTTGAAATTTAAGGATTAAAAAAAAGGGCCAGTGACACAGCTTGTAGAGTTCTGCTTTGGAAATTATATTTATTAGTTTGCAGTGAAATTGAATTTTGGACTGTCAATAATTCCCATAAAATGGAAATCACATTCTGGCTCTGCCTTTTTGTTCCTGCACATCCTCATCACTCCCAGAAAGACACCTCATGTGATATAAACTGGCCTGACCATAGCTCTTCTCTTTCTGCTGGGAACTAAGTGTTCTACATCACTGTTGATATTCCACAAAATTAGGGTGCTGGCCAGTTTGCCTTGTCCAGACTGGAATGTCACTCTGAAGTACAGTTATTATCTTTGCTTGGCTCTGCAGATTTCATCAGATTCCTAAAGAACATTCGGGAGAGAAAACAAACAAACAAACAAACCTTTTTTAAGTCTTAATCCAGCTACTCTGGTAGCTTGCATAAGGTGTGTTTTAAAGGCACTGGGACTGTTTGTCATACAGTCCTTTTTGTGAAGTTATTTTTTAGTATAAAAAGATCCAAAAACATAGTGAGCAGAAACAGAGGCAATTTAAACTAAGATAACTGGATGTGGATGTCCTTATCCATGCATATATCAAATTCATCCTCAAGGATGCATTCTGCACCACCTTGAACTAAAGCAGCTTCCCAGTTTGAAATCCTCTTCTCCCCAGTTCAAATCCCTTTCTAATGCACAAGGTAGCTCCAGCTTCCCACACCAGCCATCCTCTCCCACATCTCCTTGCTTGTTACTTCAAAAATTTCCAGAAGATCCTGCAGGGATAAGGGTTGTCCTGACTGTAGTTTTTTCTCTTTCTTTGGGGAACAAAGTGCCACATCTCTTTCATGCCTCAAGCTATGGTAGGTAGGGTCCCCTGGTGCCTCCCACGGGCAGTTCAGCAGAGAACAGGATGGTGTTTAGACAGCATGAGGAGCGTGCAGGGACACCCAGTAACCTCCTGAATGCTAATAGGGGCGGCATTTCCATTTTCACAGTTTTCTGAGGAAGCAGCAAGCCAGGCCATTGTAATGAGCTGGTAAACATCACACTGTGTGACCTGTGAAATCCATTTCCTGGAGCTCAGGGTGTTAATGCAGTGCTCCCCACTCTGTGGTATTGGTATGGTGCTGCCTTCTGAAATGCTCGTATCCCACAATTCGTATTTTGTCTATGAAGACAAAAAAGACAAGAAAGCAAGTTAATGTCACATTTGGTTTTCAATTCTTATGCACTGTAATAGAATGTGAATAACCTCATTACTGTACGAATTTTGTGTGTCACATAATGACCTCTATACTGAAGACCAAAGTTTGCATAATTGAGGGGAGGCTCACCTACAACAGTGTTGGAATTCATTAGCATAAGGCTGAAATAATGCTAAGAAAATAGCATTTGATGTCACCTCTTTAAACTGAGGCACTAGGTGTTTTCTTTCCTTTGGACTTCTTAAAGGTATATGCTCATGATGGGGAACATAACTTGTCTTACTGAAGCTGGCAAATAATGAGAGATGGTCCTGTACCTCACTGGCCCTTTACATAAGAAATGGAAAAGGGCTGTTCTTATGTAGCTTTGCAGTTCCTTGCAAATATCAGTGAAGTACATGTTACTCAATACATTTATTTTTATAGGCGATGTATTCATATATTTATCTTGACTTTTAAGTGTTCATCCTTCATGCTAGGCTCTCTGTGGTAATTAAGATACACCATAAATCTTGCCCACTGTAATTACCAAAATACACTGTCATTATCTGTTGATCTTTTGCGCCTATTAAATAACTACTGGGATGTTTCTAAGCTGAGTTATTTTTGTACTCCTTGAGACAAACCTACAGCAAAGTGTTGGTAATTCACTTAATATTGCAGCATAGATCAGCTCTGGAGTGTTTCACATCTCCTCCATCTCCCCACTGCAATGTTATGGCAATTCTATTGACTATCATTGTGTTAAAAATCACGTTTATGAATGACACCTGAATCCCGAACGCGATTCCGGCTGACAACAATATCCTGTGGTGTGCAGTTCTCGAGGATTACTCTGCAGGCAGCTCTTCCTTTCATCCTGCACTTTGTCTTTACCATGACTGCAGACAGAAATTTTACATGAATTGAGGGAATTCAAACCTGAGTTGGAAAAAGGAGCAACTCTTATCTGAAACCTGCAGGTAGTTAAACCTACTCCAGTGCCTCTGCTCAGAATGGGAGAGAGTTGGGAGCCCAATGGTAATAAGCACCAGCAAACAAAAACAATCTGAAAAATGGCAAAATAGTTCTGCTTACCTTCATTGAAGGTATAAGTATCCACATATAAATATTTGTAACACAGCCTTGGAGCAAATGCAGCAGCCAGTGCTTGCTGCAACATTTCCCAAACGTTTCCCTTTTCACAAGCATTAATTCTAGCTAAAACACAGGCACCTTGCCAGATCTCCTAATACCACCAACTCCATGGTTGTGTAAGAAGTATGAGGATGCCATTTGCTGTAGTGTTTTATCAGAAACCGAGGTGAGCCCAAGTGGAATTATATAGGTGTCAAGGTTCATTTTCTTACTCTTCATGGAAAAAACATTACATCAGTCTCGTGCAAACTTGAATTTCCAGTGATAGGAGTATCTTGCATCCATGGTTGTGTGTAATGTAGCAGTGTTAAATTCTTGTCTTCAGAGATTTATGCAAGTCATTATTTAGAAATAGAGATCTAGGAGTCACAGCTAGTTAATTAATCTGTTCCAAAGAAAGCTTGGCCTTTCAGGCATCCTGGTGATGGCTGAGTAAGCTTTCAGTCCCATAAAATTCTCACTTCTATGTTGTTTGCTTCTTTCTTTTTTTCACCTTTTTTATATATATATATATAAAAATTAGATGCTGGACCAATCAGCTTATTGCAGACACAGTTTTCAAATATTTGCATGGATCTAGTTGAGAATTTGACATAAAATGGAAATAATCAGTGTACCTCTCTCCACCGTGGGCCAAAGATTTGCCTTGCATAAACCTGTCAGGACTGTAACCAGACAGGTATTGCTTTCAGATTGTATATGATATTAATTTACCACTGCAATAATTCAGCTTTATTACTTGATATTACTGTGTTTTTCCTTTGGTCTTTTCATGAAATGCCTTGGCATCTATTTTCATATTGCAGTTAATTTTAAGAGCCCCATGGCCAATCCTGAAAGCTGACCAATTGTTAAAATAAGACCAAAAAATGTATTCTCTTTATGTTAATATTGTAGTAATTTGTACAATCAGTAAGTAGAAAAGTTAAAACCATGTAACCATAATAGCTTGAGTGGAAAAAGTCATTTTTCTCATAATGACTGATAGAGTGAGTAGCAGTATTCCCCAATTCCCTGTAAACAGAAGTAGTAAGTAATCAAATGGCTCAAGTCCAGCTAGGAGAACTGTATTAGTTGAAGATAATCCTTTGTAGGTTAATGAGCAATTAATTATTCTTACAGTCATAACAGCATGCACAGGAGTGCTCCAATCTCCATTTGGTTGTAGCCTGAATGACACACACCTTCTGCCACACCAAACTGGAGAAATGCAGCTCACAGGAGTGGCCAGATGTCATGATATCCCTCACAGCCTGCAGTACAGCCTCTTTATTCCAAACACACTATTAGCCATTATTTTTTTTTTTTTAGTTATTAGTAATTCTAGTGAAGAATTAAATTAATTATGGCCTTGAAGATGTATGTATCTATAAATTTTTCACCCAGAGGGTGGTCAGGCACTGGAACAGGCTCCCCAGGGAAGTGGTCACAGCACCAAGTCTGTCTGAGTTTAAGAAGCGCTTGGAGAACCCTCTCAGGCACGTGGTGTAATTCTTGGGATGTCCTTCATAGGGCCAGGAGTGGCACTGAATGATCCTGATGGCTCCCTTCCAACTCAGCATATTCTGTGTTTCTATGATTTTGTGAACTGTTTGGAAATAAAATATTCCCGGATCAGTAGGCGAGAAACAAGAGACATCTTACACCAGTCAGCCTCTACGATGCAGGAAAGATAGATGGTGCTGCCCTTAATCAGTTTTATGTCTCACAAACTCCAAATGATAACCCCTCAATAATTGCTAATTTTTATTCTTTATCTCAGCATGTCTTGTTTATCTCACACATTGCCAGTCTTTCCAGTGTAAGACTGAGTTGCTGTTATCTTAGACAATTCAAATTATTCAAATTATACAAATGGCTTGTTCTGACACAGAACTGTGTGAAGCCTCCTCTCTTCTACCCATGCTGTATCTCTGAGCAGTGCCAAGTGCAAACCATAACCAACTTCCCCATTTAAAGATAGCTTTTGTCAAGTAATTAAATACAATTGTTCATTTGTTTTTTTCTTAGTTAATGCTTGGTTTTTAAAGTGTAGTACATAGGGCTGTCCTGTATTTGAAATCAAATTTATGGAGGTCTTTCTTTTGTTCTGTCAGCAAGAGTTCTCATTTGATCCAGAGCAGGTTTTTTAACTTAATATTTCTTAGTGTCAAATTAAAGGAAGAAAATATGTCTGTAAAGATATTATGGTCCTGTAAGGAAGAAGTGAGAAAAATTCTTCTCTTGAAGAATCCTTTTATGAGTGTTCATAGACATTGTGCTAATTACAGTGTGGCCATAACTAGCTGTGAGGAGGAATGAACTGATGCAGGTGTGAATAGTGTCCTTCTCTATCTTCTTGTGCTGTTTTTAGTCCCACATGTCAAAGTTTATGGAATAAGACTCCTTAACTCATATGGGAATTGGATTTGACTGTCCTTGCACTCTGAGTCAACTTACCTCAAACTGTGCTTCTACAGTGCCCTACATTAATATTTGGGAAGATTTCATTCCCTCACCTATCCACCAATCCATTTTAATGACATCTTTACAATATTCTTTTCATCTAGTCTCCTCTGGGAAATTGTGTCTGTGAATATGGGCTAATGTTGATATCTAGGCTTATTTAATGAATTCAACTGTAATAACACATTTTCTAAAAAAAAAAAGAACTGTGGAGGAAAGTGGGATGCTTGTCTTTTGTAAAGTGCTAGAGGAGTACTGATATGCTGCAGGCTGCCCAAAGTAGGGAGATATATTGCCTTTTTTAATAGTAAATATTATTCCTATCTTTTTATGAAATTTAGCTTTTATCTAGTATAGCTAGTCCTTCTGCTGAAAACCCAGTCCAGGGTGGCCTCACATGGAGAAATGCTTAGCTCAGTAATTATGACTGAGGAGACTGATCTATGCTATATAAATTCCTTCCATCCTACTCTTTTACTTCATTCTTTGCTCCAGACCATTTATAACAAATCTTAAGTAGCCTAATGTAAGCAACTCTGAGCCCAAAAGGGCAAGAAATGCCTAAAAATAGTAACCAGAAAATCTTTTACCAGAAGTAAATATGTGCATAAATATTGTTCAAATTCATAAATCATGACATGTCTTGATCTGCTCGTTTTAAATCATCTTGTGAAGTTAAAACTTTTAAATTAATCTTGATGGAAAGACACTCTGCAACTCTGAGAACTTTTTCCTGCCAGTGAATAGAGACGGTTTAGACTGACCTCTGGTTCCATTTGTTTACTTTTTATTTGTGAAAAACGCAGGGAGGAGTGATCCAAAACTCTCAGGAGTTTTGCTCCGTGATTAACAGTGACGTAGTTGACAGAGGAAAACAGCAACAATTCATACAACTGGTAATTAATCTCTAGCTTTATGGCCTCGTTTGCCAACTGTCTCCATATTTGACAGAGAAAGTGATTTGCTGAATGTTTAATTTCCTCAGTGACAGCTAAGGTATGAAATCAGATTTGAAGATAAACATCTTCTGCGGCTTCTGCTTACAAAAAGAGCGGCCAATTAAGTGTGCTTGCTTAGTCCTTGCAAATATTTGCCATGGGATTGACATAGGAAATAGAACATTTTTCCCTTTCTAGGTAAGAGCCTCACCTCAGTGCTCACCCTCTGCAGTATTCTTGCTTTCATGGATATGAACCATGCAAGTATTTTGGTTTTCTCCTTCTTCTTTTGCCTCTGTATGTTAAAGGGCCAAATCACATGAGATGCTGACTGCCTCCCATGGGGAGCTGCATACCCCAGCAAGTCATGAGCAGTTTGATGTATCCCAGGAGATGATTTTCACCTCTTGGGATTGGTAAAACAAGTAACTCAGAGATCAGGCAGTGAGTGATTGCAGTGAATTCTTTCTAGAAAGATTTTTCTCCGTATTACAAGGGGAACTACTTTTATTTGCATGGCTTTTGTGAACAGGCAAACTTGCCTATCTGACCCACCCCACTTACTGCTGATCTGCAGAAAATCTCTCCCCTCTGCTCTGCCCTGGCAATTTGAGATTCTGTCCACGTTCTGCATCCTCTGGACAAGACAAGCAATCTGCAAACAGACAGACAGCTGCAGCCCAGAAAGGAGAGAGGAATCCTACCATAGAAACAGAAATTAAAGTAGTGTCCTGCTCACCTGCATTTGATTTTAAAGTAAATACACTTGATATGTTTCCCAGTTAGTCCTAGTGAAAGGGTAGTTTCCTGAGACCATCTCATATAAAACAATCAGGAGTATGGACTCAGGCATCTCTATATATAACAGGACTGTGCTTGTCAAAATGTTCTTTTTTATTAAGTTGGAGTTGGTAAAATAAATACATCTTTTTTTTTTCCCCTTTAAGCTTTAATGTCCTTTTGTTTTGAACTTGTCATTTTTATTTGCCTGTGAGCTTTGTTTTGATTTTCCTTGAAGATTTCTGGTAGCAATAATTGTTTGCAACAGGAAGATTCATGTGAACTGACTTCCATTTTAGACATTAGTTCCTGTGAAATGAAAGGGGGTTGCAATGTGGATGTGAGCAAAGAGGACTGATGCTTCAGTGCAATGCACTTCTGCTCCAACAGTAAATATATTTTCATGATTAATAAAAAGAGAGTAGAAGTCATTGTACTCTGTTAGGGTTTTGTTGATGGCTGCTCCCCAGAATACTGAAAAGATGCTATCAATACTCTTGACACTCTGCTTAATCAAGATGTGACCCTGCAATGCAACCAGACAGTGTGCTTGCTTCGGAGCTAGAACAATGCTGCTGGTTAGGGGAGAGGTGGTTGTTGTTATTTTTGGTTGAGATTTTTTTGGTAATTTCATTATAATGTAACCAGTGCCATTAAATAATATCTGTTGCCACTGAAGTGCTGTTGGGCACAAACAGGAAATCAATCAACTTGTGCTCTAGTTCAGTGGCCTTCAGGTGTGGAACTGCATAGGTACCTCAGGGGGAAAGGCTGCACCTTGCACAGCAGACAAAATCAGATCAATAATAGTATGTTTAGCTTTTAAAATTGCTCTTGCTTGCAATGTGCCAACAGGCACCTTCAGTATCAAATATGTGAGCTTGGAACAAGAGGTTTTCAAGTGCACCCTTAATGTTTGCAGCTTGCTAAGTACTTTTGTTCCGAAGGTGCTGCACGTCAAAAGCCAAAATGATGAGAATGGAGGTTCCCCTGGGCAAACTGGAAAGACTGGAAAGAGATGTCAAACATACTGCATGATCCTAGCCTGGTGGTGGAATTAGTTAGGAATGCTCCTTGAGGTGCTTAAGAGCTTGAGCAGTAGGTCATCTTCGTTGGTTCAGTGCATTCAGCCCAGTCTGTGCACACAGATGCACTGGTACATGGCATCCTAAGAAATAGTGTGGCAATTGAGATAGACTTGGAGCTGAAACACACTCTAGCCTCTGTTCCAGGAAGTCCCCAGTGTGTTAATGGAGTGGGATAGCCGCTTCTGAAGGATTTAAGATGATCCCATTAACTACAGTGGGTATTTGTTCACATTCCCTACCTGTGGGGGCAGGGGAAAGGGATTACAATCAGTAGGCACTAGCAAAGGACAGCTCTGCTGATGCCAGTAATGTCTTCATAGGACTGGGGAAAACTAAGCAATTCTGTAAAATTTCACAGAGTCCTGAACAGAGACTTGTGTCTTCCTTCAAAAAGTCCATGTGAGGTGAGTTTTTGCATAAACTCAGCGTATTTCAGACGCTCCCGCTGGGTCTGCCCAGAACGCGTTTGACGATTCCTTGCAGCTGTTTAATTCCAACATAATTGCCTTTGAGATTTCCTTCCTGATTTTTCTGTGTAAGCTGCACTAAAGCTATGTAGATAAGAAGCAATCTATACATTCTCTGTATAGGGGTAAATCAAAGACTGTAACACAGATGGACAGAAGCAAGCAAAAGACTCGGTTCTTGTAATTTAAAATACATTGCATTGTGAATCCCACTGAGTTGAAATATCTAATTTCCAAGAATTTCCTGGGGCAGGAAGCATGAGGTCCCTTTACTCTGCACCAGTCCCATCAGCCTACAAATTAAAAACTAATGAAACATCTTTGAAACAATTACACACACCTTTCCTGAGTTCTTCACACAGTGAATTTATGTAAACCATTCAAAGGCTATTAATTCTGGCTGACAAATATGATAATAGTTAAACTTGATGCTACATAACTGTGCTGAAAATGTGTTTTTCCCCTCTGATCACACAAAGATGGCTTAATCAACTTTCTGTTGCCTGCAGGTGACAGATGGAAGGAATTAAGTTTGTCCCTTTTGGATGTCATTCCCCTTGATATTGAAGCCTTCGCTAATCTATGTGCACTCTAAAACCTTGCCATACCAACAGCACTGATTCCAATTGTTTTATTCAAATAGATCCTAAATCCTAAATGACACATCAAAATATTCTTGCCAGGGCCTTTGAGCACTCACCCTGCTGGAGCAGAGCCATGGACTGCACAAACCACTGTGTTAGAACTTTGGTCTGTGACAGGCAGACGTGGGAGCTGTTGAATATGTGTTGAATGAAAGAAGAAGAAAGGAATGGTGGAAGCTCTGATCATAAGGAGAAGGATTCTGTTAGTGAGGGGGAAGAACTGAATCTCTCACATCCCCAGCTCAGCCATATCTCATCTCTGCACTCCTCCAAAAAAAAAACAAGATGTGCCCTGTGTGCAGCTGGAAGAGCTGTTCAAACCCTGCAGTACAAGCACGTCGCTCTGTTTTGCGAATTTAGTTCCTCACACCATCTCCATCCCAGCATGAGAGAAGTCTGTGAGCTCAGTGCAATCGTATCATAATTTGGATCTCTACAGGAGACTGAACTCGCAGCACCAGAATGCATCAAGCCAGTGTATGTGTCAATGCACAGTTACATATACACACCACAGTTCCAGGCCCATGGTGACATTTTTCAAACTAATATATTGACAGGAGTGCCAGGATATTTTTTAAGCATATCCAGAAGGAAAAAAGAGCATTACAATGAGGAAGAAAAGCCAGCAGAATGCTGACACCCAAGTACATTACTTAGTGTGCAGTTGCATTAATGAACCATTACTTCAAATCCCAGGTTTGCCAATAGTGTCACTGTTCGTTTATCAAGGCAGAATCATCCTAGATGTGAGCAGAATGCCTGTGTAATAGATAACTTCTCAATCCTCCCATACCAGACATTTCCTTGAGCCCATTACAAAAGATTTATTTTTAAATTGGAATTTCTTTTTTTTTTTTTTACAGCTGGGCAGAATGAGATTGTTTGTTGAACAAATGGTGTTAAAATCCCCAAGTCTCTGACTTACTTCAGTAATGACCAAGACTACCACTTGAGCCAGCTGATGCTCTTTTAATGAGCGCTGCTTGTCAGAGGATCATATCTGCAAGTTGCTTTATAAAACACCAGTTTTCCGTGAGTTCATAAAGCAGTCTCTCATTTGAAATGGATGAGGGTGTTGTACCAATCTCTGCAGCACAAAACAGACACTTGTTTGAACTGAAAGGGGAAAAAAGGAACCCAAAACATGTGACAGGGGTTTCATTTTTCTTTTTTCTTTGTTTTTTTTAATTGTTTTCCCTTTCTATGACAGACAGCTTTGTGTTTTTATACAACAAGCTCAATAGGTTCAAGACAAAAACTGCTGAAATATAAGTTTCAAAATGAGTTTCAGCTTTGGCCTTATTGAATACAAGCATGACAGGTTGCTTGTTTAGCAAAGTGGGTGGACAGTGAGATAAAGCCTTTTCCCGGACAAGACATCCCAAAAAAGTTTCTTGCTGTCCCTCGTAAGGTTTTGCAAGGAAAATCAAGAAGAGACTCCCTGACAAATCAAAATGACAAGTTCAAAACATGTTAGTCTTTTTATTTAAAGGAAGAACATCCCCATAACAAGCCCAATCTTGTTAATGCTGTGTTCTGACCAGCACGACCACTTTATGATTTTGCTAAATCCGTGGCCCTAATTGCCTTTGAATCCAACTGTACCATGTAATCTACTGTGCTGCTCCTGCTACTGATGGATTCAAAGCTCAGATCACACAGAAAAAGAACAGCATTTGGAAGCCCTGCCATCAACCTGCTCTTTTTTAATATATGTGTTATTTATGGCTGCAGGTTAGGTTATACCCTTGAATATCACATTTTTCACCAGAAACAGCAATGAGTAATTGGGTACTGCAGGGTTTAATGTGCAATACTGAGTCATTTTGATTAGGCCCATATTTTATCACTTGTGCTATTACCATCAAAGTTTTTTTTTTGAACTACAACACTCCATACATTTGGTATTAATGTGAATTAAGGGAATCAGGTGCTGACATCCTCAAGTACCATAGGGGTTTTTGTCTTGTGCATATCAAACCCACCTAAGTCACTGGTAAAGTTCAGATTGTACTTGTGTACAAACAAGGTCTGTCATATGAAAATAAATCCCTGAAGTTAATTCAGATTTGTTCAGAGCCTTGAACAACGTAACTAATGAATCTTTCAGACTGTTAATTCAAGCTGAACAGAAATAGAATCCACTTAAATGTTACTACTGCTTGGATTGAATCTTACCACCCTTGATAGGTCTGAAGATCCAAGTCTCAGTGGATGAGATCTGCAAATCCCAGCTTTGCCCACAGCAAAGAGAGAGGTGATGACTTGATCTCTGCTTATTCAATGAAATTACTGCCCTAGCTTACCTCCTGACCAGAAACACAAATATATAATTCTATTTTGCTCTAAAAGTAATTTTTTCAGTTGTAAACTTTTCTCCATTTTGCAGATCTTACTTTGGGGGCTGATAAAATCATGAAGCAGGAATAATAACGATTTCCTGCACAGAAAAATGCGTGTGTTAGAGCTGTTGGTTGAATGTTTCACCTCTATTAACCTCTCTTCCAAACCAGCAGAAAAGTGGGAATATTTACTTATCATACAAATTCAAACTTAGATGCTTTTCCTGTGAGGAAAAAGTGCTCACGAACTTTGTTTGCAAGGGTAAAGTCTTGTGTGGTTTGCTGCACGTATTACCCTCCCTGTAGTTTTTCAAATGATTTGGTGTTCTTAATATTGGGCAGATGGTAAGAAATAGTCTCACTGGTATTTACTTTTGACTTTAAAAGTGGTTAAACTTTTACTTCTGTCTATCCATCTCAAGTTGTCATGGATTTTCCAATAGTTACTAAGCTGCTGTGTTATGATGCAGGCTCTGTATGTGATATTTAGCATGCTGCTTCTCTTTGCTGTTCCAGAAAGAAGCCTCTAGCATATTAACTGCCTGTTTCACCTGAAGTAAAATGGGAAAGCATTTTAAGATAAGTTTTCCCTTGTCACATTTCTTGCTTGTGCCGTAGATTATCAGAGCCTTTTCCCCCCTCACATGTAAGCAAAGACAGATAGAGAGAAAAATGTGTTTTATAAACCACAGGAAGATTTTTCTCTGCTGTTCTATTAATATCTGACTGAAACAAAAAGGAAAAATTCCGAATAAACTACTACAGGCATCTTAAAACATGTAAAATTATTTTTTAAACAGGGGTTTGGCTTTTAAAAAAATGGGTTCTGAACATGTGTGTAATGGAGCCAGACTCACAGAGGAAAATTACAATTTCCATGTCTGGCACCTGTCAGATTTCTTTAAGTCTAAATATGTGTGTTATCACTGATAACACTTACTTACTCCCAAATAGACCAATCAAAGCCTAATTTTCAGAGGTAGATCTTAGAATCCTTTCAAAGTCCAAATTCAAAACATGGTCCTGCGTCGCCCATCGAAGGCCATTACCAACTAGATGCGTTTGCACCAAATGTAGCTTTGAAGCTTGGCAGTGGGGTAAGAAATCAGAGAGAATCTCTCCTCCAACACTGAACAAGGAGTGATAAAGCATCTGAAGTACTCCTGACACTTGCCTCTCTGCTGCAGTGGTTTTACACCAAGCATTTGGAGGAGATGCCCACAGCCTCCCACGTGTGATTCTGCTGAAACCCGTGGTAAGGTACCAGGAGCTGTGCCCAGAGCAGGTAACAGTCATATTGCCCTATACATCATGATTAGTCCAGGACAAAGAACAGATGGCATGAGAAGGAGATGGATTCCATGAATATGGAGTGGGTGGCAATTGTAGCTGGTCCAAGCTCTGAGACCTGAGAGAGTAGCATTGGTAAATAGTGATAAATGTGAAGGGGTTGTTTCCTGGGTATTACAAGCTACAGGAAGACAGAATGGAGTTGTCAGCTATCTGACAACTAATTTTTATACATGAGGGTTTTTTTATGGCTGCTTTTATTCTGTGATGTGTTGTTTCATTTGTTTGTTTGCTGCCAGGCGTTCACTGTGAGATTTTGGGATTCCCAATTTATGAAGAGATGGCTTTGTGTGGGAAAAGCCTGGGAGACCAACAAGGGAAACTGTGGTTTCACAGTTACAGGAGATGAATTCACAACTAGTAGTGAATGTTTAGGCCCTGGTTTTCAGGAAACGAAAATACACAAATATATTTGACTGTCCTTTGAGTTTTGTCCCACAAAGTTAATTGTTTGACGTTGAATTTTTATCGGTGATTCTTCTTCCACCCTGTAGTTATTGCGTCAGGAAAAGGAGTGCTTTGAGAGCCAGACAGAAGAGCAAAATACTCCAAAGGGAGTTGGACTATTAGTCTCCTGAGACACCCAGTGTATAGATTCCTTTGGCTTGTGAAAGACACATCAGTCACAGCTCCATTCAGGATCAAGTCTAGCCTGTTTGTGACACTCAGTGTCACAGGCAACAAGTAATACATCCACAGTGGGGAGATGACATGTTTCAATGGAGATGCCAAGGTGTAAGCATGGATTAGTTCAAGTGACCTTTTCTTGGCAGGTGACTCAGAAGGTGTAAAATGGCTCAGCAGACCCCATGGGAATACATCTGGGATTTTACTCCTCTGCCCTTACAAATGAATTAATTAATTGCTGGGTTTCATCCTTTTAATTGCTGTAATACTAATTTCTGTTCCAGAAGAAACCAGAAGGGTAATGATGTGCAGTTTCACAAATAGGTTTTTTCTTAGGAGAGTTTGTCTCTGTGCCTAATACATATTTTAGAACGTAATAGTTACAGGTTTTCAGAATATTTTTACTTCTCTTTGCAGGAAAAGAAAATGGGGTTCAGAGTTCCTTACAGGAAAGCTATAAAATAACTTCTGCTTCATAGCAAAGAAATATTTGCAATATTTATAATGCTTGCACTGTTTTTCTTCAAAACAACTCTCATCTTTTGTTACCATTTAGGAAAAGGCTATCACTACTCTTTTACTTTCAGCTACTTCAGGTGAGGCTCAAGCTCTTTTGTGGGTGCCATATAGGTTAAAATTATTTCTAAATTATATATAAATTCTAGAATGAAAAATGGTTATTTTCTTCTGCCTTCAAAGCTGATTGCTTGCCCTTTCCCCAGCTGTTCATTTACATTTTTGAAAAATCTCTTCCAACTTTATTGAAAAGAACATTTTGTAAAAGATGGAGAACAAGAAAAAGCAAAACCCTCGGGAACATCGGGTCAATTTATTGACAGGAATTTGGTGCTATTTGGGGAGATGGGGTTGAAGAATATCCCTTTTCTGTTCCCTGCTTGTAGGAGCCTGGATTCCATGTGAGGCAGTCCTTTTGTTGTCTGTTCTGTAGTACAGTTGCACTTGTTAGTGGGAGGAACATGCAGGGTTGGCTGAGAAAACAGAGCTCTGTGAGAATCTGAGCCAGTGAAGGGTGGAACTCTGGGAAATCAGCTCCCCCATATTTCAAACCTGTGCTCAGTGAAAGGGCAGTCTGCAAAGCAAAAGAGGATTTGCTGAGGTTAAATCCTGTCTGAAATTCTGTACTTCGAAAAGTTCTCCATCTATTCAGGCTGATGACGGGTTTTCTTTGCGTACAAAAACTAAGCATACATCCCACTTAATTGTTCATGATAACTTTTAGGGTATGTTTATCCTAACAGGGAGACAACAGGTTTATCAGGTCTGCTTGAGATTCAGGAGCAGAAGCAGACAGAAATTTTTACACCTTCATTTTTATGGAACTTTGGTAAAAATTAATTTGGATCAAAACTTTTTTTTTTTTTTAACAAAGAGGAAGAAAGAAAAAAATGTATGATTTTCCAGAAGGTGCCTGCTGCTACTGAATGAAAATTCATCTTAATGTAAGCCTCCACCTAACCACTTTGTCAACCATCTTTTCCTGCCTCTCCTCATGATTATTTTTGAACAAAATTAAGCACCTAAGGCAAAGTACTGAAAAGCTCCCAGGGTTATTTGCTTAGGGAAGAGTGCTTTACTAGTGGCCTTGACTCAAATTGGCAATATTCTGCTGCATTGTATGATATTTGAATTGTGGGGGTTTATAACCACTATTCAGGTAAATAATGTAGTGCCAGGTAAGAGATACAAAGAGGTGAATTGAATGATATTTAATCATAGCTGAGTCTGCTACTCAGGCTCCTGGAGTGGCAAAAAAATTACCATTACCACAATGACTTTTGTGTGTGACTATTAGCCATGCTTCAATCCAAGCTTGACAAAGATGCAGTTCCAATATTTGTCTTTATAACCACAGGCCCTTTTTGAAGCTATTTATTTGTCCATAATGAAAAGATCAGATATTTTGCTCTCCTCGGGTGTGTTTATTTTTTCTCAATTTCCTATTAACGGAAAAAATTCTGGGAAGCTGCTTTACAAGGGCTCATGAATGCCCATTTCTGGAAGGTCAAGACACACATTCCTGGCTGCACCACTTTAAGACACAACCTCTTGCTGACTGCAGTGTAGTGCCTGCCTGTTGTGCTTCCAGTGTCCATGACTTGGTCTAGTGTGGTTATTTTGCTCACAGCAGGTTGGAGATCTGCACCATGTGCTGATCTTATGATCTGCACCATGTGCTGATCTCCAGGACTGGGGAATCAGTCACCTCCAAATTGTGACAAACAGTTGGAGCAGTGACATCCTGGACCCCACAGCTCCACTCAGGCAGGGTCTGACAGGCTGCTGACCACGAGTGTAGACTGAGCTGAGCTGCCTAGACCTGGATTTGTCCACCCCAGGTTTAGCTTTTCTGCTTGTTGATAATGTTTGTCCTTACATACCTTGAGTAACTCTGTGAGGGCTCATTTACTTGCAGCACTAAACTGCTTAAAAAGGAACGTGTTGCCAATGTATATTTTACCTCTGGATTGCAGTGTGTTTTTCCCATGGTTAATTTTCATGCATTCAGACTCTCTTCTTAAAGGGAAACTCCAGAAGTCTGTGGGACAGACAGCTTTAAAAATGTTTCTGAGAGAAATGAGGTTTGACTTATGTCTTCAATTGCTGTGGTATTTGAGGACTGAGGAAGATAATATCTGGTGTCTCTTCAAACACTGCTTTGTAAAAAATACTTCCACTCCAATTGCTTCTTGCAGCCTCTGTTAAACTCTGTTTAAATGTTATGGAGTCTGCCTAGTCTACATTGTATTATGCAAATTAGAGGTGGGCAACTCATTCCACAGTATGGGTAAAAAAGCATCATTTCAAACTAATCCTTTGCCTGCACTCAGAGAAACCAAATAAAAATACAAAGGTAAAAAAGAGCAAAGCTTCACTCAAGACCAGAGAAGTGACAGCTCCCTATTTGAAGAACAGCTCTGTGGTTATGCCTGTACAAGTAAATGCAAACTTGAATGATCTCAGTTGAAGATATTCTTTCTTCTTCCTCCACCTGTATTGTTGTTCTCAGGCTCTTGAACAACTGCTGTGATCTATAAAATAGTTTAATTTATATTCCTTCCCCCTACCAGTAAAATTTTTATTTCTTACATCCTCTTAGGAACAAATTGAAGGAAAACAAAGTCATAATATCACCACTAAAATCATTCAGCATTTACAAAGAATGATCCTCTAGTGTATAAGAAGCAACTCTGCTGCTTTTTCTGGTCAGGAATACCTGTGGTAGATCTGAGTGCAGTGTGTGCCTGTGGTACCTGTAAATCAGTTATATATATGTGTATTATATACATCTGCAGAGGTAGTGCATGACAAAGTGTGAAATCATGAATACTGCACAATGGAGGATGATACTACACAGCTTAAAGATAAAGGATAATGGCATTCCTCTCAAATAACATGCTAGTAAACCTATGAGGAGATGTAAGATGTCTTCGTTGTTTCATATGGTAATAAGCTGTGCATGCATGTGGTTTTCATAATGATAGATGGATATAGAATATTATATGAGCAGTTCAAGAAGGAACTACCTGTTTATATTGAATAATTTCCATATGAATGGTTTAGGGTTGTGGGTTTTCTTGCTTTGCTTTTATGAGATCTGCAGTTTACTTCTAACACCAGCTTCTTATCACAAGCTTGCAGCCACACAACCCGATCTCATCAGATCAAACAAGTTAAATGTAGTCAGATCCGGTCAATACTTAGGTGAGAAATTTCCAAGGTAATTTGAGAATGCACTGGGAAACTGCTGTGTATCAGTATTCCTCTCTTGCCAGCACTGAACAGGCATCTCCCCTGTTATTGGGGAGTTCAGTTGATACATGGTTCTTCATCCTCACCCTAAATTGTCCTTTATCAATGCCAGGTACAAGTGGCTCCATTTGTCAGCGTGTATGTGATCTACCAAGAACCTTTGGTGATGAAAGGTACTAGGTAAGCAATGGTGCCAGCTCAGATGTTATATTTCATGTTTTATAGTAGCCTTCTGCAGCCCTGATATAGTAAATCCCAACAGAATGTTAATTTTGAATGACCATTTAGGTCAGTCTTTGATTGAAGTGTGCAGACCACTGTTTCCTTGTCAAAAATGCTTGTGCAGAATCAGAAGAAGTGCTGGCAGAAGGACAAGATAAAGCAGCATTTCTATTATCATCTGTGAGATAAAACAGAATTATCATGGCTTTTTTTTTTCTTTAATTCCTTTATAAGCTCTTATTTAATTGACTGATAGAACTTAACTGAGAACTGGAGGTGGACATTGCAGGTTTCTGTTTGCTTTCACTCTAAGCCAGTTGATATAACATTTCTTTGTAACACCTACAATTCCACCTCTCTTGGAGAAAATGTATGGGATATCTCTACATAAGAACTGTATATTATAATAGCTAAGAGCTATGACAGAGAATACTGATTCACTTGTGCTCATCAAGCTATAAGACAGCATCAGCACAGAATGAAACAAAAGGCTATCAAACCTGTTGCCAGAGGAAAATGAGGATTACATACAAATAAACACAAAGTACAAATGAAAGATGTGAGTAGGCTTATATAATGAGAAAGGGGGAGCCCAACAAGCTTCTTTACTGTTTAATGCCATACTCCAAAGGCAAATATTACAGCTAAGTTTTCAAAGCACAAAAAGTCATGGTTTTAGTCTGTATTTTTACCCTGAATAAATAACAAAGCCATGGAGCAATTTCCTGAACTGACTGCACAGAAAGAGACATACAGCAATAAAAAAACCAACCCAAAACATTATTAGTGTGATTGTAATTGTGGTTATGTAATCACAATTAATTTTCTTGTTCTAAGACAATCGTCATCCCACTGTTGTGAAGGAAAACCACACCAGAAGTGCTATTAATTTGGGGATTCAGTCTGTATACTGCATCAAAATGCTGGTGCCTGTGCTCTGAGAACTTCCAGTGAACATATCCCTTTAGGGCAAACAGTAAAACAAAGTCAGATGTCAATCATTCATAAATCTCTTGTATTTGTATATAAATCTGGGTAGGAACTCTGATTGCATAAAAAATGTACGTACACTTATAGAAAGAACAGAGAAATGAAGTCTCTCTTCGTTGATGGTGTTTCTTTCAGTTTGGAAGGAGAAATATTCCCATAAACATTCTGGATACTTTGTAATATGCACTTTTGCACTATTTCCTTCCTCTGGTCCTAAACAAGGATTTCCAAAACCTTTAAAGCACAGACAAGTTTGCTTATGACTTTTAAAATTGGATTTAGGTAAGGAAGTCCAATTTATAGAAGCTTGGAGAGGTTTTGTTAATACCAGGCATATCTGAATATGCCTGTCTTTGTACCTTTGCAGGATTTCACATTGCCTAATATAATGTTGGTCATGGTTTTAATTTTTCCTCAAAATGGATCTCTTTTATGTCTGCTATTTACCATCCTTGCCAGAGTCATTGAGCACAAGAAATGCAGTATCTCCAAGATGCAGAAACTGCTTTCTTCCTTGCACTCATGTAATATGTAATGGATGGTTTTAAGAAAGGATCTTTACTCTGTGCTTTACCTATTCATGTGTAGGATTTTGATTTCATTTGAAATGAAAGGCGTAAACCTCAGGTCTGAAAACTAATAGAATTTCTGCATTTACCTGCTGATCCATAGCCTTTAGGTTAGATTGTGTGTCAGCCAGCAGTCAGCTTGTTGAATGAAGCAATACTTTAAAACTAAAATGAAAAGATTTCTGTTATATGTAGCCTGACACCAGATATGAAGGCAGATTTCTGGTGGCTTATTATTGGAAATATTTTCCAGTGTGTCTGATAAGCGAGGCTGAACAAGCCATGGGAAGCAGACCTAATCAGATAATGCTGACTTGCAGACCAGAAAAAAAAGAGAAGAAATGTATTTTGCTTAAGTGTTATGCCTTCTCTTGACAAAACTGAGGACAAAATGGCTAGTGTAATGACAAAAGGTGCTGCAGAGAGCAGAGAGTAAACCTGCTGCTTCATGAGGGTGGCTGTTGCATCTAAACCTGTTTGCTTGTGCATATTCATTGTCTGTGTTACAGAAGGTTTATGTCTAAGTGCTTGAGTGAGTTGGCACTCTGGAGATGGGGCACATAAAAGGCACTGGGAGAACATCAAGCTGGATCAGCCCTTCATTTTTCAACAAGTCTAGTTATTTTTTCGGAACTTCAAAGGAATTCAAGATGCAGACTTAGGAGAGAGTCCCCATGAGGGGTCACGTGCTGTGCTCTGCTCAGGCTCTCAGTGCTGCACATCCTTCGTGGAAATACACTTGGACACCGAGAACAGTCACAGGATAAGCAAATTCTCAGTATGACTAGAGGAGCACTCATGATGCTGCAAGGTGGGGGACAAAGGAGGGTCTTGTAGAAAACCCTAGAAAGAATTTCCAAAGAACTGAAGCGAAAAGATTCCTTTGTTATTTCTGAGCCTTAAGTATGAAGTGGGATTAACCACAGATTGATAGTTAACACAGAAAGGTGTTTAACAGAGCTTCATATTTTATGTGTTCAGATTGAATGTAGATAATAGATTATGTCAAATGCAAACATAGGGCTGTATTAATGTTACATGACAAATGTGCATACTTTTATTTGTGTGCCTGGAGACATTAAAAAAGAAATTGTTGGAAGATCCTCTTATTTCTAAATTTTTTTGAGAGCAGCTCAGTTCTTGGCTTTGTACCTTAAATGTCTCTGCTCAGTGGAAAATTAATTTAATTGCATAAAACCTACTCTGTGCTGATTTTTCTAGACAACTACTATAAGATTAAAGTTTTAAATGGATTGAGTGTCCCTATAAGTATATTCACATTCATACATGTCTGGATTAAACATGCCATCTGTGCCTTCTACTTTATTTTTCTCACTGTATATTTGGAATTCGAAATAACATTTATTTTGTGAGGAAAAAAAATCAATAAATCATTTCAGTTGTCCCACACTTTGTATAACTAATTGTAATTAGTAAAATGTTTGTGTTGGCAAGGGCTTATCAGGCAAATAGCATGAAGACACACAGAAAAAGCTTTATAAAGAATGATGTTGTTTTTTAAACCTAACTGTGACGCTATTTCTGTTATAGTGTGTGATTGAACCCTTAATTTTTGATCTGGTTCTCCTTCCAGCTGTGTAGCTAATAGTGTAACCTGAGGTTCTCTGTAATGCAACTGCAGAACAAATTTTTGTCAGTTCTAAATTTTACAGGAGTCTCGAGTCACCTACGTTGTGGCAAGTGGGTTGTAGTTTCTACTTTTAATCAATTAGCCTGTTTTAATGTTTCTTACACAAATCTTGTAGAGAAAAACTCAGTTAGTTATGAAATCCTGAATTTTGGTGCCAGGGGAGCAGCAACAGCCTGCTCTGGTGGACGTTGCCTGGTGTGTGGCCTTCTAAGGAGCAACTTGTCTGCAGAATTCAGTGGCAACAAAGCCAAGTCTTAACTAGCTGATACTGGGGATCACCAAAAAGGTGGTGTCACTAAGAGCAATATAATATATGCAGAAGAAATCAGAGCATTTATTTGTAAAGCAAAGGACCACTCTCCTGCTTCATGAATGTGTTCTGATAACTGGGGTTCACTGGAAATATCATATCCCTGGTGCTGAGTTCTTCACCACTTTTGATAACAAGGCAGTAGCTTACATTGACAGTGAGCTGGCTAGATGATTAGCCAGATAATTCTTGAGTTTACTGTTCTCAAAGAGCTGGATTGTGAAAGACTCAGAAAATTAACTTATTTGCTACTTCAGTTGAGAGCAGAGAAGCCATAAAAATTTCACTGCCATTCGAATAAGTATGGTGATTTTTCTCAAAGCTTCCACTTGTACTATTACCCACTTTTTCTAAGGGCTGCCCTCTGAGAGAAGAACTTGTGCCATTCTTTGTTCTGCCAAATATATCTGTCCCCAATCAAGGTGCTGCCCTCAACGTAAATATTTGTGCCAGGGCACAAAAGCAAAGAGAAATATTTTGTTCCTTTTATACTTTAAGGAAAAGTTAATCTGGAGAAAGCTACAATAGTAAAAGGGAATGCAACATCTGTGTTAATTAGCAGTTCATCTTCAAAGCTTGACTGATGGGTTACATTATGGCCTCTTGCAATTGAATTAAAATTCAGACCCACACAAGTTCTATTTTTACCTCCTTTTTCCGTATCAGAATAATTTGTCTGGATTTGAGATTTCATTTTTGCTAAAAATATTGATGTTCCGTAATGTAAAATGAACTTTTGGTTAGTGCAAACAGTCAGTGGAGAGAAGAGCACTGTGGCTGCAGATGCAGTTTCAGAGAATGTGGCTTTACAACATGATGTGGTGTTGGGGATCAGGGTATGTACATTCTCCAAGGAATCTGTTCCTGTTGGTTATTTGACAGTTAAGCTCTTTGGGTCAAGGGCTGTCGTGTGTGGGTGTGCAGTGCCTGCACACTGAGCATTCACAGTGCTGCTGTAATGTAAGTAATCAGTAATTTAGCAACAAATTAGGAATTAGTTTTAGGATACCTGGCAACACGTTGGTGAATTCCATAGTTGGGGTGAGACAAGTTGTTGATAGAGGAGTACACACTGATGAAGACCTTATCTGCTTGAGTTCTCTTTTTCCAGTGAATATTTTCTGTTCAAAAATGATACTTCCCATTAATATTCTGGCCCTCTATAACCTTTTTTTTTGGATGGGCATCCATCCTGGTGAAAAGCAAAGTTCTCAGATAAATGGGAAATGTAGGGAGAACAGTGTAACATCGCCCTCCCTTCCATGGTAACATCAAAGAGGCATTGATTGAGCTACCACAGTGACTGCAGAACGTGGAAAATTTAAAAGGGAATCAGCTGAGGTGCATCAGTGTGATTTCTGTCAGCTGACTATCTGGTCCAATGTTCTTCCCACTTCAGTAAACAGACTTAGGGTACAATCTTGTGCTAGCTGTTCTTTCATTTTTGCCATAGCAATAAACCAAAATATCCTTATAAAAGCCTCTGCTCACATTGCTATGTCACAGACATACAATGTGCACCTTTGCAAAGTTGTATCATATTTTTTTGATTTAAGCATAAAAAAGACCCAACCTGGTAGAAAATGTTTTTATGAAAAATTTGAGCTGCTTTCAGACAAGGTTAAGTGAACTCCCTTCAGGATTTTGTATTGAGAAGGTAAGAACTAATCAAGAAATTTCTTCTCTATTCACCTACAATACATTTCACTAAAATATGCAGCTAGGAGTAGTGAGTGCCCTTTAATACCAGAAGAAAAGGGTGGGAAAGCCTCCTTAATTAAATCTCTTCAGGGATCCTGGATTAACT
The DNA here is from genome assembly GCA_035041135.1 of Platyrinchus mystaceus. Taxonomy (NCBI): domain Eukaryota; kingdom Metazoa; phylum Chordata; class Aves; order Passeriformes; family Tyrannidae; genus Platyrinchus; species Platyrinchus mystaceus. The sequence goes on from JAWWLV010000005.1 coordinate 11,563,336, forward strand.
GCAGCTCTGTTTAGTTTATGTCCTCCCTGTAGAAAAATGTGCAGACCCAAGACAGCAAATATTGTTTTAAATGTCAATGCAGGAAAAAGGCATTGTTATATTTTGGGTTTTTTTCCTTCCACTTTGCAGAGTTTTTAGTTTTGATTCATTTTTGGTTACAAAGGATGCAAATCTAAATCCTTTAGTACTCCCTTTCACGTTGTGTGAAAACATTGATCCAGCACTCAGCAAACTGGATGCAGCTACTGGTGAAGAGCAGAGCACATAAAGCTGCCCTACAGGGGTCTGTGGCACCAGCCCTGAAACCTGTGTCAGGTTTTCAGATGTCATTTCCCTTTGTCACAGCCACCAGGGCTTGCAGAAAGTCCTTGGCATAGCCTAGTCCAATGGAAAGTGGGGAACAGTGGGATAGATGATGCCAAAACTACCTTGAAGGCTTGAGTAGCATCCAGGGAAATTTTGGCATTACCTTCCATTTGCTTTAACCACTTCAAGAAGAAGCAATTGGTTGTAATGGTCGACACTCCTGTGGATCCTCTTCTGATTTAAACATCCATTTGCCTATCAGCAAAATGAGGTGCAGATGGAAATGTGTGGAGCCACTGACACTTCTCCTTCTGCACAGAGTGGGTCGAGGTTATTTGCAATTGTGCATAAACTACCTGAGCTCAGATCCCAGGGAGCAAGTGCAGCCTGGGCACTCACAAAAGGCATCTTCTACTGGTAACTTGAGTGCACACAATATCAGACCACAGTTTGCACCTAGGAAAGGGAAAATAACAAATTCTTGATTCAAGAGAAGCCAAGAGAATATGTATTTCTGGAAAGAGCAGGATTAGGGAAGAGATTTGGGAAGAAAAAAAAAAAAGATTGGAATTGGGATTTGCTGCTCTGTAAACAGTTTTCACCAGGACCACAGTTTGTACCTGAAGAGTCAGTGTGACCTGTAGAAGCCCAGTAGCTGTAAGAAATTTAGCTGCCAACCCGTGTTCTCTACAGGGAATGCCTTTCATCTTGAAAAGATCAGCACAGGTTTTCCTGCATGAGAATCACCTCAAAATAATATATGTAAGTGCAATATATAGGCTGGAGGGCAGAGTTTACAATTATAATTCTTTCTTCTTGTTTCTCTTCTGTGTGCTTTGCAGCAAGCTGGATCTCTGTGATCCCCCTTTTGTTCTCTGTGCTCAGCAGCACAGGCATCTGAAGGAGCTCTCTCTGCCTGGGTGAAATAACTTCCTTCTCTGGTTGCCTGAGTTCACAGCTGAGCTGAGATGCATCAAAGTCAGGTCAAGGAATCAGAAATAAGGAAACTACAGAAGCCTGGGCAGAAGAAGTCGATTTCCTTAAACTGCTGCCTTTTTTTTCCCCCCTTTGTTTCAGGTTTCCATGCTTACTTTGAAAAGGGAGGAAAAACATAATAATAAAAAAAAAAAGTACACAACACAAAGATTGGAACTATATGCATAAATTAAATACCAAAGCAGATGCCACAGGTCTTTCAGTACTTGTAGTAACTTGTTTCTAATGTTGTTTTTTCGTGTCTTACCAAAAATCGTTCATAGTAAATAAAAAAATTTTGGTCATTTTTTAATTAGATGCAGTTAAACACAAAGCCATCATTTCTCTGCTCCCTTTTGTGATCAGTGTCCTTCCTGTCTTGCCTTCAGTGCCATTTTGACATGGGATCTTGTTGCATCTCTTTTTAAATGCGATTTCAAGGGAGGTTGTCATGGGCTACTTTGTGGCCTCTACTGCGGGTTTGTAGCAAATTCAATGGACTGAAATGAACAGAAAGCCAATATTTCTGCAGATTAATTGAACAGCATGCCCCCCAACCCCAGTTTATTTTCAGGATTCACTGTAGGGCTGATCTGCCACGAGTCTGGGCTGGCAGGAGCGCATCACTGCTCCATCCCCAGGTACATCTTGCTGGGCACAGCCACTGCCTGCATCTGGAATGTGATCTGTGCTGTTCATAATGCATTCCACTTGTTTCAGCCTTGCATAAAACTGTGCAGGATGGATAATAAAACATCTGTCTGTTTATAAATGTTTCACTCTTCAGAATGACCTGAAGCACAACGTGGGCTTTTGAATGTGTGAGACAGGCTGCTCACTGCTGGAGGGGCATGGCTGTTTATTATTAGATGTCCTGCATCATTCTGGAATGCAAAGCAAGCACATGAGTGTACACACACACACACAGACAAGGGAGTGAATAATTATGATAAACAGCTGCCTAACAGGTATCTTTATAAGGCAGAAATAACAACCATTTTTACCAGGTGAAATCAATTCTCTGTGCTTGCATTTTCATTGCCCTTCTCGTGCTATTTTTCCTGCAGAAAGTATGTAATGAAATAATTAGCAACAAAGCACTGAGTCTTAGAGAATACAGAAATAAATCTAGGCTAGTGCCAATATCCTTCAGCATTTAGAGTCTTACCAAATGTACTTTCTTTTCTCCTCTCTGGCAAGAGAAGTGTACGTGCTCCTCAAAGGAGAGGTGAGAGCCTTGCTCTTCTCTTAATGGTGGTGAATTTGTCTGTCAGCTCATTCTAATCTGTCATTTACAAATCTACTTCTGATTTGAAGAGGAAGGCACAGATCAAAACTGAGACTTGGAGAATGTGAGTGTTTAATTTGGCAAAGCAGAGGAGTTGTTCAGCAGCTGGACTCGGAGATGCTTCCTCAGGTATCTTAGTTTGTTTAGACCAATACTCTTACTTATTTATTAATCAAGAGGCCTGACAAGCTGCTGCAAATAAAGCTGCTGCTGATTCAGTAGTTTGGTAGGAGAGTCATCTGAGGATTGGAGTCTATAAACAGCCTTTATGAAAAGATAAATTTTTTTGTCAATTAATTGGCCTGGAGAATTTTGTCATTTCAATCTGTCGTTGTTGAATTTTACTTTACTACAATATTTTGAAATTAAGTAAAAAAGGAAAAGTGCCTGTCTGATGCTTTTGGCAAGCTCTCTGTTAATTAATGGCTTTTTGAAGTACTAAATTTCTCGTTTTTTATCTTAATTAACAGTCTTAATTGACCTTCTGTGATCCCTAGTTTCTCCCGAAAGAATTAAAAAATCGCCTTCTAAATTCTTTTCTGCAAACAGATTGACATGCAATTGCTTGTCTACAGATCTTCTCTGCCTTCACAAACTTTTTTTTTCTTTTTTTCCATTTTTATTCTTTTACCACTGAAGTCCCCACTGGAAATTACAGTCCATTGAACCGTAGAGCTAAAATTGATTGTGCACATAAAAAATCCTGGAACAACTGAACAAAGAAAAGAATTTCCTGGAATAATCAGAACTGAACTTCCTGGTGAAACCCAAACACAAGTGACAACGAAACTTTTACCTGGTTTGAACTCACCTGGCCTTGATCACTAAGGCAATATTTTATGTTCCTCCATTTCAGTTGCCAACATTTTTATGGGGCATTCTCTATTCTGCCTTCTTTATATCAATTTCTTCTGCTTTTTGTGGAGTGTTGGAAAGTTAAAGCTAAAGAGCCCTGTCTAATTGCTTCTGGTTTTAAATTAATTTTTAATTAAAGCTTTATGTATCACACATCACGATTCCAGCAATCCTAAATGTGCCTTTTGCCATTTTCTTCTAAAACATAGAAGGCAACTCTCTTTTTTTAACATGTTGTGGGAAACTGCAGCCCGTTCTTTCTGCTGGAGTTTATGAAAGGCAACACTAAAAATGTAAATTCTATGTTGAAACTTTCAAGTAACTGTTAATCTTGGAGCTTACTTTTATATTCTGGGATTAAATAATGACATTTTAAGCATTTAAACCTTCACTAAGAGCAAGATAAGCAAGCATATACTTCATTTCAAGCATCTTAACTAAGTGGATTCCACTGGTCTTTTCATGTGTTTAATGTTAAGCATATGCCTATTTACTTTTCTGAAATGCTGGATGGTATTTAGCAGAGTGAGTTAGAACCAATAAGTGACATTACTTTAAGAATCCTAATAAAGTAGGAGGTATGCAAAATAAGCTTTCATTTTTAAGACAAAGTAACTTTTCACGAGCATTGCCTTTTTATTGCTGCACCCAGCTGTAAATCATGTCTTGAAAGCAAAGCCATCCTTTAAAACCCATTTTTTGAAAAATAGTGCATTATTTTCTCCTGAGCTGTTGAGACAATTTCCTGCCTGGATTTGGTGCCCCATTAATTTTAGACTATTAAAAAAAAAAAAAAAAGTCACAGTGAGCAATAGGAAACAATTTTGGATTTGTTGCACACACATATATCACAGCAGATCTGCCTGTTGTAGTTCTACACATGATGTTTTACCAACTCCTGTTTTCCCTGTTCTGGGATTAATGTCCTCCTTCCCTCAGATTTGTACAGTAACACAGCCTTATGCTACACATAAATGGGGGATTTTTTTTTTCTTTTCAATGTGTAAAATTTGAAATTTGAATGCAATTACAGTAACAAGAGGAAGTCTTTTCTAATGAGTCTCAAAAATCCCTGGCCAAAAAGCATGTAAAACTCTCCTGTAGAGAGAGAAATTGAGTGCACAGTGTTAGCATAATAGCAAGGGCTGAGACATTGCTTTGCACTACAGTTTTATGGGATGATATTTTAAAAGGTATTCAGAAATTTATGGCTTTTTAGGGACAGCTAAAATTGTTTTCACATTTCTAATATTGCTTGCATTAGAATTCCGAAAGCGGGTTTATGGTATCGGATTGAATTCTAAGGTGTTACCAAATCATCCAGAATCCCCACTGCTTAAGTGCATTCCCTTGTATCCCTGTGTATCTTCAGAGGAAAAAATGGGATGAATATAAGTGCTTTGTTTTAAAGTGTGTAATCTGTATTCTGTCATGTACTTCATCTCCCAGGAAAGGTACCTGGGAACTCACTCTGGTGTTTTTATTTATCCTGCCAGTGCAGTATATAGATGAGAGGACTAAGGTCCAATGGTGTTAAAACAGGACATGAAATATTGATTAATTCTTTTTTAAAATTCCTTTTTCCTCCTGAGTATAGCAAATTTCACTTGCTACTGTCAATATAGTGCTCTCCAATAAACCTCCATTATCAGAAGGGTCCTGATCTTCATCATGTTCTTATAAATGGTTATTATGATTCTAAAAGGCTTTAAAAGCTCAAGGCTAGTGTTTTCCTGGTGCAAGAGCAGAAAGCAAGTTAGAAGCAGTGCAGCCTTTTATCATGGCAGAATGTTACTCTAAAAAAACATGGATTGGGAATTCTCTTTGCTGGACAGGACCATAACATTCGAGTTAAAGACATGAGGATCCTAATGGGGCAGATAAACAGATGTACAATTTCATGGCTATAAAGCTGTCAAATAAAGAAGCACAGTTATAGTGGGTATCCACTTAAGGAAACATGGGGATTTGACACCCTGCCTTTGGTTCCCACTTGTCACTCTTCAGTTTAAATTAATCCTTTATTTATTGTTTCCAGTATGGTCCTTTACAAAAGCAGCTAAACATCCTTAAGTGTTTCCCAGAGCAAAAGGATGTTTCAGGAAAGGTGGGGATAAAAGTTCACACCAGCTCACTGATGTAGGAGAACAGACATGGGCAAAGAAGAGAATATTTTAACTATTTTCAGGGTTCTTGGACTCAGCTCTGGGAATTGAGATAATTGTTTTTCACTTTAGAAACTAAGGTTTATTTAAACTGGAGTGTACTGGAATTTCTTTAGGAATGTAAAGCTCTTGGAGTTTTCCTACCATCCATAAAAAAAGGTATTCATCAGAGATGGAATTTGAATCTCAGACCTGTGTGTGCCAGGTAAATGTCATTATAAAGGTTGTGCAACTACTTTTTCACCCGTCATCCTAATTAGTGGTTAGTTCAGCTTGAGCAAGGAAGTAACACAGAATCTGAGCCAAAAGCCATTGACTGGCACATTTACCTGGGAGGCAGGAGACCATAGCACGTTCTTGCTCTGAACCAGGGAGAGACACCTGAAGTTGGTTCATCTGTCTCACAGCAAAGTTGGGGTTTATAGGCTGGATAAGCTGCTATAGGATTTTTTTTTTTTTCCCCCCACATCAAAGTTTTACTCCTACCCCAAGATGAAAAGGTTTTCAGAAGATTTAGTCGGTGGGAATAACTGATTAGCACATAGGTCTGCTTGGGAGGTCTCTGGCAGCAAAACTTAATTGTGTGCAAACCTTAGGCTGCTTTAACTTCTGATGCAGAACAGACTGTTCCCTGCCATACCCAAAGGCTGAGGGCTTACAGTTGTGGCAGAAAGCTAATACATCCCCTCCTCTCACTCACACCCTGCTCTATTGAGATGGTGCTCAATTAAGATGGTTTTATGACTTTCATGATATCTTTCTTTGGAAATTAGGCAAGCTTTTTATGATTTTAAGATAATTGTGTCCATTTATTTCAGTCAAACTGAAAGCAATACATGCACAATGCTGGACTTGAACCAGTTTGGAAGCAGTGAGAGCTAAATGTGTTCTTACTATTCATGAGGTTTTAAAGCAGTGAGTCTTGCATGCCCAGGTTATATGACTCCCAGTCCCCAACTGGTAACATTTGCTTGAGTAGAGCAAACAGGATTTGGTTTGTGATTAACAGGGTTCACACAGCCAATCTGTGAGTCAAAACCTTACACATGTAATTTTTCTCACTCATGCAGGTAATGTTTTTGGACTGATTTAACATAAATAGTTATTTGAGCCAAGGCAATCAATCTGGGCACTATCCTCCTGTGTTTTTCTCTCTGCTATGTTATCTCAAGAAATGATAACACAAAATTATGTAAAGGGGTATGCACAGAATTTTGGTTTTCAGAACCTTCTATTAGATGGTTTTCTATCAAAATATCCATGAAAGTTTCATTACTGTGTGAAAGTTGAGGATAGCCCACTGCAGATGAAGATTTTGCTTGCAGAAGAGGATGGTGCACACAGCACAAATTCTGACAGTAGTTTGTATTTTGGTGGACATCTCATTTTACAAACCCTACTAATTGCTATCTTTCAGATGGGAAAATAAGTTCTTTTTTTTGTCTTATAGGAGATGCATCATTTGACTTCAGATATTTAACATGGTGTTTTTTCTGTGGACAGTAGCTTGAGGCCCCAAGCTGGGAAGAATGAGAGCATATCTCTAAATAATTCAAAGTAATTGTATGGTTTTGACAGATTGTCAAGTTGCTTAATGCCTTTTGTCCCAGGCAATAGATTATATTTCTTTGATAAAGTGTTGATAATTTCTCATTGCAATTTGTTTTGTGTATGTTGTATTTTTACAGAGTCCAGTCAGGTTCATATCTCAGTACGGGTTGGTTTACCTTAATTTTGGCTATGGATGCCTGCTATGGAATTCACGTCTATGGGATGATAAATGACACCTACTGCAAGTAAGATCACAGGAAATTATTTTCATGCATCTACAATTCTGATGTCTTGTCAAAATTTCACAATTGATTTTAATATCATAAATCCAAAAAATGGATCAGGCAGTCATTTCCCAGTGTTTTGCATTGATGTGACACTATTGTCAGCATATTCACTCCTGATATGGCATTTGCTGTTGATAAAATAAAAACATTTACCAAATCTAGCATCAGATGTCACAAGTAACTATTTTTAATCAGAGATCTTTTGCAGTTTCTGAATTAGCTGGAAACAAAGTATGCTCATATTCTTCTGATAAAAACAGACTTGCTTCCCCTGCTAAAACAAATCTAGACAGGAAAAACTATTATTTTCTGAATACCAAATACACCTGGAAGTGAAGGAAACTGATTAGCCCAGGATAGTTACCTGAAATTACATTTCACCTCCATTGAGCAACCCACTTGAACTTTCTAGGTTATATATGGCTTGTTTTGAGTAGTAGAGGTTTCTAATTAGATAATAAAACAAGTCTTGTGAGCTTTATCACCATAAACTGGCATAAATTCCAACCAACTCCCGTTAGTGACCTTACAGTGACAGTGGATTAATCACGTCGTCAGAAGTGTAACTCTAAACACGATTTTTTAAAAGCCCGAATTAAACGCTTCAATCTACGGTGTATGGTAGAAAAATATAAAATGAAACTATTCCTCATTTGTTCAGTAAAGCAGGAATAATGTATGATACTGGTATGTACACATCTATAGTTCTGTACCCAGGCTGGTTCAAGTCTGGCATGTAACCAGTCCAGTGGCTCCTCAGCTCCTCAAGTCAAGTCCTTGTGCAGATCCTCACTCCACATTCTGCTTTACTCCAGTGCCAGGCTCGTTCCTGGCAGACCCTAAAACAAACAAACAATGGAATTTGAGTCACAGCTGTCTAATTAGGATATCTTAACATCAGAGACTGGCTTTTTAGAACTTGCAGATCTCACTGATTGAGTCATCCAGATGGAGGGAACATATGCTGTTCTTTGTTTATGGAAACGCAGTAGGCACCCCGAGATGAGGGGTGGCAGGACTGGGGGTGTCCTCAGAGCCAAGCCAAGCTGGCATTGCATAGCCCTGATGGAAAACCAGTCAACAGCATGATAGCACTTGAGTCTGTTGGCAGCAGGGAAGGATGGCTTTCCTTAAAGCTTAATTCTGACTGCATTACCTACTTATAATGGATTATGCAGCCAGTTGGAGAACCAGATTCAGCAGCTGGGACTATCCAGTGAGAAGGCTTTGCTTAGGGATGGAGCCTTGTGGACTGAGTTCTCCCAGGTTAAACAAAATAAGAGCCAGCCCATCAGCTTCTTACTGACTGATGAGATCAGTGCATGCTGAGAGACACACTGAGCTACATTTTCCATAGGGAAATTCATAGAAATCATGATGCAGTGAGAGCCCTTATACATTTTAGCAAAGGAGCTCAAGTGCTGATGCATGGGAAGGATTTCAGATCATTCATAGAATCACAGAATCATTTAGGCTGGAAGAGACCTTTAAGATCATGGAGCCCAGTTGTTAACCCAGCACTGCCAGGTCCAGCACTAAACCACACCCCAAGTGCCACGTCTACAAGTCTTTGAAGTACCTCCAGGTATGGGGAGTCAACCACTTCCCTGGGAAGTCTCTTCCAGCGCTTGACAACCTTTTTGGTGAAGAAATTTTACCAAATATCCAGTCTAAACATGAGGCCATTTCCCCTTGTCTTGTTACTTGGGAGAAGAGTCCAACCTCCACCTTGCCACAATCTCCTTTCAGGTAGCTGTAGAAAGTAATAAGGTCTATCCTGAGCCTCCTTTTCTCCCTCAGCCACGCCTCAAAAGACTTGTGCTCCAGACCCTGCCCCAGCTTCACTGGACACCTCAGTGTGTTTCTTGTAGTGAGGAGCCCAGAACTGAACACAGGATTCAAGGTGTGACCTCACCAGCATCAAGTGCAGGAAGACCATCCCTTCCCTAGTCCCGCTGGCCACGCTATTGCTGATACAATCCAGGGTGTTTGTATCCTGTATTCAGGTGCAGTGTATATTTATGCATTTCTTGAAAATAACACTCAAGTATATCTTTTTTTTTTTCTTTTCCCCCTAGGTCAGAAGGCTTTCGTAAAGTTCCCTACCACTATTACGAGCCAGGAAGAGATGAGTGTGAGGAATATTTTCTCCATGAAAACGCTCCCTATGGAGGCCATAGGTTTATCACGGAAAAAAAAGTGTTTGCTAAATGGGCCAAGAAGCACACGATAATATTTACACATCCCAACTGGACAGTGTCTTGATAGTGGTTTTCTTAACTCTCCCTTAACAGCATATTACAAAAATGTCTCAGTTTACAATAGTTTTGCTTACATCTGGCTGGCCTTTCTCAGCCTAGGTAACATTAAACTAAAAAACCAGGCGACAAAGAGGGTGGTGGTTCAGCTGCTAAGCAAAATTAATCATCTGTGGAAGGTTGACACATTGTTTGTTACTTCTTAGGGTTTTACTCCACACTATGCACTTTATACTTTAACTGGATTTTACTTCAAGGCAGGAGCAGTTAAACGCAGAGGAGATTTCCTGTATATACAGGTGCACACAGAGAACATGGTGATCCTTTGAAACTTGTCCATCATCTCAGATATTTACAATTAGTATTCATAGCTCACTGGAAGTACTGCAGCACTAGTGTCCTTTCTAGGATTAGCAGAAATTTTCAACAAGAGAAATATGAGGAAAAATATAGACCTCCAAAAAAAACCCCCAAACACCTGAATACATTGATACATGTGAGCACTTGCATATATGGTAAAATTAGAGATGAGCTAAACATGGTTCTTGAACTGTTTGCAACTCCTGCGTGACAAGATGTGACTTACTCAAGACTCCTGATTAATTCCTAAGTTCTGATCCACCCTGGTCAGGCTGCACCATCTGGGACAATGCAGTTGGCACTGTTTGAAGCTGTTGTCCCATGGTTTAGCTCCAGCAGTGTGGCACTCAGAAAAGACTGTGTTTTGCAGGCCATGATGACCCTTTGGCTGTTGTACCAAGTCTGCTGTCAGTATCCAAACTCATGAGTGAAAAGTTGTCTCATTAATAACTCCATTTACTCTAGTTGTGCCTTTGAGTTGCTCCAATATCCAAATAACAGTACTTTGACAGTATTTCCCATGCAGCCATCATAATTTATTTTAGATCTCCAGTTTCTCCAGCTTTAAAAACAGGGATAGTGTCTATCTACCTCACAAGGGACTTGTGAGGACTAATTTAATTTAATTTAAAGCACTTCCCTGATGAAGAATGCTACAGATCATTTATTCTTTACACAAAAACAATGGTACCTGTCATTTATTCTTGTCTGTTGGGTATTTGAAGAAAGTGACAGCATGTCTGGATCTGATGGCGAATTGTTCTGTGCATCTGCTTTCCTACTGAGGATAATTTGTAATACTGAGTTGTCTCAGCTTGCATTGCTTCAGATGAAGTTGAAAGAACTCCCCACCTCACAGCATTAGCTGCACATCAAAAGGCAGTTCAAGAATTTTAAAATATACTCATCTCTAGTTTAAATATGTATTTCCCAGCTTACTGTCATGGAAAGTTTTCAACTGCAGCAAACTCAATTGTAATATGACCATAATTCAACTACACCTGTGAGTTTTATTTAAACTAAAATGCTTTAAGTTTAGAATGTGTCCTGTGAATATTTTAACATCTGGAATGTCAGATTCAACACTGTAATAGCCAATACTGTGAACACTTGAAGGAATTACGTGTGGAACATGTCACACAGGGTTTACTCACACTACTTAAACATTAACCAACAGGAAACTTTGTATGCTTTTGTAAATCATGAAAAGGGGAAAGTAAAAAGCTATTTTTACATGTAAGTATTTGTATACTGACTATTTCCTATTGTATATTTGTATATATAAATCTATATTTTGTATGTTCATCGTATATATATTCTGTCATCAACAGCTGCAAGTCTTAGAATGGGGAGGAAATCTCTTCACCACTGTTCCTCCTCCTGACTGTTGGTTTCTTGTTCCTGTTGGTACATGATGCCAGGGTATCATCTCTGTTGCCCCTTTTATTTTCTACTCTAAATGCAGCTTACAGGTTTTATTTTTTAATATAGCTCAGCTTTCAGTGTTTACTTTAGTACTCTGAGTATTCATGGTGGTTGACAAAGGCTGGGGCCATGCTTATGATCCTGGATAAACATCTATATTTAAATACAGGCTTTGCCCCAGACTTCTTGCATGACTTGATGTCTCACCTTCCTGTTTGGAAAAGGAGAACCATAGTATTTTCCTGCTCCCTTTCTTGTCTGACTTTCCTGTGAGCTGTTGAGATGAATATTCCCATTTTCCACTTATTTGTATAATGCCTTGCAGGAGAGGTGCCCAAAGTGTCTGAAAACTACAGGCAATGCTATAATATGCAAATAATTTGAAGTGGCTGCTCCTTGTCTCTGGAGTTAAAGATCAGTTTAGGCTAATATAGCATGGATGAAATCAAAAGGGGAGAGGGCCAGGGATGGATAAAGAGTTGTAGTAGCAAAAGGTCTAAATTTCCCACCATATGCATATGGACCTTTTCAGTTCAGGTGGCTGGATATATGGAAAGTTAATAAAATAATTGTAATGCAGGATTTGAAGAGTGCAGGGCGTGCAGAACTAGGGAGAATGTTCCACACATATTGCACAGGGCAGCCTGGGAAATCCTGCAGCTCCCTTGAGGGAAGAGGAGCCAAAAGGGAGAACATCAGTCAAATTGAACTTGTATTTAGAAGGTCTTTGGGTTAATAGAAAACTGCCATGAAAGTGCTGCCCGTGGATGTGTGGTTGGGCTGGACAGACTTAGGTGGAAGTGTCTTCAAGAACTGTTTCTCCCAAATGAGTGTCAGTATTCTGCCTCGCCTGTGTTCACGTGCAAGGTGGTTTTTTTTAAGCCTGAGAAAGTTTTTCAGGTAATTAATACTTGCCAGTTCACCATAAAACTGTTGGAAAATATGTGCTCCATCCTGAAGCTCCTTGAAGAGTGCTTGCATGCTGCATGAAACGGTATCACAAAGGCTAGCTGAGAAAAATACAGCTCTGAGAGCAGCTAAATGGGCACATAATCCAGAACACTAACATTAGAGTGTAGTTGTCACAGAGCAAAGTAAAAGTGTTGCTCTCTGCCTGGATTTGCACTAAGAGCAGATCCCCTTTAGGAACATAGCAGCAGGCTTCATTCACACGAGAGTAAATGAACATCACTTCCCTTATTTAAATGAAGCTGTCTGTAGCATAAACTAAATGCATATTTACATCATTTTTATTATATGAGTAAGGAACTGTGACCACCGTGTGAAAGATGATTCTGCAAAGAAATTACTTGATCAAAATCTGTTTAAAATCTGTGGTACTGAAGAAAGAAGCTCAGTACTTGGCTGTGTAGTGAGGGACCTTGATGATTCACCTTCTGAGAGCAGTTAAGACATCAGCTGAGAATCATTTATTAATTCTTTAAGATAAAACCTACTACAGTTTACCTGAATGTAATCAGATCCTAATTGCTTATTCATTCAAGCAGTCCTATTTTAATCAACTACTCATGTGTATAAAACAAGCAGGGAGTTTACCTGAGGCTTTCAAAATGCATCTTCACGTTGCTGCTAATAGGGGAATACTTACAAATAATTTGGCCTTTTTTGGCCATCAGTCAGCTAAGTAGTCAACAAATATTTTCTTTTACAATTTAGGGGAATTTAGTACACTTTTTAAAAAAAAAAAAAGAAAGCATTTATTGTTTGGTTTGCTATAGGCTTTGTTTTAATGAACATTTAAATTTTAATATGCTTTATGTTTTATGTGGCATTATCTTCCAATTGATTTTTTTTTCCGAAGTAAAAACTTTTAAATAGGAGCAGAAATTTGCATAAGAAAAAAAAATGTCTTTTTGACTGGCTAATTACTAATTCAAGAGTAATTAGTGACAGGGTGTCTGGGGAGATTTAGGCACTGGAACAGGCAGTGGTCACAGCACCAAGGCTGACAGAGCTCAAGAAGCATTTGGATGATACTCTCAGGCCCATGGTGTGACTCTTGGGGATGGGCCTGTGCAGGGCTAAGGGTTGGACTCAATGATCCTTGTGGGTCCCTTCCAACTCAGCATATTCTGGGATTTTGTGAACATAAAAAACTCTTCTTTCCAAACTGACACAACAGACATGATCCCAAGCTTTTCATCCCCATTAGATGTCCAGATCACATTCTTCTGCTTATAGCAAGGCCTCTTCTCAGAAAGCAAAAAATTAGTCTGTATATCCAGCCAAATTCCCTTTCCATCTGGGCTGGGAGGCTCCATCTGCAGAGTTCTCCTATCATTTACATCAGTAAGTGGGAAGGACTGATGAAGAGTTCTACTTAGGAGCAGATGGTGTTCCAACTACTAAAAAATGCCCCTAAAGTGCTTTAGGCAAGGAGTACCCATTGATCTTTCCTGGAAATACTTTACTAAAGTATTGGGTTTCTTCAAATGCCTTTAGCTCCTCTGTAGAATAATTGTCCTACTCTCTCTAGTAGGAGTTATCAGCAATGGGGAAGCATGACCTTAGCAGGAAGAAATAGAGGCAAGTTTGATGTTGTTAAATATTTCTATATAAACAACACCAGGGATGAAGGTGTCAGCCTGACACAAATTATCTGAACACTCACTGATTTAGGCATCTCATTTCATAACTAATAGAAATCACTTTGGCAAGTTCATGAATACAGCACCTCTCCCATTAAAATCTTTGCACTCCTGGGTACTAAGGTAAGCAGTGTTTTGTCTGATGCATAGCAGAGTTAATAAAGAGAAGCCCATCCAACACTTGGAGGGCTGATGCTGATGGTCTTTCTTTATTCACCTGCTTGTGGGCTGGACAGAAGTGGGACCCCACACAAAGATAGCTGGCAGCAGAGCACAGGTGCTCAACCAGAAGACATGTCCAGGTAAGTAAGAATTAAATAAGTAATCCCTCATGAATTATAACTGGGTGATGCCCTTAGTGAGTAGAAAATCAGAAGCACTTTACATATTGATGCTTATAATTTGCTGGCATTCTTTTCTGCGTGTATTCAGAAATAGTGTGGTGTTGTTAGCTGTGCTTGAGCGAGCCTGGGGTTTGTTGATGATGAACCTTAGGGTTTTCACAAGAGTGAAACTGTGTCAGTGCCAAAGGATCACACAGGAGCTGTCTGTGGGCAGTACGGTGTATTGTGTACAGCAGTCATGTATTTACTGAAAAAAGGCCTGTGTTTCCTGGCTAGGGGTAGTTCTTTTGAGGAGGAAGTGTTTCATTTTCAGCAGATGTGTCTCATTCTGTTCCTTCTTTCCTGAGAGGATGCACAGAATGGGACTTAACTGTAGGGAAGTGAAGGATGCTATGTTAATTAGCCAGCCATCAGATTCATGTATGTTTTTCTGGCTATTTCTGTGATGTTTAGCTAAAGACAGAGAAGCCTTGTGTAGCATAACCTACAGAAGTCTTGTGTGGATTAGAGTCTTATAGGCAGACTCTCTAAAAGGTCCTGAAGGAGGAAGAAAAAAATCTCCCTGCATTGAAAGACAGGGTTTCTGTGGAAGCCATAATAATGTGTGAGGCAGACCTGGGCTTTTGTAGGTCCCCACCTGGCCAAAGATTTGGGCATTCTCCAGGTGACTGATGCAGCCTGTGAGCTGCACAAAGTCCCCCCTTTTGTGGGGCCAGAGGAGTGGAGAATCTGACTCGGAGTTGAGGAGTGCTGGGATGTTCTTTCCAGTCAGCAGCGTGATTTGCTTGGGGCACAGTCTCACCTCGGGTGCTGAACTGAGTTCCTTTGAATGCGACAGAAAAGGTGTCACTGGGTTTTGTTATTGTTTGGGTGATTAACTCACAAAGAGTCACGATTTTATGGGTGTCTTAAACAGCTGATTTCATGTCTTTTTTGATTGCTTGCTGCCATTTCTGGGAATTCCTCAAGAGATATGCAGCTATCAGCATCTGCCACTGCTGTTCTGATTTACTGGCCATTAAAAAACTGTAAACTTGAACTAATGCATGTTCTTGCCATGTATTATGCATGATAGCATGTTACACATTTTACTCTCCACTGTAATAAATAATGTAAGTTTTATGTAAACTTGGTTCAGGCAGCAGAATTAGTGCTTTTTTCTTTCTCTCATATTGTGTGTTGCCCAGAGCACTTTGCTGGAGCCTTGTAAGTGCCATTAGTAGCTGGCAGCAAATAAATTGTTGAAATCAGTCGGGAAATATTTACTAAATTTGACATTTTTCACTGGAATATCAGAAATAGTTCAACTTGCTTTTGTTAACCTACTCTGGTACAGTCACAATTTCATGTTGTGTTCTAAGGAAATCTCCCATCAGAGTGTAGCACCAGGAACGACTTTATTGACAGATAATGTCAGGATGTTGGTGGGGCAGTGATCCCAAAGTTTTTACATTTATGGGAGTACCTTTTTCACGGGAATTGAACATGTAGAAGATTGGCTAAGATGCCTGCAGATTTTTTCATACTATTGCTGCTGAAAATAGTATTTCTGGGGATGGTCAGCAGAAAAAGAAATTGTGTGCCCACTGTCCTTTTGGCTGAGCATCTCTCCCCTCCTCATACTCAGACAAACACAACACACGTGTGCAAACACTATGAGTGTCTATATGGGAAGGTCCTTTTTTTTCCAGGTAGTGGCAAGTAAGAACAACTAAGACCAATTTACATGGTAAATACAGGTTATAATACTTGTTGCTTCATGTTTATTCTGTGTATTTCCAAAGCCTGTGTCTGTGTTAGCAAAGAATTAACTCAGCTGGATTGGATCTGTAGCCTGAAACTGTTGGTGCTAAAAGGACTTGATGTCCACACTGTGCACAGTCTCTAGTTGGTCCCATGGGCTGAATGCCACTAGTGATTGGAGCACATCTTCTGGTTCCATCCAAAAGGAATCTAATTCACATCCTCAGGAACACTCCATCATGCAAACTCGAGCTCTTTAATTGGGGCCACTGCACTGGACTGTCCCACGTGAAAGTGAAATTCCTGCTAGACCATCTTTTGGCTCAAGCTTTGCATGGGTGGTTTTCTTTTTTCATGGGTATTTTTCTTTCAGGTCTAAGATCTGATTCCTCCTGTCAGATCCTGGGAATCAAGGGCTCCTGACCCTTCCTAAAATTACCATCCAAATGTGCTCCATAAGTCAGGAGTGTGATATAGGACAAAGTGATCCAGCATGGGTAAAGCATGGAAAGTGCTTTGTTTGATGAAGAGTTAATGTGATTCTGCTTGTGGATGTAATTTTATCCTGAACATGCTGGGTGCTTGCTAATGCATGCATTGTTTTTATAGACTGCAGGACACATTAAAATTCCCTTCATCATTTTCCCAGGGTATTTTTTGTTCGTGTGGCCTTCCAGTTGTATCTGTGTATACATGCATATGTGCATATATATACAGGGCACAAGCATTCTTCTGTTCTTAGACAGTTCCTACTATGTGCTGTTAACATAAACTTATTTAGGCAGTTCATGTTACACTATTTATTACATGTATTCTTTGGTTGCCTTTTCGTAATGCTGGCAAGTGTATTGATAGCAGATATCACTGTAGACCTAGAAAACTTTCATACTATTTATACTTATTTTAGATGCTCTGCCATGTGTTTTTTCTTGCTATATGTTACTTAGTTTTTGCTCCCATTTGGAGAATGTGCTTCTGTGTATTTGCAAAGTTGTGCCTGGGTAATTTTAAAACATGAATAAATGTATACGATTTTCCAATTGTGTGACATAATTTATTCATGATTTTGTGCAAAACACTTTTATTCTTGTTTATGTATGTGCCACTATAATAATACCTGACAGTTCACTGAACTCAAGGAAACAAAGATCTCTGTTCTCAAAAGTATTATAAATCAGCCATATACACTTTAAAGACGTTTTAAGGCATCTGTCCTAAACATATTCAGTAATGTAGCGTAGACTCAGCCACAAAACCTACACTTAGAATAACTCATGATTTTATTTCTGTGTGTTAAAACACCTTACACACACAAAATGCACACAGGAATGGAAATATGTAGGATCCTGTCCATAAAGGGTACATCTGTATGTGCTGGAGTAACCACATATAGACTAGCTGGGTTTGTGAAAGGACTGGAGGTTCTGGGTGTGTTTGTCAGCACTGGCATATATTATATATAATGCAGCAACTGACTAATTTTGGGCCAGATTCTGGTCCACAGCACTTAGAACTGGGCTATTTTGTCAGCCACCACAGGGAGGGAAGTGAAAAGAGAATTTCTGTGGCAAGGATAAAACTAAATAAAGGGAAGAAATGCCTTTCACGTGCTCAGATTTGAGGGTCCTTCAAATTTGATATACAGCCAAGGGGCTTGTTAAGAATTTGTGGTTTATTTTTCAGGCATACTCTCTGAATATACCATAATGTTCTCCTCAGAACCATTACAGAGTGAGCTCTGAATGCATATTAGCAGCATGATGTAATATGGATTCATTTCATCCTTCTTCAGTGCAGGGTGGTTGGAGATATTACTCTTGAAGTAAATCCATACTTAGCAGTAGTGACATGGAATGTGAATTTATTTGATTATTTGTGGTAGAACCAATCAGGTAAAAAAATTATTTTAGTTATAGAATTATCCCCCTTAGAGCTTTTAAAACCCTCATAGAATAGTGAGTTTATTCCTCTGAAGTTTTTGCTCCTGTGGCTTTATGTTTGGATCTTATTTTACTTGTTTGCAAAAAATCACCCAATAATCCTTGCCAGATAATCTCAGTGATATTTTCTTATTACTGACTGCTTCCTTAATGACTGAGTCTTCTGCAAACCTTTGGGTTTTCTTCCAAGTTGTTGATAAAATTGTTAACTAGAGTATGCCCAGGAAGCTATCCCAGCAGAATACCCATTCTGGGATCATTCCCCATTTAAATTCCCATTTTGAAATGTCAGTTAACTAGTTTTCCACTCATTCAATGTGAGACATGTCAATTTTGTATCATCGTGTTTTCTTAACTCAAATGCCATGAATACCACATCAAATGTCATATAAAATCAAAGTGTATCTACAGTGTTGTCTTTCAGTTGTAGTCACAATTGAAAAAAAAAAAAAAGCCAGCAAACATGTTTGACAGTATCTATTTTCCATATTGCACTTAGATTGGCATTTAGCATATTTCTCCTCTTTAATTAGTTAGTAATTGAGTCCCCTGTCAGCCATTCCATTACTTTGCTCCAGATCAATTTTAGACTGACAGGACTGTAATTATCTAGGTCGTTAAGTTTATCCTTCTTAAATATTAACACAACATACGTTTTCTTCCAGCTTTCTGGAACCTTCCCAATTGTTCCCAGACTTAGCAAAAAGCAATAACAACAATAGAGATTCCTCAGTCAGCTCTAAAACAACTCTTAGATACAAGTTATCTGAAGTTTCCTATGCAAATATTTCTTCTTTCAGTAGCTTCCATTTAATTTTTTGAGAGTTTGGGGGTTTTTTTGTTGTTGTTGCCTGGTAGTTCATCATCCTCATAGAGCATCAATTGTCTGTCTTTTCCTTAAATACTGAACACAAAGAATTATTGAACACTTCCTTCTTGTCTTCATTACTCTCAACAAATCTTCCACTTCAATCTGATAAAGAACTGGTACCATTGTCAGGGTTCCTAATGTATTTGAAAAATATTGTCCTTAATTCTCT
This sequence comes from Platyrinchus mystaceus, assembly GCA_035041135.1. Lineage (NCBI taxonomy): Eukaryota > Metazoa > Chordata > Aves > Passeriformes > Tyrannidae > Platyrinchus > Platyrinchus mystaceus. Next base: position 11,582,482 of record JAWWLV010000005.1, read on the forward strand.
GGCCATAAATTTCTCCTTACAACTTGGCTACACTTATTGGAGGAATTATATATGTAATGCCTTACTTCTACTCTGTATCCAGTGCTATCAACTTTCTTTCTTCATTTCATTGATTTACAATTACATAGAGGCTTTCATTAACCCTCTGAGTTAAATATTTTCTAGACACATACAACTTTCTTTCCTGATTTTTCAGCTATTAAATGTTTGTATTTTCCAATTGTTGATCACTTTTCTCTGCTAGCTAATTCTCCTTTTCAATAATTTTCAGTTTGGTTAAAAGACTACACCATCCATACTACTGTTTGGGCTTCATTCTCATTTTGCCCTAAAGAGCAATCAAGCTATCATCATAACCACTAATATTGATTTACTTCTCTTACCAACTATCTCAAATCTCTTTTCAGTATTTCTGAGGTGCTATCTCACATAAAGTTCTCATTCTTGGAGAGTTCTCTATTTTGGTTTAAGAAATGTTCATATATAATATTCAAAAATTCAGCAGAGGTACCAGCATCATAAAACTTGGGGCATATGTCAGGCAGACTGAAGTCTCAGATGATAGTGCAGCTTTTTTTGCTCCTACACATTACAGAAGGTGCAAAGGCATCCAGTCATCCTATTGTCTTCTATGATTTGGTGATTTACAGGCAGCAGCTGCCATCCCATTTAGTGTTTTATCTGATGGAGTATTGATCCACTGCATTCACATCATTTGCTTCTGAGCTACCAGTGCCTCAAAAACAGGCTATGGCTCTTTTACCGAGGAGTGCCACTCTTCTTCCCCTTCTCTCTACTTGATCTTTCCAAAATAGGTTATAACCATTGACTTTAATGTTCCAGTTATTCAGTTCTTCCCATCTATTGTCAGTAATACCAGCTGCACTGAATTTACAAATACGTAGTCCCGATTCCTTTCATTTTTTTACCCGAACTGTTTGGTATTGTTTTATAGAAAATCCGCTGCTTTTACATCCTTTGTGAATTTTAGTTTTGCCATCTTGATTTCATGCTGAATGATTGGGGGTTTTTTGGTTGAATTTGTGGTTTTTTCCATCAATTCCCTTCTTAGCCCTTATTTTCAGCCCCTTTCCTAGTGGGCTGTTTGCCTTTCTTACAGAACAGACCACCTAAATGGTGCCATCCTTTCACCTGCATCAAAAGACACATGCTCCATGTCCAGGATCTTTTTTTCCTGTCTTCCTTCATTCACCAACCAAGGATAATATCCTGGAGGATCACACAGACATTCTTCTTCTTAAGCAATGTTCAGGCTTCCCTGAACTTGTTTAAGATCCACGAGGCAACCCCTGTGGAGCAGAGTCACTGATGCGAACAGTCTTTCCAATTGTCTTTCTGTCTCCAGCCTTTCCCCCAGATTGGTTGGGCTACACATGATCCCTAACTGTCTGGCTTTGAAAAACACTTCTGCCTCTGCAGGATGCTGAAATTTGGGTGGCAGTGAATTGGAGGTGGGGGGAAGCTGTCTGTTTTCAAATGAAAATGTAGGCTTTTTTATCACATCTGCTTGGGCCTCTCTGTTTGTTGTTGCCCAAAATAACCAGACCCACGTGGGCTGCCCAGTCCCTGAGCTGGCAGCTCCATCTCTCCTCAGGACTGGCAGAATTTGGGAACTACAGAGACTGTATGTAAAGTGAGCAGAGGAACTGCCAAAAAAGGAAACGTTAAGAATTGGCTTGTTTTGTCATAAAATTGATCAAAATCTGCGTCTTTCTGTGGGAGTTTTAAGTTACAATCCACTAGCACACTTCACTGGCAAAAGCAAAACATTCTACCAGAGAATTTCTGATTAACTCCTCTCCTGTCCAGAGGAGAGCTATCTAAATTAATTGTCTTTGACAGGTGAGGTCTGTCCTCATTTTGGTACAGGAGATAAGATACTGGTTACGACACAACTGGGTAGACTTGCACAGCTTTTTAATTACAACAAAAGCACTTATCACAAATGTCTTGTAAACTGAGTGTCAACAGTGCTTGGATTGCAGCTGCCTGGCCCTGGGGTTTGATGACTTACCTGTTTAATAGATATGATGAAACATTATCCTGCATTCTGTGACCAACTTCGCCTTCAGCCTGTTCTCATAATGCCTTATAGCTCATCAAGCCCTGCTGCACAAGCCTTAAAATAAGGCAAATGAAATCCATTTGGTCCCACATTGCCTTTCTTTTGTCACAAGACAGAAGATACTGTAGAGAAAGATCCTTCAGCTCCTTATTTTGCAGGATTTATCCACACAGTACAGTACAAGCCCCACGCCACACAGAGATATGCTTGCTGGCTCTGAATGAACAAAACACGTCTGCATACAAATGGCAAACCATTTGTTACATTTTTTGCAAGGAAAAACGCAAAAAAAATTGTCAGAGCACAGCCTCACAGCTCCTAATTTCTGTGGCCTGTGCTGTGAGCAGCAGGTGGAGTTACTTGGAATTGTGAATCACTTCTGGTGTTGTGTGGATTCATTCACACACACACAAAATGACACTGTAAAAATCTCATACACTGAAACATCACAGATCAAGTCACTGTTATGTATTTTATTTCTGAAGGTGTTGAGGAAGGAAGGGGAGATGGTAGAGTTTATACTTGCACAACTGGCTGAAAGCTGTATACAACAAGCACCTCGAGACAAGTGATTGTGAAGGGAACTACTGTGAAGACTATAATGATTTTATTTTTTGTTGTTTCTTCATGCTATCTTGAAAAAAAAAAATCAGTCATTTTCATCAGTACCTCAAAGATTCTTCCCCTAAATGTATAAAGCAGACTAACAAAGAGTTTCTGAAAGTGATTTCAATTACATGAAAAGAAGCAGGGAAAATTTAAGAAAGGCAGAGAAAAGAGTGAATATTTAAGATAAGGACATTGAGACATAACAACCCAGCACTTTATGTGCTGTACTTCTTACTGGTATCAATGGGAGCACTTACTTGAAGCTTAGTACAGGATTTGGGTGTTTTCCTTCATATCTGCAAGTGACTATAAAGCACAGGAAAAAAAGAGGCTGTTCTTTTTCTGGTGTGAAGCCTTTGTTTTATCTTTCATGATACTTGAAATGGCAGCCAGCTTTAGTGATGGTTCAAGTGTCAGAATGCACTTCTTTGGTTTTTTGTTGGGTTTTTTTTTCAGAAAAAGGAGGGCCAGGGAGTCAAACTGCATCATTTTTCAAGGGCAGCTTTGCAATCCTTGGGAGTTTTAAAAATGTGGAAAGTACTGTATTAATTTGAGTGCATCGGTACTGAATGGGATAATTTAACAGCACCTTCTGCTCTCAAGTATTTCTTTTCTTGAATAGATTATTAGACAGCAAAGGCTGGGGATGCAAACCTTGAATCACAAAAACATGTGTACATGCTGAACTGGTATTACAATGAGTTATAAACACTGGTAATAGTTTGGGTTCCAAAGGGCTGGTGGCCTTTGCTTTTAAAAACATGCTTTAAATGTTATCATTCCACAGCACCGTCTTCTCAAATCTGTCTCCTAAATGCTTTTGGACACACAGACCATGGGATTAATTATATACTGCAAGCAACAATTCATGAATATTTAACACACTCATTTATACTTAATGAATAAATTTGCATTTTGACAGTGTTATTTAATGTGGTTTAAGGAAAAACTGCTCATTACCTTTCAATTTTGTAGATTAGGAGAATGTAATTGGAATGATAAGGTAGGAGAGAGGCTACATGATTTCCATGAGATTGTTCACACAGTTTGTTCCCACAGGTTTTTGATCAGAATGGCTCTGTTTGGTTTTTTGGGGGGAAGTTTGCCCGTCTCAGTTGCTCCATCCCGCTCCATGAAGGGGAGCTGGAAGGTGTGAGGTGTAAATCCTGCCAAAGGGCTGAGGCACAAGTATGGAATACTGGGAAAATGGCCTTGGTTCCTTTGTTACAACCTGGTTACCAAGGAATGCCTGAACTCAAAACCGCTACCTAGGGCTGACTACAAAACCTTTGCACTTGGGTGTCTTTGCTTTGCCTTTTAAGCCTTTGATCAACTCAAATG
>JAWWLV010000005.1:11587075-11645206 GCA_035041135.1 Platyrinchus mystaceus
CTACCTAGGGCTGACTACAAAACCTTTGCACTTGGGTGTCTTTGCTTTGCCTTTTAAGCCTTTGATCAACTCAAATGTTTCCTTAGGCCTAGAGATACTTTAAAGATTTCTTAGATGGCACAAATGAAAAAAAAATCTAAAATAATCAGAAGTTAAAAAAAAAAAATCCCAGGATTTGATGATCTTGGGTATTTCTGTATTGGAACAGCAACACAACAGAATCCCCCAGGTTTCCAGTATTTGACACCAAGGTTTGATTTTATAAGACAGTTTTTTAAATGGCTTACTATTTGCTTCTTTAACAAAGTATATGCATTTTTTCTATTTGTCATTTTGCAGTGCCATATGGTGGCAGATACTAATCCACAATATGTTGCCATAGTTCTCTCTGATCTCTCTTGAAAACAGCATAATTACCCAAATGCAGACTTGACCTTTCATTCAGTTTTAATGGACTGTTTTCTGAGCATATTTCTAGTCAAAAAGAATTGCATGAGATGTTATTGTCAAAGCTGGATACGTATATCTTGTCTGGGAAGGGAAAAATCTTCAGGCCAGAATCAGGATTTACACCAACTCTGTTCAGCCCACAGAGTAATGACATCTTGATTCTCACAAGGGGGCTCTGGAAATAACTTTGAAGTTAAGCAAAACAAAGATTTGAAATGTAAAAACTGTGCTGATATCCTTCTCATCCAGGCAATGATGCATAAGCAAAGATAGCCCATCTTTGACATGCTCCTCTTCCTGTGGGAATATTCCCACACAATATTAATAGAGGTGGATGTGCCAGAAAAGCTTGGATCTCCATTTTGGTATTCTTCTCCCTTCAGACTGCATCCAGCAAACTAAGAGCCCATGATTTGCACTCACATTTCCAAACTGCCTGGGCCTCCAACACTGTGCATGTCCAGACCAAGAGTTATGTTTCAGTCTCTCAGCCACTTAATGTAATTCTGGCTTTGATACATCAAAAGAATCGAAGCTCCTGGTGGAAGGCACTGGGCAAATCTAGGTGGAATTCCTGCACACGATCTCCTTTTTACATCCTATGACGTGCCAAGGTCAGTTGTTTCCCAGAGGAGGTGTGTGACAACTTGGTGTGTCTGCAGCTGGGGCTGCTGGGCTGTGTCACAGCTTGGGGCAGCAAATTCCACAAGGAAATACTGCTGCAATACTGCCCATTCCTCCAGACTGAGAAGAGGTTCTTTTCCTACCTGGGAGGAGAGCTTTTAGCCCTGGTTACAGGTTTTTGTTCCTGTTTCGGTCACCAAAATGGTTGGTAATGTTGATAATGCATAAACCAAAGAACCTAACATTCATTCTCTTGAGTAACTTTTTGACACATGTATTATTACCCTTTTGGTCTGGAATTTGATAGCACTCAAAACAGTTTTCTGTCTGGAACACAGGACTACACCCTTGGTATATTTTCTAAGGTATTTGTTGCTGAAATCATATGTTGCTTGCCTCCATTTTGATAAGGCAGGAAAGCAATAGAAGTCCTGTCTTTAAAACTTTTCCACTGGGAAATCTTGAGTTTGTGAATATGGTGACTGATTATATGCATCACAAAACAAAAATGCATAATTGAACAGCAGCAAGTGTCTGAAAATAATCTGCTGTTTCAAACAGTTGAAGGCTCCAGTGTGACAAGTCACCAAGTATTTAAACTCTCTTCTTGTGATCAGTCTGCATCCTAGCTAGATAAAAGATATTAGCTATAAATACATGAAATAATCAGTTTTATTCCTCCCATAACCCCCCTTTGAGTATTCCTAGAGTCATGTTTGATGGGAGCACAACAGGCACTAGATTTGATGTCATCAGGCCCCAGTATGTCAGCAGCTGGGTATAATTTTTCTTTTTTTTCCAATATTAAAGGCTTAAAACTTTTGGGAAGAAAAAGATGATTCAGGATAGATTAAGCTTTTCTTACTTTGGTGATTCAAATTCACTGACATATTTTAACTCAATAATATTTTGCTTGAAATTGCATGAAGAAGCACAGAGTCTATAACTTTTCCCGAATTTTATTCCAGATCTGTCTGTTTCTGTTCAACAAGTCTGCAAGTTGTATTCAGATACTGAGAAATCCTCACATTATGTTTGCTTTGGATTTTCCAAAGCAGAGCTGCTCAGGTCCAGGCTGTGAAAAGTTAGTGGATCCATGTACAACTTGTAATGCATAAGGAATGGCTAACACCAAACTCGTAGGCTATGGGAATCAAGCCTGGGGGGCAATATTTAATTGACTAAGAGTCAGATATATTTCTCCTGTGGGCAAAACAAGGTAACTTTTCTGAGCCACAGAAGCCTCTTTGATTTGTATCCTGTGCCAAAGATCTTTAAGCCTCTTGGAAAACTTCCCCTCTGGAGCGTTCTTCCTTCTGCTACTGTATTTCCTCTTAACAAGATATTGCTCTTGTGCTGTTAATGTTAATGAGAGTACTAAAATCTCTTAATAAGAAAACGTTTGAATTAATAAAGACAAAGCCTGTGGTGTTCAGGATCAGCCTGATTCCATATGTAGAGGTTTCTGTGGACAGTCTTACAAATGCCTGCATTTGGCCTGGGAAAAGGGTTCTCTGGAAACCCTACACTTTAAGGGAACAGCCTGAGTTCTGTAGTCAGGCTGTTTGGGAACAAAACCCATTAAAAAGTTTTACCAGTAAATTCTGTATATTATCTCAACCTAAAAATGTTGACACCTGAACAGAGCAAGTGCTGATACACTCATTTATAATGAATTAACTAGACTTGCCTGAGCTTTTGAAGGTTATATGACTGCATTTATTGATCTCATTTCACTGATATCAGTAAGAGCTGAAGTTTCTTGTTACCCCACAAGGCCGTTCATGCCATTGTCTTCCAGATTCATTTGAAGCTTTGTCTTTGATCTAGAAAGATAAATAACCTGAGTAAAGCCTTAGAAGAAGCTCTGTCTGTTATGGTTGCTCTACTTACTGCCAGTGAAGGGACATAAGCCATAGCCCTATTACTGGTTCTGTGAGTAATGCAGTCTACTAGCAATGGATTTGTCTTTAATAGCCTGTATTTCTCCACTGATTTAGCTCCACATTCCCCCATGTCCCTTAAAAATCCTCATATGCTGTGATATGCATATAGGGTTTTATCACATTTTGCTTTAGGTGTCTTTCTTGCTCCTATTTGATGATATGACAAGTGTTAACTAAATAGTTATTAAGAGGTTGTCTTGGTGCCTGGAGAGCTGGAGGTGCTTGGATTTTTTTATGTATTAGTACTAGAACAATAAATCAGAGGTGTGATAGAAGCAAAGTGTGTTGGGAGATGTTATGTAATAGAAAACTATGGGAAGAGATTTGGAGAGGTCTGGACTGCCAGGTAATGTGGAGGGAAGGAAAGAAAAGAGCAGCCTGACCTTTCTGTGGTGCCCTTATAAGAGGTCAAAGGAATGAAACAATAATGGCAGCCTTCAGTCTCGAAAAGGGCAGCAGGAACAGAAGGGCAGAACTCAGCTACTGCTCTATGTTCAATTAACATTTGCTGCCCACAGTCCCATAATTTTTCACTGAGTAGGAGCCAGGATAAAAGCCATCCTACTTAGTGTCCATTTCAAAAAGTGAAATCTAATAAGTAAAATGTTTAAAAGCTAATGAAGAATACACAATGTCAGAAAATACATTCTAATGAAGTGCAGTCCTCTCATACGAGTACTTGGGCTGTCATAAACTCTGATTACTTAAGTAATATCTCAGTGTTAATGCCAATAAGATGCTGGTAAGTGAAGGGCCAGGAGGAGTGCAAAAACGTCTAGTCATCTCTTTAGAGGTTCAGCTTCAATGTCAATGAACACAAACATGAAAGGATGATGTTAATTTCTGGAGCTTGTCTGCCTTTCACATCTGTTCCTGCAGAACGCTGGACAATAAACCTGTTTTATCTGGGCATGTGGGATGCAAACACTGTTTTACTTTTGGACTGCTGCTCTTACATAGGTGCAGCCCAGCTTGAAATACTTGCCCAAGACATTAAGTGGAAAAAACCCCTGGGAATTGTCTGATGAGCTGCAGATATCACTGGAGTTCCCAGGGTGTCCAGCTGAAAGTGCCCTGATTTGGCAGTTAAATACTTGAGGCTTGAATACAGAAGTTGGAATATTACATTTTTGGGGCTCTAATATCTCCAGATGAAAATCTCTGATATGAGACTAAAATTCAATATTTATATAATATGTTATTTTACCCCTGCACGGTGAAATTTCAGCACATTCATCTCTGAAAGAGTTTGCAGAAAATATTATACTTCTGTGGGAGATGCATCGGAAAGGAAGTGGTTATTGAGGGGTCTTTGAGCTTGCATGTGAAGGCTGAATCAAAAATTATCAAGCCAAGAGGCTGATGGAGAGTCCAGTGATTGTATTTTAGAGCTTTTAAACACGGAAAGTATTTTTTTTAAATAAAGAAAAATTTCTTGAACATTAAATATATATATATATATATTTGAATAAGACAAAGGCAAACCTGTTAAAAAAAGTGTTGGTACCACTGAGAACGAGGCCAGATTGTGTGTGGGAGTACATCAGCATTGCTCCATTGAAGCCAAAGGAAGGATCTGCCCTGAATGCTGAGTCCTGCAGGGATCTGAGGTAATTTCTTCCTGAGCGTCTGCTCTGCTGTCTGCAACCTCATCGATTGCACCTTAATGGAATCCAAATATTATCGTTTCAATTGCGTCCCCCTTTTAGAACAAATATTCATGAAAATTAGTTTCAAACTCTTGTTATGTCAAGACTTACATACAAGTAATATCCAGCTAGGACACAGGAGAAGTACAGTGCAAAGCCTTTTCTCGTTATATAGTTGCAAGAAACACTCTGAAAAACTATGGTAGGAAAGACATTCTCTGCTATTTTCATTTATGACTAATTATATAAAATAGAAGGTTTTTTAGAGGGAGCTGCAGAATGATAATTCTGGGACCTGAAGATAAAGGCACAAAAGGTTGTAGCTGGAAAAAAATGGTATTTTTTCTTGGAGAAAAAATGTAAAAGAAAAATCAACCTCCAGCAAAGGAGCTGCATGTGATTAGAAGAAAGATATAAAAGAGATCCCTAAAGAGTGGAAAGTAGAAACTCTTCTTAGAGGTGACTGAAAGTTAGTGAAAGAATCAGCTACCTGCCCTCTCTAGAGGAGTTAGTCATAGCAAAATGCTGAAGAAAAATTAATATACTACAGACTTGCTATCTTGTATGTATTCAGGCTCAGATTATTCACATTTCACAGCCTTTTAGTAGCTCCTGTGAATGTTTTAACACTAACCTGGTGATCACCTGTATCAGCTGGCACTGTTACCTTATTTCATACTCACTGAACTAGGTTGTTTAGTGGGGTTTTTTTTTATAATTGGCAGCTGTGGCCAGTGTGAAAATCCTGGTGGGTCAGTCAGGAATACTTCCTACCTCAAACACCGTTGAGTGAATTTGCCACTCTGAGAGAATCTTATGGTTGATTTTGATTCAAATTTCACACCTTTTTTACACTGAGTGGCGCATCGGAATCAGACCATTTGCTGTGAGGTGAAGCCCAGAAGGGGTTCAACGGGATTACTAATCGAGATTACTAATTTAAGGTGTTTGCATTCCCACCAGCCCTTCCCCCCAGTGCAGGTTCCTGTGTCTTAGGAAGGATTTCCACAGCAGTGTTTTGCCAAATAAACCAGCCACGGTGCTGAGCCCGCAGCAAGCAGGGGGTTCGGGCAGGTTGTGGAGACTTAAAGCTGCACAGAACGACCCCTTATTGCTCCAGGTGAGTTCAGTAAGAGCAGAATGAAAGCACTCAGTGTGGTGGTGCTGCAGATGCCTTAAATAGCAGTAATGCTGGGTCTGTGGCATTGGATGGAAAACCATTTTGAAATGGTTTGAATCATTAAACAGTTAAAAGCTGAGCGGCTCTCTCTGATGGGATTCTGGAGAAGTATGTGAGTAATGCAAATATCTGTACCCCCTGCCTTATGTTAGACTGGATTTGATAAGAAAACAATATTTTTGACCTCTTTTTTTTAAAGATTATGTCAGGTTTGGGGGGTTTTGTGAGTTTTAGTGGTACTGTTTACAAAGAGTGGTAGAACACTACTTATAAAAACTTGATATTTATAGCATTTCTTCTGTTGTGCCAAGAAACTCTGTGGACTTTATTTGGGATTTTCCCCTTAGGCTGGTAAAATATTTTGAATAGTTTTATCACTTGGGTGGGATATGAAATTAAAAAAGAAGTAACTCATTGGCTGAATGTGGCCACTTTTAACTTTTGAAACCAAGTCCCTCCCACAAATCAGGTAAATATCTTTTATTAGTACCTTTGTTGTTAGGATATTAACACATTTTTCCTGTAGCTTCCTCATGGACTTTTCTGTGAATAGTTGGTATTTGAATGGTGTAAATGGAAGCTTAAATCACATGATATTATTCCTGTTCCTTGAGTGGATGTTCACAATGCCTTTAATCAGAAGGTAAGTTTTGGTAGGGCCTCTTTGGGGATTATTGCCTTTAAAAAGGAGAGACAGCTGTATAAAGGGGAAGAGCACAATATTCTCTTTGTGTTCCTGAATATTAGATATGAAATAGCAAACACTGCCTACCTACCCTCACTATCAGATATACAGTAGTTTTATTTGATTTATCTTTTATTGTTCACTCTTCAGTGCCCTTCTGAGCTCTTCTTAGCCTTACTCCTTACACAGAATTTCAGAGATGAATGTATAAGCTTTTCTGACATAAGGTCTATTTGTGTGTGAAAGCACTTAGAGAGGGTTCATGAATACTAGCATGAACAAGATGTGTCTGTACATACCTTGAAATGCTCATCAGAAGAGGAAAGCAAAAAAAAAACATTTTATTTTATCCCTGGTCTTGGATGAGCACACTCAGAACAGCCATGAGAAAAAGGGTATTTCAAAATCTTTTAAGAGCAGGTGATTCATTCATGAGGGCAGATCCTCACCTGGTGTAAACTGCAACCTTCATTCATTAATCTTGCTGTGCTGATTTTCCCCGAGAATCATGTCCATAATTTTCAGAATATCATCCTCTAGGTTTCTTGCCCAGAGTGCTCTCATAGGATGGTCAGATCTGATGACAATGGATATGGTATAAATAGACAGAGACAGATCTCTGAAGGGATCATTTTGAAAGAGCCAGATGGCAACAAATACATTTATTTTTTTTTTCCCAGTGTCACAAATATGCTTTGCAGTAGAGCTGTGCCTTTTCATTCTAAATGAACCCAAACAAAACCCCATGTATCTTTTCTATGTACATTCCAGTTCCTCCGGGAGACATCTGTGGGCTAAATTATACAAAGTCCAAGCATAATTTTGCTGATTTACCATCCAGGAAATGCAGTGACATAACCAGATTGCTTATAATTGTGGGTTTTTAATTGGCTTCCTGAAACATTAAAAAAACCCCAAAAAACAACAAAACAACAAAGCAGTGAGAAGCAGAGTTACTGATACCAGGCCCCATGCATACCATTGCTTTGCATGAATAAGCCTCTGATTAATTCTGAGATCCCTTAAAACACATCTTAGTCATCCTAAAAATCTAAACATTTTCGGATTAACATCCACATCACACATTTAGTACCTTGCTCTTTATATTTCTTCCACTTCTCTGCCAATTTTTTCCTTTTCTGTCTTGCTGATAGAAGTTCATACCTTCTCCTTGATAATTCTTATGCATAGGAAACAGAGCTTCCAGATAAATAAAGGCAATTTCTTTTCCTTTACCATGCCTATAGCCAGCTGAAAACTTTTCTGTCAATACTGGAGGTAACACTATAATATCCACAGTATTTGTACTTTTGGCACTAATATCATACATGCATCAGTTGAGTCAAAAGACTTGTTAACTGAGATGTAAGCACCCTGTATAAAATCCTGGATTCTGGATGTTTAAACTTCATACCAGGCTCAGGATGACACATGTGCCTTTTCTGCTTTTGCCAAGTTTTTACTAATTATCATGAAGAAACACAGTTGGATGCAGCATTTTCCAGCTTAAGTCTTTCCTGACCTGTTTACCCTTTTTTACATAACAAAAATTGCTATTTATAGTGTGATAATGCAGCAAGGGAGACCTTGGGGATCCCAGATTCCCACCGAAGCACAGCTGTTCAGTTCAGAGGATGGAGTAGATAAACCCAGATTCCTTCACCCCCCCTGGCTTAGTGGTGATTTACATTGACACAGGGTGGGGCTGCACAGCTAACAGGCACAATGGAGTTGGTTTAAGGGTTGTTCTTACCCCGTCTCTGCCTTGGAAGCTGCTTCCCCCCTACCTGTAAAGTACTTTAAAAGTTGTCATCCCACGTGGGCTGTTTGTTTCTCCCTCCTCCTCGCTGTGAGTTCGCTTTCCCCTTTAATATTAGAGGAGCCATTCAGGCAGGCAGGGAGCTGCTAAATGCAGGAATATGAGAGGGAAACCTGCATTTCCCAAGAAGGTTCAACAGTGGCAGGTGCAGCCTGAGACCACCCCGTTCTTGGGCTCAGACTGAACAGAGCTAAACCTGAGCTGGGTGGAAAATCCAGGCTTTAGAGCTGCCTTTGTGCCAGCTCTGCCAGGTGATCACACTGTCATCTGTCTGATCTTTCAACATGTGATACTGGCCTGAATGTGGTAGGCAGTACACTGGGAAGACACAGGAAAATACACTTTCAATATAATACATTTTTCAAACCCTCAGTGGGGAGGCAAGTGATTTGGGCATTTTTTTTGTGTGTGTGTTTTTATTTCTGCTCGGGGAAAGGTAAGGGCCATTTCTGATCCAAGTCTATCTTAAGTTTGGGGACAGTAAAATAACAGAAGCAATAAGCCTCAGTAAACACAATTTTCTGGAGTACAGTTGCAATGGTACTGATTAGGGATAAGTGCACTATTGTTCCTCAGTATGTCTATGAAGTGGAGGCACAAGTATTTTACTCCCTGGTGATTACTCAGTTGAGGATAACTTTTTGTAGGAATTTATGCTCAGCTGTATTCTGCCCTATTTCCTGGTATTTCTGGTAAATCAAACTGGCACCTTCAGCACATTTGCCTTTGTACTTTGAATGGATTGTCATTTCAAAGATGACAAATCCTTTATACAAATTTGAAGAATAAAAACTCTGTGTGGCTTTTATATTCAAATTTGTTTACAGAATGATATTTGCAGATAACTCTAAGTCACCCCCTTTTTTCTTCTTATTCTTTTTAATCTGATGATGTAGTCATTCATTAGCTTGTTCTGTGCTTGGAGGTGTGTTTCTTTCATTATGTTCATTATTCATGATGATTCTGTAGTTATGCTATGGGAATCTGCTGCATTCATTAAATACCATTTCATAAAATTGATGGACTGTTTGCGAGATAAGCTTATGAGTTTTTAAAAGTATACAGATTTATTATGCATTTCTTGTTTGCATTGCTCTGTCACCTCCATTACTGGAGGGAGCACATGCCCCCAAAACAAGTCTAGATGCCTAAAGGCTCCTGGAACTAGTACTTGACTCTATTTTGCTGCTGACATGCAGCAAGCCCTCTTTAGGGTTTCCTGGATTTCCTGTCCAGTGTGACCTTACATGTACTTTTGGAAAAACAGGCAGCTTTCAATTTGTGTAATCATTGCATTCTAACTTAATTTCTTCTGCTAATTCTAACAAGGGAAACTTCTTCATTTTCCACTTGTGATGCAGTTTCAGTGTTGCACACACATGTCTCTATGCAGGAATTGTTTGTGGTTTAATGGTGCATAAACCCTACAACTTAGAGAAAAAGTACAAGTAACTTTAAGATCCCTATGGTTTCAGTTTTGTATACCCATATAAGGAAAACTCTTGGTATGATGGTCTAAGAATACAGATAAGGCAAGGTTTTCAAGAAAAAGTCAGATATGTTATTATAACATCTATTATAATTGTTGAGGGGGGAAAAAAAACCCTCACTCAAAGGCTTTGCACACCCAAAGCCTGTCTGTTTGTCTTTATTGCATTCGCTTGTATAGTTAAAAAATCACCTCTCCCTAATGGGTCAAATTTACACTTTCCATAAAAGCTGACCTTGCTTTTGTATTCAGCAAGTTAGATTTTCTCATAGCCCCCAGCTTTTTTTGTGGAAAGTGTGGCTGCACTATAATAATGAACTAAAAGCTACATAGCAAGGAGAGCGTTGCCCACTAAAATAACACAGCTTAAACATGATGGTTTCTGCACTGATCACTGTAAATTGCAGGTGGTGGGAAGGGCTGTGATCATCTGATTACATTAATGTGGTAATACATTAGCTTAATGTATTGGAAGTCAGGAAGCTTACATCTTAGTGGCACTAAAGTGGAAATCTGCAAAATGTAATAGAAACCGGCAACAACTATCATAATTGATTGTCGTTGAGAAATTAATTTAGCCAGTGAGAACTTTCTAATAGGTAGTGAAGAGCAGAAAGCTGTATGCAATTTTACAACCACCTTGTCTCAAGGAATGTATTATTTGCCAAGTGCCCTCTTCCTTCAGGCACAGTTACAATAGCTTCTCCTCATGCACTTCGGTCACAGAAATCTACCCATTAAGAATCAGAAATATGGGATCAAAGCAGATGATTGAACACTGATGGTTGGTAATTTGGTGGTTTGTATGAATTCTCATTCCATCCAGGTTATTTTTTTAGGTCTAGAAATATGCTCTGGGTTTTGTGAGGGCACAAATTTACTTGATGTTTCACAAATGCTAGAATTGGTTAGGCTGCTCTTTTGGATATGAACTGGCTTTGTTAACATGTTCATTAAGAGACATATAAAGCAAAGTACAGGACTTGATTAATTTGCTTTGCACTGATCCGCTGAAGCACTGGAAGACACGACAGAACCAGAGAACCTGGCAACTTCAGTGCATTCAGGGGTTGGTACTGAGGCAGTAATGACAAAACATGCTTGGCAAAGCACTTGTTAATCCTAGGGATGTTTTCTCAAAGACCTTAAAGCGCTGGAAGTCTGGAAACAAGAACATTCTTTCTGATCGATCTTGATTCACCTTCGATTCTCATTCTGCTTGGCAGCCTTGGTCCAAAGAGACACCTCCTGCCTTTTCTTCTTCCAGCTGCTTCTGCTTACTAGTTGCAATAAAATGGCTCTCACTTTTCAGACAGCTTCTCAAGCTCAGTGTTCAGGTAGACAAACTGCAGCTTTCCCAGCAAACCACTGGAGAAATTCACTTCTATCCCATGCGAGTTTCTTTCCAGAGTCCATTCAAAGACTTCACTACTTGGAAACTCTGTTTCAGTGGAGGATGGGACGTAGACACAGTTGAGATCCCACAATGACTCTCAAGTTTGTAGTGGTTTACATGGTTTCTATCTCCTGGCACTGTACGGATGGTTTAGTCCTAAATGGAGCTTGTAATGCAACAAGCCAATGACAAAACATTTGCCTTCAGCACAGAGCTCTCATCTTTCAAAATGGACAAGTCAGAAATGCTGATCTCAATGGCCGAGCACTTCTGAAAGCTTTCTTAGCAAGGCTTCTCCTGAATTCCATCTGAATTCTACATTAGTGACCCAGCAATGGAGAGAACTTTAATTATTTCCACTGTGATCTGAAATGTGGTGCAAAAAAGCCTACAGGACTGCTTAGTTTGTGACAGGTGGAGAATTTTACACTGTCAATACCGTACAGTGCTTTCTGAGGATTTACAGCTACACTCTGTGTGTGTATCCATGTCTAGTTCTCTTGCTGCTGTTAATTTCTGAACAGATCCTGAGCTGAACTGGAGAAGCTGAACTTCCATCCCAGCTTTTAACTTCTTTTCTTTTAGCAGCCAAAACAGCAGCATGTACAAACGAGTGGTTAGAGACATTTCAGGAATACAAGGTGGTTATATAACCTGGTTCCAAAAGAGCATTTTTGAAGAACATGTGACTGCTTTTCTTTCCTGTTCTTGTCTTCAGTCAAAAGGGTGGTGTATTAGTGGATATTTAGTACGTTACTTTTTGTGGTATAATTCTGCTTAGAAAGATCTGCAAGCAGTATAAATTCTATGGGAATATGGAAATCTCAAGCAATGTGACAGCCTGTGCTAGAGTGGAAGAACACAGACAGTGCATTCCAATTTTATAACAAGGTGGTTTGTTGTTTTTTTTTTTTTTAATGAAGCCATTGGGCAGAATAAAAAGGGTGAAACTTTTTTTTATTTTCCTCATTGCAAATATACCTCTCTGATCTTCCTTATTCTCTTATCCCTGGATGAGGTAGATTATATTAGGAGCCCTCAGAATACTTTGTATTTCTTGAGCCTGCAACATTTTCACATCTTTTGTCTGAGAACTCATCTTTCTTTTCTTATAACAGCCTTTCTGACCCAGCCAAAACATTTATCCTCCTGGCCTATTTCAGATCTGTTTGTCCAACAACCAAAAGAACTTGGTCTGTCACGTTTCCCAGTAACTCTCCTACAGACTGACAAACATCCTGCCTCAGAACACTCCACTCATAACCCAGTGTGCAGACATTACCACCTGCTTCCCTATTTCATCACTCATTGACAATTACATGACTCATGCATGCAAATTAGGAATAAACAATTCTCATGAAATTTGAGTTTACCCCAACATTCGAAACATTTTCTGGTGTTTGCAGATGCACTTCAAGTTTGTGAGTCTTTGGGAAGCAGGATTTGTTTTTTCTTTCAAACATCAACATCTCAGTGCAAACTTTGAAAATGCCAGTCCAGTTTTAAAGCTTAGAATACCTCCAAAATCTAAGCAAGTGATGTCTTATAAATAATACAGCCTAGTTGCACTCTCAAGAAATGCAACCATGCACAGAGTTAACTTTTACTGTCTGCAAAAAAATCCAGACAATCATTAAAAATATGTGACTAATTATTTATATTTATTTCCCCCAAGTGGTCAGAATTCAAGGTTTCTAAGTTATTTCAGTGAGGAATTTGGTGCTGTAGTCTGGTGTCAGGAAATGTATAACTTCTTATAAGAGGGCCAGACCCGAGAGTGTCTCACACAGTCAGCACCATTTCAGCTGATGTTTCCCCACTCATCTTACTGAGTAGCCAATGTCAGGAATGCTGTGGATATTCTGCTCAGCCCATTTAAAATCTTTTTTTCACTGTGCTTTCCACAGATACACCTTTGGATGAGTTTTAGCAACGTTGACAGATGTATCTTACGTTGTAGGGTTTCTCTCTTCCGACTTAGAAACACGTACACAGGTGTACACAAAGCAGCTTGGACCCAAATCATCTCATCCCCTTGATGTCCCAGGAGGGATTCCTCCTTTTTTTATCTGTGTGAAAAGAGAATTTTAATTTGAGAGGAACCTCTTAATAAAACAGGGCAAATCATTGCTTAGCAAAAACTCATACTCTGCTAACATATAATTGAGAAGTTTTCTGTAGAAAGAAGACACTTGTAGACAGTCTGCCACATAATGAGACCGTATTTGAAGCAGACAGATGGAGCTAAATGAACCAGGAAAACCTACAGCACATTTAAAAAGATCTGGTGTAGCATAAGAATTAAAAAAAAAGGGGGGCGGGGGGGGAAGGAAAAAAAGAAAACAGAAGATTGATAGGATAATCCTGAGTATCTGCCCCTAAAGTATTGACTATCTGAATGGCAATTTTTAGAATTCAGGGGTCAGTTATATCAACACATTCAGGAACATTAAAAATGAACTAATGTGCCTTTATGCTTTGGTATGGTACTTATATTTTTAACAGTGGCTTTCTGTAATATTTGAAAGACAATCATGTTGCAGAAAGCTCACCTATTGTAAGAACTTTCAGAAGGTATAAGAGCAAGGCTTTCTCTCTGAAGGATAATGAGCACAGGAGCACCCAGATGAATTTGTGCAGCTTGTAGAGAAAAAGCACAAACTCCTCTCAGCAATTTCTGAGGAAAAAGGAAGTTAACAAGAAAGAGAAATTTGATATAAACATACTGTCTGACTCATACAAATGCTGAATGCCAGCAATTAAAACATTTAAAAGATGGCACTGCATGTTAATGCTTCTTCAAAGACAGTCTCTATTCTTCTCTAGTCTTGTGTAATATGCATCATCTCTGGGGAGCTGAAAAGTTTGAAGGGAGGTCTTCGAAATCCTGCTCCTCCTGAACAGATGAATCATTCCTCCCAGAGATAGTTAACTATTGCCATCTCTTTGCCATAAACCAAATGATAACCTCAACTTGATTGCAGCAGCAAAGTGGTTTTCTGTTGCATCATTCCAAAGCAGAGAACCTGAGGATATGTTTATTTATTACTTGGTGAGCAAATACATTCTCAACAGATGACAACTGAGGATAACATCCTGCTTTAGTGGCAGTTTTTCATGGTATGTTTTTTTTCCACTTTCCCTCGTACTCACCTTCTTATTTTCTGTCTAATAGTTTAGGCACTGACAAATCAACCACTGGCTCATTGAGAGATATAATTTGCACACTGATTCAATAGCCTGCTAGTGTAAGTATGGTCTGAAACTTCTCCAGCAGTGTCCTGGGCAAAAATGAGGGAAAGCAAGAGGAAGTATATGTGGGGAAAGAGGCATCATTTATAGTATCATGACATTTTGTCTGGCAGGCACACTTAAGGAGTGATGGTATAAGTGTCACTAACTTCAGGGTATACTTTAAGGTAAATAGAGTTTCTCTTTCAGGGGAATTAGTATACTGCATTTTCACACTTTATCACCCACAAGTCATCTGTAAATATACATATTTATATATTTTAAGAATAAATACACTGCCTGCATTTCAAACATAAATGAGTTCTGACTCTGGACAAGTAATACAGGGTTATGTTTAGCTCAGAACTGTCTCTGTCACGTGCTTCTCCATAGCATATATGCTCCTTACTCCTGAGCTTTTAAAGCCTTCTGCTCTCCCAGTGATCAGGAATTGACATTTTCTGAGGAAAATATGCTGGGAATATGTATACAAGTGAATTGGATCCATAGAGTAACCAAAGTATGGAACAAAAGTCCCACAGTGCAAGATGGACATTTGATACACATTATGAACAGCTTGATTTTAATTTTGTTGCTCTTGAACAGACACCTTTTTAAGTCAGTCGGTCAATCTTCTACACCCCCCCTTTTCATTTTCAAAATTAATTTCCATACCAGGAAGCTCATAATCAAAGCTCAAAGCCACTTTTCCATATCCATGTTCACAGACTTGGGCCTAAATGGCCTATTGAATAATTTAGAGCAAACTGGAACAATTTTATGGCCTCTTATAGCAGTTTTTCAGCTGCTTTGAGCAGTCACAGCTGCATAAAGCAGGCAAAGTGAGTCCCAGAACCTGAACCAAATATATACAGATTGCTAGTTGTGATGTTTAAGCCAAGATTAAATCTATTTTTGCATTCATTTCTGTGATGTTAGCAAGCTTAGGGTGAAGCCTTTGATAAGAATTTTGCTAGTGCCTAAGTTTTTGATTACTTTGGTTCCTGGCCTTACAAAGGCATTCACAAGGCACTACGTTTTGTGTCTTTTAAGACACTGTTCCTCAATTAGTTGATCCTATTTTCTTTGCCTTTTAAGGGCAAGTCTTTGTTTCTTTCTAGCCATCTGCACCAAATGATAAGATATGGGCCCTGAGGCCCTTTCTTTGGTTCCACTCACTGCTATTCCAATTTAGATCCACGTTTAAGTTTTGAGCTCTTTTTTGAGAACGCGTGGTTGGGAGCTGAAGCGTATTTAATAAATCCATTGTGACACACTGAATAAAGCAGAAAGCTTTATTGATTGATTATTATTTGGGCTTGAGACATATGTTTTAAGAACATTTCCATGACTTAACATGGAACATTTAACTTCCACAATGCTTAACATAGTTAAGCAGTTAACATTGGCCTGGGCAAGGTTGGCAGAGCCATCCTCTGAATTTCTGGACAAATAACACATTCTGTATCTTCTATAAACACTTTCATGGACTTCCTACCCTTAATTATTGACTCTGGCTATCTAAAGGAAACTGGTTTTAAAAATTACATACTGCTTTAATCAAATGCATCCAAGACAACTGAGGCTTTCATCTGCAGTCTCCCTCGTTTGCTCTGTGCCACACTTCACTTCTTCCCATGCACTTAGACCCTCACAAGGAGGAATACAGCTGAAAATTAAACAAGCCAAATAAATTCTATCTGAATCCCAATGTGGGAATTTTGTAAGTTGCCTAATGGGTCTAGCACCTAATCTGTCTTCATAGGGGACAACTAATATTTAGCACTTCCATTCCTGAAGGGTAGCTACTCAGGCTGCTTAGAGGGGACCTTAAATTTTTGCATGCTGTTTATTTTTCATCTCTGTGTGTTCTTAAACATCTTCCTCTGTCTGTTTGTTGCCTGATAAATCTAGCTGTTATAGTCATGGTGTAGACATCATTTATACCTAGAAAAGCATATCTGAAAATACATTACCTTTAAATAGTGGGATCCATCACATCTGAGCTCCCATGTCTGATAGCCAAAAAGCTCCATTTCATTTCAGAAGAAAAATTACTTCTGTCAAGGTAAACAGAATGCATTATCCCCCTTTAATAACCATTTTTAAGCATGCTTCTGTATTACTTTTTTTCACAGCTGTATTGCAATAAGCCTTAGAGTAATTGCCAGTTCTTCTGTCTAATAGGTTCATTATTCTTTTGCCATAATTGCAGCCATTAAACGTCCAATTGTTAAATTTCCACTCCTACGTTTACTTAGTGTTACATTTTATAATGGGGTATGTCATTACAGCACCCCAGTGGCTACAGCTGTTTTTCAAAGTGTTTCCAAAAGTCAATGAGATACATGTGAGAGATGTCTGTATTTTTGATTTTTCACAGATTCTTTCCACTGCACTCTGTCATCTTTTTTTAGCTTTTACAAAGATAGCTGCATTTAGCTACCCTTTACTGAAAGTTTAAGAACCTGACCTATTCAAGAAGACATAAAGTTGTGACTTTAATATTTCTAAAGCACCATTTTTTCACTTTTATGAAATGATTCATATATAACAAGGTGATGGAGCAAAGATTTAACTAAGGGAAATTAACACTTATGGCTTAATAGCTTTTCAGAAGCACTGATTTATCTTTTGTCATGTTAAATTTGTTGGGCTTTTTTCTTTGTTGTAAAAGAAGAGTAGCTCCTAGTGTTACCTACAGCTGTGGTAATAAAACAACCTCTTCAATGCCCCTTGCTTCATTACTTGGCATTTCTAAATGTGTTAATAAGTATGCAAAGGTTTACTTCTTGTTTGTGTGAGAGGGACTTCTTGATTTGAAATGTTACATTTGGACCTGTTAACTATGCTCTATTAAAAAAAAATAAGTAAAAATCATTAGGAATCTTCTTTCTTTCATAAGAGACTCATCATCTATATAGTTTGTGTGTGATATGGGGTTTCAATTTTTTATTTTTTTTTTATAATGGCACTGAAAAATAGCTTTGAGGCACTTATACTAACACTTGCATTAGTTTCTGCTGCTGACAAGCATGGAGAAGCTGCTCTGGAAAGTGCTGGCAACAACAATTGTCAGCCCCAATCAACTTCCTGGGAAAGCTGATACACCTTCCCCTATAACCCTATTTGTGAGATTATCCAGCCTCTTTTTAGGATATAACTTCATGTCCCTTTAAAACTCTCACAGGCAGTATGTCATTTTTATTGCTTAGATTTCACCCTCCTCCATAAGGGGTTGATTAAAACTGCATTTGAAATGTATATCACATAAGGGTTTTTTTAATAGACCACATTTTCATTCTTAACCTCGTTACCAAGCTATAATTTTTTTCAGTGATTAACCTAAAATTGCAGGATTTCATATCAGTATGTGCAGTGTCTCATATCTTCTCCCTCATACATTATAACAAAAATAATATCATATGGAATATGATTGCTTTACAGAAAAAAAAAAAAAAGGAGATTTTTACTTAAGTACTTTTAAAAAGAAATATTTTCCCATCCAAAATCCTTCACCTATTGTAGAACATATATACTGAAGACAAAAACAGAAAGAAAAGAGGTCACCCCAAAAAAATCAGCTTGTTTATTTTTTTTTTCTGTATGGAGGAAGGCAAAGAAAAACCTCCCTGATCTCTACTTCTAAATTGCAGTTCAAATCTACATCATTATCAAAGTAGAAAATTGTTACCACATCATGTCTGTGTACATGACATTTATCTGCTTGTTATAATCATGTTTTCAGTGCTGAGGTACTGGGTAATTAATTCTTTCAGTGTCTGGCACAAGATTACAGTTATACTAGATATGCCAATGTGTTGAAGATGCCATTCAAATGTTCTGTTCTCTTGTGGAGTTCTTTTTGAGCAAAGCAGATGCAGCAAATTTCTACTGTAATTGTCAGCTTTGCAGCTACAGAACAGGCTTTGCTTTCCAGGATCCCTTGGTTATAAAACTCAAGGAGATACAAAACCTGTGAGAAAAAAATCCACCAGCTAGTAAATTGAAAGGAAAAAAATACAATGGGATTAGTGCTTACATAAGCAAATAGATAGTAGACAATATTTCTTTAATTAATTTGACCCTGTTTTCAGCTCTTTTTGGGGCATTGGGTAGAAGAAAACTTAAACACATTCTTTATTTGCAATCTAAGACTTTCTCAGTCAGCAGATCATCAGATTCTGAATTTCAGATATTTCAACCAGATGTACAATTCACAAATAAATCATAAGTCATTCTGGAAGCCATAAAACTTAGCTAATAGTTTGTAATTCACACAGGCTAGAAATAATTCACATTAACATTTTTTCATCACATCAGTTACAAGTATCATCATCATCATCTCTCTTTTACCCACAAACTACAATGGCACTACGATGCAGAAGTCATCAGTGTTAGCAAGAAGAGGCTGGACATGCTGTGCAGCCTACAAATCCATCCACCTATAA
Organism: Platyrinchus mystaceus; assembly: GCA_035041135.1. Taxonomy (NCBI): domain Eukaryota; kingdom Metazoa; phylum Chordata; class Aves; order Passeriformes; family Tyrannidae; genus Platyrinchus; species Platyrinchus mystaceus. Next base: position 11,605,996 of record JAWWLV010000005.1, read on the forward strand.
CACCTATAAGAAGGGGTGGGTAGTCCTGTGAGGTTGGGGGAACAGTTTGTAGCATGATCTGAAAAGTACAGCAAGGCTTTTGCACTGGTTTTTCACACGTGAATTAACAAGTCCCAAGGCTCGAGTATACAGTTCATAGGTTAAAATTCACTGAAAAACTGAGACCATTCATAAGGTAAATGTGAAGGCAAAGTGCTACCTAAGTGAGGAGCAGAATGATGTGGCATTGGGGTTTGAGTCCTGGATGGGGATTTGGAATGCACTGTGATCTTTCAAACGTGCTGGAAGGAATGTCAAGGGTAGGCTCTGTTCTGGTCAAGCTCTGTGAAAGTATGAGGGCTTCTGTTTGTGGAAAAGGCCACTCCTCAACCTTGTGGAAGAGTTTTTCCTAGCAGGCATTGCTGAAGTCAGTACTGACAGGCAGCAATGAGCCTGCTTTTATGGGGCAAATGAAGATCCCCACAGCAGTGGTCTGGGAATATGCTTCTCTGACACTGGTGGTTGCCCAGCATCATTTTTAAGGCTTAAAGAGCCAAAGAACCTTGAAAAGGCTCCACTTGCTGCTGGGGAGTGGGAGAGGAGTGTTAGTTTTATGGTGAAGTTGTATAACAAGTCAGGCCTGTTCAGATAACTGAAGGATGTATCTGTGGATTAAATAGGAACTTTTTGCTTTCTGTTCTGCATGAACACCATCAACTACATTCCAACTGTAAAATCACTAGTAATGGAGACATTAAAGATGGAAGAAATGTAGTTTAACCTTCAGTTTCCAAATTATGGCCCTTGTTCACATTGTATCACTTGCAAATGAGGCCAATCCCTGCCTCTTCTGGACTAGCAGTTGGAAAAAAAAAATCTCCTGTGGCTTGGGAGTTGAATGACTGATATGGTATGATTGGTGTAGACTGTAACCCACAATGGATCTGCTCTTCTTTGTATTGAAGTCATCCCAAAGTCATTATTACAGTGCCTTTTTCTGTCTGACTATTCTTTCACTCCTGCTATTGTATTCTTTTCATTTCTCCCAACAGTACACCAACATATCAGCTTGAGCTTGAAATAATAATAACATTTTAGATAGTTTATGACACAGCCTTAACCTTTTTTTAATAGCAGTTTTATGTATCCAATATTCTGCTGCTCTTGTTGGCTTGCAGTCTTTCAGAAGCTCTGGTCACTACATAAAATAAAGTTCATATTTATTGCTATGTGTCATCTAAAAGCAATCACTCAAAACAAGAATTATAATATCTTCTACAGATGAAAATGTTTTCGTGATGGGAGTTGGCAAGGCCAATCTGTTATCATGAGGCATGGAGAAGAAAGGCCAGTGTTCTTGACTGTTTAGTGAATGCACTTATTTTCTGTCTGCAATTTTCATTATGGCAAATTGTTTGACCTAGCAGAGAGACACCTTCTCAAGGCTGGGATCATATTGTTTTGCTAGTATAATTCCATCACAGCCAACAATGGATATAAATGGAAAAATGAGGCAGGAAGGTACAACAGTATAGAGTGATATGTTTTCAGATCAGTAATCAGTGTCTATTTAAAATAAAATAGAAATATATGAAATGAGATGCTTTGACTCCATTTTATTAAGATGAAGTGAAGTTTTATTACTACTGTTATGATCAAATGAAGGAAAATAGGAGTAGTGAGAGCTATTGCACAGAAGAATAAAGGCAAGCAGCTAAAAATCTGTTACATTAACCTAACAGTTTCTGACATTCTGTAAAGTCATTGAGATGTGATTTTTCATCCAAAGCTAAAAAGTTTCTGTGATAGTATTAGTTAAATAAAAAAGGAAAATGGGAGTCCTGTATGTTGTGTATATCTCCATTGGAGGAGACACATATGTCTGATTTTCTTTAGGACGGTGTGAAAGAATAAAAATGCAAATTTTCTCATCTAAATTCTACAGAATAAATAGCAAAATAATAGCTCAAATAGCAAAAATTACTTGCAGAATAGCGAGTTCTACAAACAAAAGCACTGCTTTTTCCATTACCTTGCCAAGTCAATACAGTGGCATTTAACTGTACATATTCTTGCTTTCATTTTAAAATCAATTTTTCTTTGGGGTTTTTTTGTTAGATTGTCAGTGTAATGAAAATATCAAGCCTAGGGTCATTCTTTCTTCAATTCTTATAAGTTATAAAATATAATTTTACAGTATAAACCAATATGTGAAGGACCATAAGCTCTTAATTTATCCTTATGCAGTCCAGCACTCACGTGTAGTTACATTGGGCCAAATTTAACAATGCTGAAGGAGAAAAACATACACAGGTTGATCTTATGAACTTTTAAAGACGTGAGGTGCTTGCTCATGTCTGTAGTTCCCCAGAAGTTAAACTGAATTATGCAAATAAGACCACATGTGTACATGCTGTCAGATTCCAGCTAATAAATGGCCTCACACCTCTGTTATTTCCATGAAATGCAAAAAAAGATGCTTATGTAGACACTTCTTAAAAAAAATATGAATAAAATTTTCTATGAGATGAGAAAAATAACACTATTTAGTCTGGCTTACTGTGGATCAAACTGCAAACACAGTGTTCGACTTTCTGAATTTCTGAACTGTTTTAAATACATTATATCTCCATATGGGTGTTGACATGCATTGAAAGCACAGTTATTAGCCACTGGAATATATATTGTCCTAGGTTTTGGTGGGACCTGGTTCTAATTTACAAGGAGTCTTGGACACTTGTTGAGTGTCTGAAAGGGACTGGAAAGGAGTGTTTAAATAGGTCTGCTTGCAGAGATTTGCCCCCCATTTACAGCCTCACAACATAGTCCAAAGCAGGTGCTTGAAGTAGTGAAGACTTAGTAAAATAAGGTTGTTTTATTCAGTCACTGCTTGCCAAGATATTTCTCTAAAATACAAAATGTTTATTTTACTTATGCTTTTTAGAACGAGGTAAAAGCTTTTTGGTTTGAGACTGTAACAAATTCTACGGTTTCACAATCTGTTCTTTAAAAAGTTATTTCTGACTGACGAATTACAAATCATCAATCTTCCTTATTCTTTGCTTCATTTCTGGGATATATTGATAGTTATGAGTCGTATGAAAAAGAATTTGCATACGTAAGTGGTTACTGGAATTGTTAATACAGTCAGCAATGATTTGCCACAGCATTGGATAAAAATGTATTTATGGAAAAGATCTCTGAGTGGGAGCTCATTTTGAACAGACAGTAAAGAGTATCTTGCCTTGTCTATCCCCTCTTTTCTTCCAAAGTTTTGGGAAGTCTGCTATGTCTAATTTGTAGACGGTTCTAAAAATTACATTTAAAAAGAGCTTGGATTTTTTTTTATCCATTTTCTGAACACTCTGAATTTAACAGGCTGACATCTGAGGTTTGCTAAAGAAACTCATTTAAGCTACCAAGAAGAAAATACCACTTCATATTTTCACTTTGGTTGCTTCAACTCTATTTTTTTCCAATGGAATTCACCAACAGAAAGATGCTGACCCTGAAAATATACATACCCATGATCTCATATCACTGGTTTACTACTGATCAGACTATCTGAAGTCTGAAGGTTGCCTGGGTGATTCCCACAACTGTTTCCTGCAGCTTCTTGCTTTAAGTCTGGGTAAGCAAATAACAAACTGCAGGCATTCAGATGGAGCCCTTGAGTCAGAGATGTTGCTCACTTACCTCTTTAAACTATGCACTGTCTAAGTACACTTAGACAAGCTTGCTGGGGTGGGTTTTTTTCGGTGTTTATTAGGCTGTAAAGACTGTGCATATGCTTTTTCCCAAATGTTAATGAGGATTCCTTGTCATGTGCAACAGGCATAATCCAGATGAGTGTGCTGTCTGCTAATTTGCCATTATAAATTCCAATCTGAAAGCAGTCAGGGGAGTGAACATTTGACCTAGTCTAAAATCGATGTAAACAGTCTGCTATTGACAACATTTATCACATATTTCAGGAGAAAATTTAGTATCAAATGGAGCAATTAAGTTTGGCTCCTCCATGTCTTCCAACTTGTACTTTTGCAGAGATGTAATTATTTTAAGAATCCAAAATAAACTTAACTTTCCAAAATTGGATTTGATCTTATCTTCTTTTTAGGCTTTGAGAATATTATAGAAGCTGGGTTTGCATGCTGCTTTATCTTCACGAGGCGTTTTTGAATCAGCTCAAATTCTTCAAGGACGCACAGAAATCGTTCTCACAGTAATTCTGGTTTGATTATATTGACAATTGTGACAGCAAGAACTTGTGACCATACAGCAAGGGGTGGCAAAAGAACAGTCTGTGCTTTCTATACAAGTTACCATTGAGAACAGATGAACTGTCATAGCTTTTAGCCACAAAAGTCATGTCCACACTGCCCAGATTCCAATTAGCCAACTTGGAGCACGGTCCATTTGTCAGGTTTTAGGCAGCGAGCAGCGCTGTTAGCTGGAAGCAAGAGACACTTCTCTACAGGGAAAGCTATTACTGGCATAACACAGGGAAATATTCAGTTGTTCTCTACAAGCTATAACTTTTGTTTCATCAGCAAGTATGGCAGAAAACCTGGCCAGGCTTCCTGCTTAACAATTGTAGCACAGCTTCCTTTCATCAGATTTTGATAACTTCCTCAGAGACGGGTACCAGTCTCTGGATTTTGACATTGCCAATTTAATATAACTTGATAAAAATCTCTTAAACGGATTAAAAGACTCTGATAAGTTTCACCTTTTCAATTTTTCTTGCTGCTTTGTGTGAGTGCCCTAGGGCACAATATGAATATTAATAATAATGTCTAAGGTAGCGCAGATCTGTCTGCCAAAACACACCGTTTCCATTCTTTATCTCTGTTTTGTTTCCACTTATTTTCTCTGTCAACAGCGGTTGTTGAAGTACAGAAGCAGACACGTACCTGATATTTAGGTTTTTCAGGAAAATGTCTGCCAATAAATTGTGTGAGCTTCTACAAAACTATGACTGAAGCTAGTTATTTAAAAATAATTCCTAGGATAGTTTTTGGGGTTTTTTTTAATCAATAAATGTTTATGGACTGCACTTCAGCAAAATACTTAAACATACACCTTTTCACAGTCTGACTTAGGTTCCAAAAACAGATTTGGACAGTATTTTTGAAACATCACCTTGTGGTAGAAACTGTGGAGATACTGGGAAGGGATTTCTTTCACAGAAAAAAAAATAAAAAGGATTAATGTGTACTGGTTAAAAGACTAGTGCTTTTCTCTTGTTTAACCATATTATGTGCATTCTCTTAGAGTGCAATAATTAAAGATATAATGGATATCAAAATACCTCCATCTCACTTATAAGACAGGATCACTTAAGGAAGGAGGAAAGGGGTATAATGCATAGATTTAAAATTCCATTTCTCATTCATTTGGTAAGATGTTTTTTTATTTCAAGTCGAATCTTTCCACGATTCTCAGTAATCTAACTGAATTGAATCTAATCCAATCATGTCTTCCATGTAACCAGGACACTCCTTTTTTCCTTTGGTAACTTGCTCCTTTGCTGGTCAGCTGCTCAGACAAGAACAGAACTAAAATTCCATTTGCTCCTTAAGAGTAGTGAGCAATGACTATTCATTAAGTCTGAGAAACATCTTTAATAGGATTTCTGCCTGACTTGATCATCTTTCACTGCCTTCTGGAAAGGTTTACCAAGAGATCCTATTTTTCAAACTCCATATTCCAAATTGAATCTGGAGTCTAGTTTCTGATAACATTAAGTAAGATAGAAAGTTAGATAGAAGTTAGATAAAACTCTGTCATATGAACAGAAAGTTCAAGATGACATCCATTTCCTGACTTTCATTGAGTTTCTCATGGAAGTTCTGCTGCAGATGACAAAGAGGGATTCTTTAACTTGCAGTAGACATGTACCTTGGCCACAGAATTAGGAAGCTTCTCCCAGTGTTCTGGTTCTGTTTGCTTTTTTGCCTTCATTTTGTAATTCATTATTACGATCCATTGTATAACAGGAAAAAATTCACTTCTTCCCTGTCAAATATTTGTAAATGTTATAATATTCCCCATAGCCATTCTTAACAGTTCTTTTAATCCTTCTTCAAGAGCATCCTCTCTAATCTACACAGAACCTCTCAGGTTTTTTTTCCTGAATCATGTTTAGTTCCCTGACCCCTTTCCAGTATTAGAGCACCAAAAGCTGTGTCCAGAATTCCATGTGCTTCTCACCAAAGATCTCATCAAAGCCAAGGAAAAAGATGATCACCTCATTGGGCTGGGCTACAATAATAAGCTGCTGTTTTGGCTGCTTCAGGTCTTCACTGTAAGGTTTTATTTGCCATGCTTGGCTGTCTCTTTGGACTTTCCAGGACATCCCTGCTATGGAATTGCAGTGCTTCAAAGCATAACAAAGCATGACTTGGAGTTTAGGAGGAAGATTTTAATTCTTAGTATTTTGTCTCATATTTCTAACACTTAAGAGGGGGGTTTTTTGTATGATTTCTCTGCCTTTGACTAGAGTATAAACCCACCAAATTTATTATGAAATTATATGCTGATATACGAAATATAAGAAATATTTATTTTCTGCTTCCTTTAAATTTCACTATTAAAGCATGCTGGCCTCCTGTTCATGGCAATTTTTGCTTGCATCCTTTTGCTAAGACAGTGATTACATCCAAGATAATTTCAATAAATTTTTAATAAGATTTTGTGAGTATTTTGCAAAGTCTGTTTGTACATCAAACTCTAAAGACAGAATAAGTGCAATCCCAGAAGGACCTTTCCTATGTCTATTTTTATAAGCATTTTGCTATTGAGACTGTGAAACAGAGAGTAAAAAAAAAAAAGAAATTCAATTTAGATCAGACCAAAAGGTTGGGAGGGTCTGTAAGGGGGAGATTAGAACTGAAAATGGTGATAGAAAAACATCACCAAATGTTGGATAAACATTCTGAAATCAGTAAGGTGACATCCAATACAGGCAGATCTCTAGATGGAAACACCAACACACTGAGAATTGATTAGCTGTGCAAAATCACTGCAGATAATTATCTGGCCATAAACTGAACAGGAATCACTCCACAAATGTGATGCTGGATGAGAAAAGCAAAAGCCCTTCTGAAGTGTGGGACAGGAGTGTGATCTAATTACGCCACAACTTTTAGTACTGCTGGGGCTCTCCAGGACCCCTGTACTCCATTTGCAACCTCACACTTAAACGTGTGGACAGTTTGGAGAAAGCTGAGAGAATGCCAGCAAGAAAAAAACAAGGTTTGGAAATGAGAGACAGGTAGAATTTGTTGCTAAAGAAGCAGCTGAATGTAATAATCACCTGCGAGAAATGTTGTCATGAAAAAGACAATGATGTGTGGGTTTTATTTCCCTATGATAAAAGGGAAGAAATGGGTCTGTTTGGAACACATAATATTGTTCTGAGGTTAGAAAAGCCTTCTGATTTATAGGAAAAGAGGTTGGGAGCAGGCTACCTCTGGAAGTTTTGCAAGTATTTGCCAGAAGATTTTGGGAAAAGGAAGTAAGCTGGTCCCTATTCTGAGTGAGGAGAACTCCTCTTAGGCTCCCTATAGTCTCAGAATTAAAGCAATATAATATTGTATTGTATATAATAATATATATAAAATAATATAAGGTCAGAGAGGTTTTACTTGACACAGATCTTATTTTAGGCCCCAGACAGCTTCAGGATGCCTCTTGCAAAGGTCAGTGTAGCTGGTTGTAGAAATACATTGGAGTTAAATTTAATTGATACCAACAGTTCACTGAAACCTTTTTGGTTCTGCAGAGTTTCCCTGGTGGGGTGAAGGTAGAGATTTGGGGAAAACACACCTGTCTGCAGGTGAGTCTGACCTGGGGAAGGGTGATTGGGCTCCCAAGCCAGGCGTACAGAGATAACAGGTTTTCTTTCCTTCTTTAACATCCACGCCACCTTTTCTCATTTCTCTTTTTTACAGACCAAACTTGGAAAAAAAGGAGGAAAAAAAACCCCCAAACCCACAGTGCAGACAGCTCAGTCATGTTTTGTATCAGTAAGATAATTGTCATGATCATTTATTACCTGGTCTAATTTCTCATTAGTGTACTTTTCTTCTTGATATTTTCAAAAATTCTTTTATTCACCGTTTTTTCTTTAACTAAAATTACCTCAGTGCACATTCAGTTCCTCTTATCTTTGTCCACCTCTGCTCATTTATATATAATTCTCTCAGTTTCCAGAACATTCTTGCTGCCCTCCATTCTTTGAGTAGACATTTGGGAAGATGTACTGGCTGCTTGGCGTTTTCCTTTCTTTATTAGCAGGATTATATTGTATTCTGATACCTTTCAGGAGTCTCAGCATCCTTGAACTTCAATATCTACTACTCTGGGAATCCATTCTTTAGCATGCACTAAAGGACTTAATGGGCACTACCAGGGAGAATCCCTACTATTTAAAATCAGCTCATAGTGTGAAAAAATTGAAGTTATGAAAGTTAGATCCATGCTGAACATTCTTTGTCTAGAATCTTTACTTTCGTGACTGGTGAAATTCTCTCTCGTGTATTTTAATTTTCATATTTAAACTCCATTATTTTGCCACCTTGCAAATACAAAGGAGCTAAATCCAGGCCTTATATAGCCTTCTATATATATTCAGGAATTATAACCAACCCTAGAAATTATTACCTGGATACATAGGTCAGGAGAGAGATAGTCCAAAGCACACTGCAGCTCATTTTAGCTGTCACTGTTTTGTTGACATGGGTAATGGGATTCAGGTAAAAGCAGTATGAAGAATTCCTTCTCAGCCAGCTGTCAAACATGGGGAACTGTGAACCCCTCTTTGCATTTTTTCACACTGTTTCTCAAATGAAAAGCAATCAGAGAACCAAATGGAGAACCAAGACTGGGCATTAATTTGCACTGGCCATCCAGAAGGGTTTGGCCAGCAGGAATGTTTAGGTGGTTACTGTGACACCCCCTGGATCACTCCATCCTATTACAGATTTGACCTGAATTCTTCTGTGGTCACCTCTCACCAGTACTGGGGTTTCTTGCAGCCATTAAATTTGTCTATCCCCACACCATTCCCACAAAGCCACAGGTAAATGTCATGCTTAAAGTCATAAAGGTTTGTGGCAAATCCCAGGTTTATAGGAACCCTCACCAACAGTCACAAAGTGGTGGCATATGCAGGATGTTTATATGTCACTTCAGATTATTGAGAGCAGAAATACCTGAGGATGTAATTAAAGGAAATAACCTTTAAATAAAATAAAAAAAACTCCAGCAAAGTCTCATCTGATGTGGCCACTGCATGTCCTCCTCAACTTTGATTTGAAACACCACTTTTTAGCACTCGCAGTCCCTTTAATGAAACAATGCCAGTCAGTTGTGCAGAAAACAGGACACAGCAGTCCCAGCTAATAAAACCTGGAATTTGTAGGGACTGTAGATATAAAAGTTCATGACTGAGTGGTTTCAAGAGTAAAGTTTTTATTTGTGCTAGGGATCCATGAATGGCAGGCAGCAAGAGAGCTGAAACCATGAGCTGCAGAGGTGTATGTCATCAGGTACTGATGCAGATAGATGCAGGTAGATGGAACTGCTCTAATTTTAATTTAAAATAAATTCTTACCACAGCTGTGTTTACCATTACACCATTGTCTGCAAAATTAACACATGTAGTACTTCTGGAAATTTGGATTTTACAGATACTTGTAAAACAGTAGGCACAGTTTGAACTTGTCAGCCTTGGAAATGCCTTGAACCTTTTAACTTACGGAAATTATGAAGCTGTAGAAATGGAAATAGCCATACAAGGGCAAATCTAAGAATTCTATTACATTCTTGGCTTACAAAAGCAAAGAAGGACCGACAAACAGCACAGATCCTGGCTGTGCATCATCTCATGGGAAGATCCACACGTGTTGGATAAGGGAATTAATACCCCACTGTCCACTCTTTAACCTGCTCTTGAGGAACATGTTAGATAATGCAGCTAGAAAAAGTTATGTAGATGAAAGCAGGAGACAGTGGGCACAAATAAATTCAGCTTCTGAGTCATGACATGCAGTGTTCAGAGAACAAAGCAGATACTGGAAAATGCAATACAGCAACAAAGCAAAAAGCACCTTAAGTGGTTGTATGGAGCGAGGTGGACTTGCAACAGTAAAAGATATTTTTTGTGACCTCCTATAAAGCTCCTCCTTCTTCAGATTATCAGCTTTGCTGTATTGATAATTCTCTAAGTGGAAAGAAAAAACAGAAGTTATTGTCTTTCTTTTGTACTCTTGGTACAGGAAAGAAATCACAGGTGTGTGTAAATGAAATATTGTATTTATTTTTTTCTGCACTGCAGTGACACTTAGACCACTCAGTCAAGCCAGACATGAGTGGGTAGTGGGAGTTGCACATCTGCATTATTTCTTACCTTTTTTACCTGTTCAGTCACCTCCAGTTTTCTTCTTGGGGTCTGATGGGGCTCCAGATTTGGGCTCAGGTTGCAGAATTACCAAGAAAGTGGGCTAATGTGAACATACTGCAGTTGGCTGCTTAGTAACTAGGTGAAGTTGAGACTGATTTATAGGAAATTTGAACATGTGTCCTACTAGAGGAATGAGCAAAGTTGGTGACTCATTCCTGTATTAAGACAAGGTAACAACTGTGAAGATAAATACCTCTATTTTCCAAAGCTCTTGAGTGGACCCTAAGTCAATCCTACTAAAGAGACAGTAAATATTGTAAGATCTGATTAGTGTGTGAGCTGATGGCTTTATAACCCTAAAATCTTTATGACTCATCTCTGTAGGCAGGAAGGGTATATTTTGACTTTGTCCTGGATTACAGTCTGCAGTTGCTAGAGAATGACTGACAGCTCAGAAAATCAAACCAGCATTTTTTGTGCACACTTATGTGTGTCTGTGCATGTATTTCAACCCATAAAATCTTAGAAAATTCAAAAGCAACTTGAGCACCATGTTGCTTGGTTCATATGCAGATTTCATTCAAGCAAAATTCCTGTTTGGTTCAGAAAATTTGGAAAAGGAATGGCAAAGACCCATCTTTAATCATCAGAATAACATACATTGCACTGTAGCAATGTCCCTGGCTGGTCCACACACAAAACTCTTAGATATTTATCCTTTATCTTTCTGCCAGGATCTGAGTCCTTAGAAAATCAAGGCTGGCAAATGAGTAAAACCAAAAATAATTTTCAAATGCTTTGCTTTAAAGTCATTTATCAAAATTTGGGAGCCAAAAGAAGCTTCAGCCTGTTACTGCAGATCGAGGTCTGCTGAAGGCTTTCATCAGGCTTCCCTCTAAGCACATCAGTCATACTTTAGATATAAACTTGTCTGCTAAATTTCAGAGAGTAAAATATGTGTGTTGGTCCTTGCAGGATGAGGGCTTTGAACTATGGGTGAAACTTCGCAAATTGTTTTGTCACCAAATTGTTTTACAAGAGTTTATGAAACATCTTCAGGTACCAAAATGAATTAATTTACAGCATATGTTAATTGCAGGAAACTTTGCTCTTTATACAGTACTGTAAAGAACTCAAAACCATCTTAAATCAATGGGGTAAACAGTATATAGAAAGGATCCAAAAGCATTGCAGCTGCACACCATTCTTCAGTCATTTTTAAGCTCATTATTATTGCTTATTTATAAATCCCTAGAAATAGGTGTTTCTAATAGATCTGTTGACAGATCCTGAACCAGAGTCACACAAATGGCACACTGTAATTAGACAGGGGGAGGGGGAATGAGTCTGATGTTCTGCCAGAGCTCATTAAAACGGGTTGTGCACTCCAGTGCACAGAACATCGCTCCTGACTGGTAACAGAGGAGCACACGACTAGCTGGAGAGGGAGGAGAACATGGAATTGTTTTTCTAAAAACTGGGGGAAAAAATTTCAGAAGAATGGGGAAGTAAAAAGAAGTGACTCCTCTTTTCAAGGGTTGAGGTAATGCTGTTCCTGAGCACGTGTGGGTAAACCAAAATGCGATTGTGCTTTACCATTTATTAGCAGGGCAAAGGTTTGCTGCCCAGAAGTGCCAAGGCCAGAGTCAGTGTCTTTACTGCCTAATCTGACTGGCATTTATTTGGCAAGGTGCAAAAATTTCCTGGCAGATCTGGTGGTTGCACTTGCTAATCATGTGCTATATGTTCCTGTGCACTTATGTTTGCCATCACAAAAAGATGTGTTGTGGTGCCCAGAGCTGCCTTTTCTTATTAAAGATGATGCAGTTTTAGGAAGTATCTGATTTGGGGGTAAATTTCTTGCATTCTTGCTCATCCTTGCTTTCTAATGGCCAGTTTTTGACCCTGAGGGATGCTCTTAATATGTAGATTAACACAGATCACCTCCTGTTCCAGCAATGCCAAACAAACAGAAACTGCTACCTGGCACCTTGGCTTTGCTGGGTTTACTTTGGCCAGACAGAGTGGACACCCTTGCATATGGTAGCAGAAGAGAGGGGTAAAAATGCTGTTGAATGCAGTAACTGATTCATTAAACTCATTCTGCAAACAAATGTTCTGCAGTTCACAGAGAGGTAAAAAGCAGTGAAGCAGGGGCATGTACAGCAAAACAGCCTTAGGTGCATTGATACCACTAACAAGAAAAAGTAAATACTGTGCAAAATAGTAAGAAACAAATGAGAGCAGATGTAGACTTGAAAGGAGGGGTTACTATTTAGTAACCAATTAACAAAATCAGTGCAATGAAGCTTTCTGTTAAAAATGCAAGAATATTTCCCTTCTGTTGAGTCCCACATAAGAGGAAGCTTTGGAGAGTTTGAAGGCTATTTCAGTCACAGCATGTCAGAACAGGAGGCCAAATTTCAGCACCTCTTCTGTGCAGGTCTTGAGGGACAACATAGTTCTTCAAAGGTCTAACATTATCAATTTAATACTTCTTTGGCTTTCATAAACTTTGTCTTAGCCAGTGTCAGGTATTATTATGCTGTACCAAGCAAAATATCCTTCTCATTTATATAGGGCAGGGGAGAAGATTTGTTCCCAGTCAGATGTTTGGTTGAGCTGAAGAACTGAACAGAAACCTCTTGAGTCCTGGTTCAGTTAGTAAATGGTATCTCCCAGTAAATTAGGTTTGGGATTCCTTGTTTGAATGCTATTCCCATATCCTATGGACATACTGTGCTCATATTACAGGAACAATGTTATCCCTGTTCATTACTTTTTGATCAGAGATAAAAAATTCCTGGATCCAGGTCTGATTTCAGCTGTCATCCTATAAATGGAGTGGAAACCCAAAGCTGACAACATTTTCTCAGTAGGAATGGGTGAATCCAGACTGAACACTTACGAGCCACTGCTAATCCAAATCATGACCAAATGAACACATATTAACACACATGGTGAGATGAGGTACTGACAGAAATGCTAATGAAAAACAGCTCTTTTTTATTCTGGGGAAAGCGAATAGCAGAACCACCTCTAAGGCTTGCTTCATTAGCTGCTTTGGGGTTGGTGGTCCCATGTAGATTGACATTTGCTGAGAATCTGGGAGAGAGATTCCCTTGGTAATTTGGGACTGGACAAACCAAGGCAATCGTAGAAATCATGGCTATGTGGAAAGGGAAGGTTTCAGCTTCCTTACAATACTTCCTACATTCACTCTCTTCCTTCTGCACAGAGTTTCTCTTTGTAAATGTATGAACAGGTGTTAAGATGAACCAGTGAAGAGGTTACAGAACATTAATTGCTGCTTTGAAGTGTTATCTCTAGGGAAAGTAAATTAAAACATAAACAAAGCAAGTAATAAGTATGCTCCTGAGGCAAGAGATAAGACTTGCTTAGAGAAGTTTCAACATCAAGTGACCCAGCATTTTACTGCTGCTGAGGGAGCAGAAAGGCTGTCCTGTATCACAAGTGGCCATTCCTGAAATCAGGGAAGTATGTGAAGTGGATACCAATTTCTTAACAGGCTCTTCTGAAGTGGGTAGTTCAGAGCTGTTACACCAGATCTTCACCAGAGGACTGTTCTTTAATTAGCTGAATCTGCAGGTCTCTGTCCAAAGGGGTGCTGTGGCTGTTTTCTACGGTGTATCTGGAGGTCTGGCACACTCCCTGTGTGGAAAACTTGTCCATCTGATTACTTGAGAGTTCTTTACCTGAGTAAACTGGGATGCTTGGTTGCAACTCTGCCCCACCTGGGAGAGCACTTGCAGCCTTGAAGCTTACATGACAGGTGAATGGAGTCTGGACAGAGGTGAGGAAACTAATCTTTCTTTGGCAAGAATATGGTGCAGGAAAAGGTTTTTATCCAGTATATGTAAATCTGACTCTTTCCTTCTGATCACAGGGCTCTCTTGAGCTTAGTTGTATGGCATGACCCATTGAGAATCAAAGTGCTACAGTTATGGACGTCAGTTATTGTGATGAACTCCCAAGGTGTATTTCAAGCTCTGGATTCCTTGCTGGGTTTTGGTCCTATCCAGTGATTTTTGTTTCAGTCCTGGGATTTGACATTTCATATTAATAATTGGTGTTTGTGAGACAGTGGGCATTAATAGCAGAGTGGGTAGGAGCTTTACTGGCCCTGACATTTGATGAAGAGCTCATCTACCCACATAAATCAGCTTGGTTACTGGAAGACTTTGTGATGTGTTTATTTCTGAACAGTAACACAAGCCAAACAGATACATCAGTAAAGGAAAAGAAAGAACATATCAACAGGAGTCTGAATGGGGAACAAATACTGATGAGAATGAAACCTTATCTCAGGTTGCAGGAGTTTGTGTTCCCTGCTGCCAACAGCTTTCACAAACCAAAGAGAGAGAAATGTTTTATAAAAATTATGAAGAAGTTGGGAGACCCCCTTAGATAACTATCCACCTACATGTAGCTGTCACTGAAAAACCAAACAGCAGGAATAGAAGCCAATAAATGCTTATTCTTCAGTATGGCCAAATGTCAGCCATGGGGCTTCAGTGAAATGAGCAAGCTCTGCCTTGAGTAAATATATATATTAATAGCTTGGAGCTGTGCTATCAAAGAAAAACAGCTGAACAGCAGAACAACAAAACAAAGAAGCTCTGAGGCCTTCCACTGCCTACAGCAATATGCAGTTGAAGATGAACACTCTGCTCATTTCCATTCTAAACTAAACTCTATCTTCAATGCCATCAATATTATCAGTGTCGTTACTGAACTGCAGCGTGAATTTGATGCAATAACTATTAATTAGACCATTTTTCCCTCCTCCAACAACAGCCCTAGTGCCTCAGTTCCTAATGGAGTTTATGTTATTTGATTTTGATTTTGCTCAGAGCAGCCTTTCTGAATTCTAAGTTACTGTAAGGTAATTGAAAGTACAGCAAAGGTTATAGAATACCCTTCATACTTTACCAGCTCATCTGCTTCACAACATTACACATCAGCAGCATAAACAGCCAACTCAATAATGAAGAATGCTGACATAAAAAATAGCACCTACAATCACACACTCTAAGTTTTTTTCACTCCTCTCTCAGTGGTCAGCAAGGTGAACAAAACTGGGAATGTCAAAGAGAGAGTGCAAAGCAGTTAAAACTTTGCTTTCAGAGGCAAGAACCACTCATCCTTAAAACCTCATCAGCTGTTCCATTTGTCTTATACCACGGTGATTGTTCTGTATAGCTCTGACACTTCTGGGTTAGTTTAAATCTAAAAGGGTTTTTTGCCAGCCTATAGGTGAATTTAGCATGTCATCTAACTTGCTGGTTTAAGTCCTTCCATTGGTACATGAAACATCAGTAAGTTAATTTGCACAGTAGAAGCACAGGTTGCTGCATCATCACTCTGCACAGGGAGTGATGCACATCTGCCTGTACTGACACTGCTGTGGCTTCTGCCTCCTTTAGTCATTGAGCAGGGATAGGACAAGGAATACACATCTTTTCTTATCTAGCTCTGTCTCATCTGCTCCTCTGTGACTTTTTCACAGTCCCCTTCACAAACAGAACTCAGCTGCTCAGCTTCAGCAAAATGAAAAAAGAAATCAGGGTTTCTTTTGAAAACCCAGTTCCTTCAGTCTGTTGCAGGAACCAGCCACAAAAACATTGCAAAGATTTCCTAATATTCCCAACACCAACGTTTTGCTCCCTCTTCCCAAGCTGTGGAGATGACAGTTGTTTTCCACCAATCCACGAACACGTAAACTGATGTTTGCCTGTACTTTTGGAAGGGGACAATGGGTTCTATTGATCATTGCTATTGTAATACTTGCTGCTACTGTGGGTGAGTTTCTGCTTCCTCACTCGAATTATCTAAAGTTCAAGAGCTAACCTATCAAACAAGGATGTTTTTATGTCTGTACTCATATAGACAGATAGATAGACAGACACGTGTAAGTTTTTGTCTATGTTATCAGCTGTTCCATGAAATTTCTATTTCCTGTCTCTGGATTGGGAAATATTTTGAAGGAAAGCACGTTCTGGCCAAATTTCATTTCAGCAATTAATGAGATATGTGGGTTTGGATTTTTCTAATGGAAAAGAAACTACGATGCAACTTAATGCTTTTAAACTGCAAAATGCCATGACTCGTATTTGGTTCCAGTCTCTGCTTTTCAGGTTTGTCATAACCAGTAAGCCAACATGTAACTGGATTGCATGCATCTGACCCAGCAGCTTCTGTGCAAGCAAAACCCCCATTGACTCCCACTGACTTAAGGGAAGTATCTTATTGCTACTGATGATGAGTTTGACTTCCTACAAGTCTGAAGCTTTAGGTCCAAATGTGCTGAGAGGCTTAAAAATATCTGTGAACATAACTACAGATAATCAGTGTTGCTGAAATGTCAGAGAAGTAACTCAAAAAGTGTCATGATGCAGTTTCCTTATCACTGAAGTTATCCCTGAATGGAAAGAGAACTACAGGGGCTTCCATAATCTTTTTATAAAATCATTATGGCTTCATCCCTTTAGAACACTTGATACTCTTGGCTCCCCGGAGTGGAACAGGAATGAAGGGAGCACATAGGATACTTAGTCCTGAAATCTTTGATTTTGAGATTCAGTACAAGTTTTGTCTGAGTGATTTATGAGGTAGATGCTGGGAAGCAGCCTGGAGGATTTAGCCCTATATGTCTCTCTGGTTTGGACTCACAGGTATTTAAAACCCCATTATTGTTTTAGTAAAGCTGGGTAAGAACTTGCTGAAAATGCTGCCTCCCTCGATTCTCAATGTCTACAGGATATTTCTTATGATAAATATTAATAATTTTCAAGGACATGGATGAATGCATTTTTATAATTATCAAAACCCAGACATACTGGTTTAGTGTTTAAAATTAATTATAGTATGGAAACTAGCATTCCATAAGGGAATTATATTAACTCATCAGAGTGAGTTCATTTTGCCTTTCAATTTACATTTGTTAAATTTTATTTACTGATTTTGTGTTTAACTTCTAAGCACTTAGTGAAATCTCAATTTTTGTAACTAGATAACTTTGTTCCTGGATGTTTGATTTGATGTGTATTTAATTTACATCACCATATATGTGAACCTGTTACAAGTCCATAAATACTAATAACATAAGAGGAAAATAAGAGTAATGAACTTTCAAAAAGTTCCTGCAGTTGCAACATTATTTATGGCATGTGAGTGGAAAATTAGTATTTAAGAATTTTAGATTAGTTTTCCTTCTTGATACCTCAGTTTAGCATGCTACTGAAAGGCAAGGGGGACCAAGAACTAGAAACAATTAGACATTGCTGATTTCAGGGCCAGCTAAATGTCCCATCACCTTATCTGGTTCTCCTGTGTACTACCACAGGGATTACATTCCACCCAAAAAATGTCTTTCATTGGCCATGCAGCATTATCTGCAATCTTTCTCATAGTGGGAATGATGATCTGATTACACTTAATTGCAGAAGCCTGTGATAAATGGGAACCAGCTGTTTAGTTAGTTTTATCAGGTGCCTCTCAGCGTTTCACCTGTACTTTGCAGATTTCTCTGTTGCCATAGGGACTAATTCCAGCTTCCCAAACCTGCAGCACTGAGGCTGGGGTGAAGGTTACAGGTTATGGCTTTAAGTGAGCTGGCAGTGGAAGGATCTCTGCTAACACCTATCTGCAAAGACTTCCAAGCTCATCTGGTGCACGAGAGAACAGCAACAAAAACCGGCGACAGGAAAAACTCAGGTAAGGGTTGATGTGTGCTGGAGAGCACCAGTGGGGTGGGATGTTCTCTCAGCATTATTAATGTGAGCAAAATGCAGGAAAGCAGTACCAAAAAAAGTAAAAAATATCATAGAAGAGGGGTTTGATATTTAATGTGGAGAAGCAGGAAGCCAGGGGATGGGGGAAGAGCCCATACCACCATTGTTCACATGACACCTGCTTTGACTGAAGGAATTTTCTTTCTGTTTGTAGAGATAAAGGCTTATTCATTCTAATACTGCTGGTGTACTTCTGTCTGACTCTCTCAAACACTGAAGAAAATTAATAAAGAAGTTGTCTAGCCTTTGGAGAGTTCATAAGGATTTGTCCTTTTTTTCTTCAGGGTGATATGTCTTTACTGCAAGGGGAGGAGACACTTTTTCCTTAGATCGCCCCAGCGATCACAGCATGGGAGAACAGTCCATAACACTTCTAAAGAATTATTCCTTCATAAAATCATGTGAAAATCCAAGTCTGAAGTATTTTTTCATTGGAAGCCCCACTATACCACATGCAGGCCATTGTGAAGGTCCTCAGACTTGTGAGTTTTCAGTTTAATGATTCGTGAGGGACTCACAGCAGTTCCACAGTTATCATCACTTCAGCTCCAAAACCTTTAGCTGAATCCTAATCCATTGTGTCTTTTGGAAGTGGTTTAGGAACTGTAGCTCCCTGCAGAATCTCTTTTAGAGTCTCCAAAGGGTTACTAACAGAACAGAATGGACACTATTTTAAGCAGCAGCTCTGCAAATATGAGCTCTCAACTCTAATGGATTCTACTTTAGAGTCTCCACCCAATCTCCCTAGTCTTTTAAAGATTAGTTTGCTTCTATTAGCAAAAATAGCACTGATAGTGGGCACCCTTAACTAGTCTCCCTCGAAAGTCAAAATTGAGATAGGATGGTGACATTAGTATGCATCCTTGCTCAGAACAGTGTAACTGATGCAATACATTTACAGCAAATTCTGAAATTTCCATCATAGTAAAGAGAAACTGCCATTCAATCCAGTGAAATGCTTTCTCAGCGTCAAAAGATGCTATTACCACAGGACTGGCATCATTTTTCATCTTAAAGAGGATATTAAATAAGCACAGCAAATTCGTGCAGGTGAGCCTACTGTACTAAACATAAAATAAAACCACGCATTGTTCAGGATGAATTACTTTAATGCTTATACCTTGAGTCAATTGGCCAATAACTTTGCCAATTTGTTAATACCTGCATTTAGGAATAAAAGGGATCTATGTAACCTATATGGCTCTGTGTTTCAGTCTGTTTCAATGTTGCCACAATCAGCACCCTTCAGTCTGTGAAGTATCTGCTGGTCAGCACTTGGTTTGCATAATGTGGTGTTACAAAGAGGAAAAAAAAACAGCCAACATCAGCTGGCAAAAAAAAAAAGAAAAGGGCAAGAAGAAGAAAAGATTCCCCTTTTCCCCTTTGGAAATGTGAAGGCTAACCTTGTCTAATGATTACAAGATTTATGAACAATTCAATAGCAATAGACTATAAAAGTGATAGGTCAGTCCACGTGTACACAAAGACTAAGCAGCTTTGGGTGAGATGAAAGATAAGACAGAGATCCAGCTTAGATCAAGAGCTGCATTTTCAAGACAGCACAGCATGCTGGTAGTGAAATACTTAGGTTTGAGTTTAGGAACATATTTTACTCACACAGGTTTGGATACATTGCCTCCCTCTTCATGGAATTTGAGCTCCAGGCAGGGTGAAGCAGAGATGTTATTTCCCTTTGCACCACTTCTTTATTAAGATTCAGAAATGATATTTCACTCACATTAGGTATGGTTGGGGAGCACCTATTGCATACTATGCTTTCTCAGTGTGCCATCTTCTACTTCTTCTGTTAAATCCTAATTAGCTGGCTTGAAATGTCAGCAGCCATGGGCAGCTTTAGGCCCCAGAGCTTTCATTTCTGTTTGTGTGAGTGAAACTGTGCAGATCGAACTTAATACTTTTCTTAATATCTCGCTTGACTGTCTGTGATGATGTCTAAGACCTTGTTTATCCCTGACACACCCTCCAAAGTGCTTCCCACCCTGCACTGTTTTCCATATTTGCTGCATATACTCCTTCTGCCCTACTCTAATCCCTTCCTATTCCTCTCTTATCCTTCAAACATGTAAAGCTGTGAATAGAGCAGTCTTTTTTTCTGGATATCAGTTAATAATAGCCAGACTGTGAAACTAAAACTTACAGTACTGCATTTCTAATTAATCAAAAAGACATGCTGTAATAATACAGCTACAGACAAGTAGCTGTGCTAGCAATCAGCCAGTGCTCTGTTGGAAAGCAACTTGCCAAGCAGACCCATCATTAGCCAGTCACATCATGGACCTCTGCATGGATTGGATTGGGTAGGTACACAGTGGAGCAGATGGTAAGAAAGAGTATCCAGATCTATTCCAGCTACTCAGTGACTGGACAAGAGAAAATTAAAAGAAAAAAGAAATGAGTGCAAATGGTTCTAATTGAAGATGGGGAGGGGGAGTGAGAAAGGGCATTTGAGGAAGTTTGTGTCAGGTGTTAACAGGGCACTTTGAAAGTGCTGCAGTAATCACAGGCCTGGGATGTTTCTGGTTCAGGTCTGCATAATTTCTTGTAGCATCTGTCTAGAGAGGTGATGCAAAGCCCCTTAAAAAGCTGAGGAAAGGAAACTGAAACCCGGAGTGGGAGCAATGCCCAGCGCACTTGCTAATAGAGGCTGGCTCGGTTTCTCATGAAATGAGCCTGTGCATAGCCCATCCTTGTCTTCTGGGGAAGAGTGAAGAAAACACATTTTATTCTGATGCCTATTGGTCTCCAGTGTGTCTCACCAGCTTTTGATAACTGCTGGTGGTAATTCAGGAGAGACTGTGAGGTTTCATAAGTTAGGGTAGCTAGAAATGTACAGAATCAGAGTTAAGAAATCCTCCAAGCCAGCATTTATATGAGGTCTCTTTTTGCCCAATCTTCTTTGAAACTTTCTTCAAACTGAGATGGGAGATGTTGCTATTGCAGCAATCCTCGGGTGATGCTGAGAAATAAGAACTCTTGGTTTCAAGAACTCAAGAAGATTCAGATTGCCAAAGCAGCCCTTCTAATTTTCCATGCCCGACTTCAGGCTTTGTGGGCCTCGATACCCAAGGTACTGAATATCCACAGCTATGAGGTGACAGCTTGGAGCTGAGTGAGCAGCATTCCTTACCTTCTACTACACAGCTGTCTTCTGGAAATAGGGATGAGGCCACGTGGATTTTGTGAGGACCAGTTAGTGTGGAGACAATGCTTGAATATGAATAGTGCTTAGGATATAATTTTTGAGGATCCAAAGAAATGGACACAGTCAATAGTTTCTTTGATTAAAATGATTGAGCCAGTTACACAAACAGCACTGGTACGTAATTCCTTCTCACTTAGGAAGAAAGTCCCACACTGTCCACTTTGCTTACCAGAACAATATCAAAATATATACAAAAAAAATCTCCAAAATCAGTGAGTGAACAAACATCGAGCAACTATTACATTATTTTATATTAACGCATCACACCCTTTTATTCACTTCTCTGCTAGGCTCTGCTTCTTCTTTACTGTTTGCAAGTTCTTGAGCCACAACCCAGCAGGCTGCTGGTGAGTTGGAGCTGATGTGCAGCTGGAGCTGAGCTGCTCTGCACGGGCTGGGCGAGGTGAGCCAGCTTTATCCCAGAAGGCTTCAGTCACAGGTTCTGTGCCTGAGTTAATGTGCCAGTATGGACACGCTTTCAGATTCCAAGCTCCACATTTTCCAGGCTGATAGTGCTTAGAAATGGAGAAGCTCTCATTTATCAGTGGGCAGAAACTGAACCCGCCAGAATGGAGTAACCATTGCTGGAGAGAGATCGGGATTGTGACAGAGATGAAGCGGTGGGAGACTGAGCAGAGGAAACTCATACAATGAGCAAGAACAGCTTGTGTCACGTTACCACCTGTTCCTTTGACATCTGAATTTATGGTCTAAACCATAAATGGCCTAAGGCCTCATTTATTTGAAGTCAGGACAGAAACAGCACATGCCCTACAGAGCTTAAGCTTCACCTTTCAAGCGCCGAGCACGTGCAAGACTGAACAAACCTTACAGAATTTGGGGGCTCTTGGTAACAAATAAAATGAGATACTTACCATACAAACAAAAAATATTGTAGATTAAAGGACATCAAAGCAATCCCTTCCAAACTAAAATAAATCATAAACAAAAAGAAAAAAATAAATAGATAAATATGAGTGTTTGAGGCCAAATGCGTTTCCCACCGAGGAAATAATCAGACGGCATTAAAAGTACTGCGGCAAAACTGGAGTTAGTATGTTCCTGGCACTGTATTTTATGGGAGAGAAAAAATATATAGTCATCACCTTGAATAAAATATATACCATAACTGGGAAAAGTACAGGATTTTTTTAAAGTTCTGTCACTTAAATAAAAAGCACGAGGCAGGTGGTGGTGACAAAGGCTAGGGAATGTGATAACAAGTATTAATAGCAGTTCAAAGAAAGAAGGGTACAGCTGCTGCAGGAAATGTTGGATCCAGCTCTGCAGCTGAGCTGCACTTGGTCCTCTGCCCTGAAGTGTAAGAAAGAAAAATGAGTGTATGTAGCCATGGATTTGCTCTAAATCCGTGATTTGAGGATGCCAGTAGACACCCACGATATCTATCCAGCATGAAATAGAGAAGACTTGTTTTCTGTATTTGGTTAGGAGTGACAAATACCACTAATATGGCAAAAATGTTTAAACAAGGACACAGTACATCACAAGGGAGAACAATCTATCTGTTTTAGCAGCTGGTTTGAAGCATTCAGTTAAGCATCTATTGCAGTGAAGAAACTTTCCCACTGTTTCAGGCTAGTTCTTACAGTGTTTGTTCATCCTGGCTAGAAGAGTTTTCTAGAGTGGTTTGCAGGACCAGATTTGGATACAGGCACTAATTTTATAGCCATTGTGTACTCTCTTGTGGATTCAGATCCCATGTTCATTTGCAATTAACCAAGCAAGCTGCAGAATGTGGACAGTAAAGATGATTTCTATAAACCTGCAGAAAAGAACAGTAGCTATTATCAAAATAAGATCTACATAGCTTGGCCACTGAAGGACTTTACTTGATTGTGTGACTGTGCCTTTTCAGTTTGATGCTAATGCATCCCCTTGTTGCCACAGTTGTTGTTCAGCCTGTCATCATAAGTGATGTTTGTGTTTGTGTTAGTAATAGCAGGAGAGTTTTCTATCGACTCTCTAATAATACATAAAGAACTGCAAACCAATCCATAATGAGGACTTATCCTTCTTTGCTTCCTTTTTTTGCTCTAATGCTTCATGTCCTCTATCTGCTTGATAATTTTTTTTTTTGAAGTTTAGAAATCTGTTCCATTTAACAGTTTGACTTCCTGTTAGTGTGGTTTTTCTCTGTAAAGGAACAAGCACACAGACTCTGAAAACTGAGGCATTCAGGATCCTGTTGAGATCTCTTAAATTACAGCAAAGACATGAGCAGAATATTCAAATGTATCCAATCCCCTACCAAATTGTAGTAATTATGTTCTCAGTTGCTTTAGTCCATATGTTAAATCTGTGCTCTGTTTATTGACAGGATGTATGTCTTCCTTCTCTTGTTTTGGTAGTGAATGGTAAAACAAAAGGCCATGGAGAACAGGTTCTGGTCATCCTGTGGCTTCCACAAGTGGTACTGGGTATCCTCCCCTGTGCCAATTTCTCAGTCTTTAAAGTTTCTGACTTTAGAAGTGGAATTTTGAGTACACTGTATATTCCAGGATATGTCTTATTTAACTTGCCCTCCAGAAAAGTGATTAGAATAAAGCACAGTGTTTAAAGTGTGGTTTTAAAGCACATGAGTCCATTCAGTTGAGCTAGGCATTGTTTCTGAAACACCCAATACCTATATTTATGCTTCCCAGATTGGGGAGAAAACTAAGAAATAAGAAAGAAAAAAGCAGCAGATTCAGCAGATCTTATCTCACTATTTCCCCCTTCTGTTTTCATTTGCACTTCTATTTCCATGCAATATTTCATTTCTTTATGCATCTATCACTGTTTGCTTCTGTCAGAAGTTCAAAGGCAGCCTGCTTTCATAAAGGAGAGACAGTATTGACTGATCTATAATATCGTTTCTACCTTTTTTGACCAATCCTCGACGCATATTTCCAGTTTTGAAAAGCATTTCATGAATCACTGGGCAGTTTGAAAAATCTATAGTGTAGGCTCATTACTTTGTGGCTGCTGAATGTTTTCCACTGGTTGTGTTTGCAATGCAAAAACGCAGCCCTTTCTCTCAGGAAGAAGAGGTTAAAATTTCATATATACATAAATAATAAAACAACACAGGGAGGTGATATCAGTGTGATATATTTCATTCCCTATATACCTTTGACTGCCCTGCTGTCCATTAATCCACACAAACTTCCATCATATCCCAACCTCCTTAGCACTTTTAGTCTCATTTTTCTAGGTAGTCAGTCAGAAACCGCTTACTTGTCCCCTCTGAAACGTGGCCCTCCCAGCCATCCACACAAATGTCACTGGCTGCAGGCCCAGGACAAGCAATATTCTGTTCTACACTAGTGATCATGGTTTAAGCTCATACCTCATGAGGCTGCAGAAGTGAGAGCTTTATACTTCCTAGTGAGCTCCTTGCCCCAGCAAGCAGGAGGGATAAAACGGCTGTAGAAGGTAATTTCAGCAGGGCCACGAGGCCCCACTCTTGAGGGGACAGATCCAGGGCTTCACAGACCTCAGAGTATAATGGTAATGACAAAATGATGCAACTTGAACAGGAGTCGCTCTAAGATTCATTTTAAATTTTTAACAAATGTTTTCTCATGTTTCAGCCATCATATGGAATCTCAGTAACTCAGATTCTTCATTTCAAAGGCATAAGGATATCAAAGTGGTCCTGATACAATTAACCTCTCCCCTCCATTCTATTTTAAGCACTCCTATTACCAATATTTTTTGAAAAACACATACACATAGCGTGATGGGAATGTATTTAAGTGCATTCAGCACTCCTGCAGAGTGACACACAGAACTCACCCAGAGTTTAACTACTTATATCACACCAGATCCCTTTTTTTCTCACTCTTTTTTTAAAGGGTAAACAAAAACTTCCTTTTTCTTACTCTCTTTATAACTAGGCACAGATCTAAATCAGTTTCTAAAACATTATTTATTTATTTATTTTCAGCAAAGGAGCCACGCTGCCATCAATGAGTCACAAAATAATTAAACATTCAAGACTGTCTGGGCTTTCATTCTGAGGAGGTGACAGGGCTGAAGGGTGGCTGTGCAGCTTGCAGTTTGGAGGCACTCTGTGTACTGACTGCATGTGCAAACACCTTCCCCTAAGGTGGGAAGGAGGGAGGGACAGCAAGGTTTTGCTGGAAACACTCGGGGAAAATGTCCTGGCAAACCACCCCTGGATCATGAACGCACCACCCACTGCCCTCATCCTGACCCACTCTGAATAATTTGGCTACCAGTTGCTGAGGTTCACTGGCCTAGAGGCTCCTCCACTCCAGTACTCAGCCCAGGCCAACCATAATGTGGAAAGTAGGTTTATAATTGTTCATTATATTAAGGTGTAAATTACGCTGTGTTGTCTCTACATGAACTTCGTGAGAAATCAGCCCCAGTCCGAAAGGGTTATTTTATATCTCCCTAAGGGAATCTCTGAAAGACAATCTGGGCTAAAATGCATTATAAAAAGGTAGTTATTTCATTCATTCAGACAGCTCAGGGGAAGTTGCTGTTTAAGCAGTTTTATTTAGGCATCAGTGAAAGGGCTCTGCTGCTCCAAGTCCATTGTCAGTTTTTAGAGGTTTGTCTCTATCTGCACCACTACTTCTTACATGGATTTTTATGCTATCATTAGCATCTTAGGTCCTCTTGAAGCTGCCACAAGCAGATTTTTATTCCATATGACTATTTTTGTCAGCCTGTAGCTACCAGAAAGGTGAAAATGAGAAGGGTAAATTGGAAGAGGAGACAACCCAATCTCTTCCATGCAGATGAAAAGCTCTCCTCAGTCAGACTTTGCTATCGCTCTGCCATTTTTTCTTCTGTGCTAGGGAAAGCAGCTGTTTATTTTTTAATCTGTCTTTACCCCAGCTCTAAGGAGGAATGGAAATGCATGTTCAGTATCCCTCGCATATAGAAAATAAATTGGTTGAAGCAGCAAGTCAGATGGACTTCAAGAAGTTTTCAGTATTGACTCATTTCCAAGTTGATTA
Organism: Platyrinchus mystaceus; assembly: GCA_035041135.1. NCBI lineage: Eukaryota > Metazoa > Chordata > Aves > Passeriformes > Tyrannidae > Platyrinchus > Platyrinchus mystaceus. The sequence continues at coordinate 11,632,414 of JAWWLV010000005.1, forward strand.
AATGCTTGTAAGTTCAGCCTAGGCTCTTCTCCTTGCAAGTCTAACTATTGGGTATACAGATTCATATCTACATGTATACAGACTCCAATAGTGTTAAAAAACCAAACCTCCAGATAGCTAGAACTATTAGTTCATAGGAATTTTAAATTAAATTAAATAGCTGGGCTGTTTTCCAGATGATTTTTAAAGTTCCCATGCTTACACAAAAACCTCCGTAGGATTTACATTACACTACTGTATTTGTTTCAGTGAGCATTTGACTGCCAAGAATACGGTCTATGACCAACATGGCAATCTAATTAAATATTTGACGAGCAGAAAGCTGGACATTATTCAAGTCAAGCATTAAATTAGAAAATTTAGTTTGTCTCCTTTATCAGTAGATTTTTAAATCAGCCTATTCTACCAAAACCCATAAGTTTAATGAATTTGGTCAGACATACTGTGTAACAGATGTCTAACACACAGCCATGAGCCTAAATCATAAAAATGATGCTTCACTTCGGCATGGCAAAATATATTAGGAAGGCTCAGAAAGGTCAGTCACCAGCAACCTGCTTGCTGGTATTTGAGAAACAGCACTGTAAAATGCATGAGCTGCCTTTTGTAGTCTCTTGCAGGAAGCCTTGGAGAGCCACTGATAATTTGCTTTCAATGATTCATCAAGTTGGCCCTTTGTTTCACTAATTTGAGTGTCAAGTGCAACCACACAATAAAGAATCACCAAGACCTGATAAGATTCTTCTTATATTGCTCCGTTTGTCTTAACAACTGGTACTATTGAAACCAAACTCACAAACTGAATAAATAGCAAGCATGTGTGCAATATGGCATTCTGCTGTGAAATGATAAAGCGTGTTTACCGCCCTATCCGCTGATGTACCATACATTCTTGTTTCTTTTTACTTTCTTAAAAGGCTCTAAATGCTGCGTGCTGTGCCCATGCTAGAGATGGCATTTGTTTCACTGTTAGCCCTCCAATGAATTAGTAAAGATAAAAAATGGATTTCAATGACAATTCCAGCCTTGAGAAAGCTGCTGTTGTGACCATGGTTGAGTTACCCTGCTGATAGTTTTCTCCTTAATGTAATTTTTAATACTATATAGCTGTGGGTTAGATGTGAAGCCATATATTAGAACTATTATTTCCATGAGTAGTTTCAAGTGAAATAGCTTCATGATTAGGAGACAGATTTTTTTAAAAATGCTGTCAGTCTAATCACTTCCTAAGAGATCAACCTTAAAATGGTTTGTTTAGAAGGGGTACATTTATAAACGTGCAATTCCCAGAGCAAAAAGTCTACGTAATATGAGGTCTGCTAACAAAGTTTTCACAACTGAGCTGAACACCGTCAACACAAACAAATAAAGAATAAAGAACTTTAGAAGGCTGCTTGTGAGACTGGGAAAATGTCCGCCTTCAGGAACCAGAGATGGCATGGGGAACACGTCTGGGAGATTTGCTTTAGAAAACGAAGAAAGCTTCTGTCAGAAGGGTTTGAAGCCCGGTTGTCAAGGGCTCGGGAAAGGTTGTGTGCGAGAGGGTGTTGTCAGCGCCGCGCAAGGAGTTGGGGGGCGTCGATTTTCATTTATTTTTATTTATTTATTTATTTGTACTAACGTGAATTTAAAGTACCGCCCGAACGCTGCCGCCAGCTCCAGGAAACCCGCGACAGCGGCGGGAGAACGGGAAGAATTTCCCGCTGGGAGAAATACAAATAACGTGACGTGAGGCGGAGGGGGGGGAGAAGGTCGTGCCCCGGTACGACGAGCAGGGCAGAGGCCTGGGCAGGGTGAGGGACGGAGGGAGGGATGGAGGCAGCCCCGGCCCGCCCGCTGCCCGCCGGCGGAGCGGGAGGCAGAACTTCCAACTTCCACCTGCCCTGAAGTCGCCGCTGCGCCGGCAGCGGGAGGCGGGGGCGGAGGCGGAGGCAGGCGGGGCAGCCGAGGACCCGGCTCTGGCAGGCTCCGAGGGTCCGGCCGGGTGTAATTCCCCCCCTAATCCCCGCCACGGCGGCGCTTCCCTGGCCGAGCCATGTCTGCGGCTTCCTCCCCGCCATGCCGAGCCTAGCCGGGAGCGGGAGGACTGGCGGCCGGGAGGCGCACAAAATGAAGACCCTGATGGTAAGTGCATTGTTGGCACTGCTCATCCCGGCTCCGGCGGCGGGGAGGAGAGGAGAGGAGAGGAGAGGGGAGAGGCGCCGGGCTGCCCCGGGCACCCCGCACACGCTCCATCCTTCCCCGGCTCTTCGGGATCGCGGGGAGGCCACCAAAACCTCGGCAGCGGCGGCCAAGAACTTTCCGCCTGCTTTCTTTTATTCGTGTTGCTCGTGGTTTTGGGGGGTTCTGTGTGTGTGTGCGTGCGCGTTTTAAGGAGCGTACGGAAAACCGATCTGCTTAAAGGACGATGCTGGAGGTACCCGGGCGGTGGGGGGGGGGGGGGGAGCGCTACAGTGCCCAACACGCCTTAAAATGCGCGAATTGAGATGCCCGAAGGTGGCCGGCGGCTCGGGGATGAGGCGCGGGGGAGCCGGGCGCTCGGAGCCGGGGGGGGGAAGAGGCGAGGAAGCAGGGCTGGTGGGGAGGGCGGCTGGCGAGGGAAGGGGTTTCCCCAGTCCTGCCGCACTTTTTGCCGGGTTCTCCGGCGGGTGAAACTCGCGGGTGCGCCGGCGGCGGGGTGGGGGGAGAGGGAGCGGCGGTCCCCGCTGGGCCCCGCGGAGCCCGCTGAGCCGGCTGTGTCTGTGCCCCCCGCAGCGCCACGGGCTGGCCGTCTGCCTGGCGCTCACCACCATGTGCACCAGCTTGTTGCTCATGTACGGCGGCATCGGCGGCATCGGCGGGGGCCGCCCGGAGCCGCGGCACCGGCGGCAGCAGCAGCAGCAGCAGCAGCAGCAGCAGCAGGTGTCGGCGGTGCCCAGCCGCCCGCCGGAACGCGGCCAGCGCCACCCGGCCCTGCCCGTCGGGGCCGGGCTCCTGGAGGGCTACATCAGCGTCCTGGAGCACAAGGTGAGCCGCGGCCGCGGGACCGACCCCTCTCTCCCGGCCCCTCTCTCCCGGCCCCTCTCTCCCGGCCCCGGGAACCTGCCGAGCTCTCCCTCCCTCCTGCCCCCCGCAGATTCCCCCCTCGCTGTCAGGGCTGGCTTTTCCAGCCTTCGGGTGCCGTCGCGCCTGGCCCCGAGGGCGCGACCTTAACGGGGTCAGGACCCGGGGTGAGCCTGCGGTTGGGCATCTGTGCAGTGCTGGTTGTCTTCTCCCTTTGCGCAGTGTTTTGTTTCTGGTGTTGTGGATGTTGTAGCTGCAACACAAATGTATGTTTATGGTGATAATCGTAAGCGCTAAATGAATGAAGTTTATTTACTGGAAGGGGAAGGTCGAGAGGTATGTGTTTATTCTCAGCTCATTTTGTCGTGGGAAACCCAAAAAGAATGCCTCCTGCACAAATGACCTCTTCGTCCCCCTCCTGGGAAGCAGAAGTTGCCAACCGTAGTTTCCATTATAGAAATTGGGGGGGACTTCTTTAATGGTGAACAAAATTATGTCCCTCCCCTTGACAGAGGAATTACCAGGCGGGATTGTCAGACTGTAATACCTGTTTACCAGAGATGGGCAGACTCAGCTTTGATAGCTCACAGGACAGATGTAGTGACATAAAGTGAGCAAGGTGGCACATCCATGCTGAAGAGATACTTGATCTTCAGGGATTTTCTCAGAAGGCAGATTCCTCTACTTTTGTGCTGTGTTCAGTTTGTTGCACTTAACCTGGAAACTCCAAGGTCTCCCTCTGCCAAAACCCCAGATAATGTTTAGTACACACATCTTTCAGTAAAAATTTACAGTAAAAAATAAGCAAGGGAAGTGAGGATTCTTAACTTTCTCATGTTTTCACATCCAGACTGACAAGTTTCTGAAAGATAGGTTGTCAAACACGTTACTGGGCTCAGTTTAGAGGTACTGTGTGAAGACTAGTGACTTTGATATACAGAGATTTTTATTGTTCCTTCTGGCATCACTTTCTATGCAAGAGTTATCTGTAGGGCTCTTAACACAGAAAAATAGCACATGATGGTGCCTTGTGGGCTTTATTTGCTTTCTTACATGGTTCTCCTGGAAATTCTCAAATGTAATGTCTGTAGAAAAAGCAAGTTTGGCCACAGGCTTCCTGCTGTGTGAGGTGTCCCCTTGTAATTCTTTTCTTCTTCTTGAACCTGACTGTAGTGATGGGTGATATATATGCACATGATTTCTGTAAACAACAGTAATTGAAAAGGCATCTATGGATTTTTAGGATGCAAATGTGGGTAGCCCTCTGACACTGGTAACTTAAGTTGCTTTCTCCTGACTCACAAACACCCCTCATTAGCAGACCATACTCAAAATCACTATTCTGTGTTTATTATTTTCCAGGGTGATTTTAATATTTCCCAGTGTTTTGGAGAAAGATGATCCTCTGGCTTTTTAATATATTGTAATGTGGCCTGAACCCCACAGATACTCCATTTCTGAGTTTCATTTCACACAGCTCATGCCTCACAGTAATAATCTGCTGAAGGTTTAATAACTTTTCCACATAACTTCTGTGGGTCAGAGAGAATATTGCACAATCCCTGCTGTGTTCCCAGCTTGCTCTGTCTTATTTTAATGCACATGAGATCATGCAGAGAGCTCTGCCACTGTGGTATACAGAGCAGTGAGGGCACTGTATTAACATAAGGAGATGGTGGGGGAGAAGGGCTTTGACTCTTGATAGTTTATTTGTTTTAGTAATTTCACTTAGTAATCCATGTACTTGACGTGGATTTACGATCCCAGAACATACAGGTTTCCTGCTGAATAAAAAAATGGAGAATGCAAAAGATCACAGGCACTGATGGTTTGGAAAAAGAAGGATGCAGTGATGGTGAGAATGGGGAGAGAGATTGCAAGAACTGAGAAATGGTGAAACAGTTTCAGAGAACATGTTGTTTGAGTGGAACACTGGAAAATGCAGAGAAGACAGCTTGAAGGGCAGGTGACATGAAAGTCCAGCCCATAGTGAGAGAAAATGAGGAAATCAGAGAGGTTGAAGGACTATAAAGAGAGCAAGAGAAAGACGCTGTAGCTGTGAGAAGGACATGAAGAGACAGGGAGGGAGGTCTGGAAGGAGATGAAAAGCACCTGTTGTTTGAGGACAGCGGGCTTGGAAAGGTAAGGGAGGAGTGACTTCAGTAATGGTCCATGCTGTTTTGATAGCACAAAGGTGACGGTGTGACATGACAGTGAACGGTGGGTTTTTCACAGTACAGCCTCCTCAATTTCCCATATAGAATTTTGGGATTATCCATCAGGTTGAATGACCTGAAGCTGAATGACTGTTAACACAAAACTCGTCCTTGGGTATGTGTTCATGCAGGAGTGACAGTTAGCAGTAGACTAAATGTCCAGATCTACAGATCTGGGGGCTGAAACGTGTTCTTGTTTCTGGATCTCATAGTTTGCTTTCATACAAAAACCTTTTTTCACGTTTGTGGTGTTGCACCCAAATGTTGTGCATTTAATGAGAGTAAGTATGCACATATATGTAGAAGCTCTATGATAAGTATTATAGAACTTAGTATTACTCCATAATCACAGTGTGAGTGTCGACACTTACAGATGCTGTGTATGTGGCAGTAAAGACGTTTCTCTTCAGGGATAAAATTTAACAGTTGTCCACATTGTGAAATATCATGTATTGCAAATGTCTGTCACTCCTAGCAGTACAGCTCATTTAGTAGTGCTGGATGATCCTGTGTGGAGACTATTTACCAGAAAATCGAGGCACTCAGTAAAGTACCAGTGATTTTGAAATATAGCTTGCGATATTGTAATTACCAATTATTTTTCTCCTTTTATTTCATACTCAGTAAGAGTTATAGTTTCTCATCCATCCTGTCAAGAGAAGCAGGCAGTCTCTGAGAAAACAGCAAAATACCTAACATTCTTTTTACTGGGTTGAAGAGACTTTTTTGCAGGAGTTTCTTGTCTCTTGGTTGGATTTGTAATGTTTTGTTTCATGGCGCTTTGCCTTCATGGTTTCTGCAAGACCATTTTTTTTTTTTTTGAGTCAAGCATCAGAGATCAGAACCCATGTCCTTAGCTTTAGTAGCCTGTCACAGTTTTAGCAGTGCACACTTAATTTTTGTTGAAGTGAACTCTTAAAACAAAAAAATCCAGAAATGCCACGGATCCAGGGATGCAAGTGAATTCCTGTTGTTTCGCCTCTGCCTGTCCTAGAGCAACAGCAGTTGACAGTCATTGTTGGGGGATGTTTGAAACGAATAACTAGTGTATTTTTTTTAGTTCCCAGTAGCCAGATGTTGCATCCTAAAAGATCTCACATTTGGAACAGAAAATATGGCTTGCTGATAGTTGCTGCTGAGAGGTCAAGGTGTAGCACTGCTTAGCTGCTGCATCTGTTCTGCAGTTAGAAAGGACAGGAGTCCCAGACTGTCAAACTGACATCTTTCCTGAATTCTTTGTGTGCAATCCTGAAATTAAAGAGGTTTTGGCACTGGCATCGAGGGAAGCAGAGTTCTGCTCTTCGGTGGGGAGACATGGGGATAAGCCTTTCTGTTGATTTATCGCAGTGCTAGCAAGAAATTACAATGCTAATATTTTAAAAGCAGTTATTGCATACAAATAACAGACTGTTAATGAAAGTAGGAAACCTAGCACTGTTCCAGAACTTGCAAGAAATAAATATTTAACCGTTATATTACTACTCTGAAATGAATGTGAGAACATATCTCTGGACAGTTAAAAAGCTTTTTACCCAGTATTGACTCAACAGTTGGTACTGAGAATAAAATATCAGTTTGTCACGTATGTAATTGAATGGTATTTTGAGCCATCAAGAATTTTGTTTCTTATTAATTTTTTTTAAAAAATCAAAATCAATCTTGCAGACTAAATGCATGATTTATTAGAACAACATTTAAGTACCTTCAGAGCGTGTTGAGATCAACATGATAATTTAAGTGATCCCAACGATTTCTTAATTTATGATAATGTGAATTATCATATGCAAAGGAATCTTTGTGATCCCTTTAAATTAATGCAGATCAGAGAATTGTGTAGTTAATGAAGTGTTTGAGGAAGAGCCATTCTGCAAATAGTGCTATGGCTCCTTAATCTCTGAGACGCCAGAAGTTGCTCTTGGAGGAAACTCTTTTTTCCAGGATAGTAAACTTGATGCAATTAAAATAGGATGGGAGTCTTGCCACGTTTTATATTATTTTTAGTTAGTATTAAAAGAGTTTGGCATTTGAATTTTTACCTGGTTAAACCATTGATGGTTTGGGGCTGAATAGTTTGGGGGGGGTTTCACTAAAACAGCCTTCACAACTAACCTATGTAGAGATGAGAAGGAATTAAATTATTTTGTGGGCTTCAGTGTCTTTTAAATGAATTTATCACTGAATCATTAAGTATCTTACAGCAAAACAACTTGTCTTGCCTGAGGAGGGGATCAAGCCCACTGAGTTAAATAAACCATGTACCCTGATTTCATTACACGTTCCTGTTTGCCCCTGAAATTCTTACCGGCAAAGGAAGGAACACAAACTTTATTATGCAATTAAATATTTGATGGAGCTTTTATTATGTGAGAGATCCACAAGGGGGAGACTTTATTCTAGAATAACCTTGTTTGGGACTCTTCCGTCTGTCAGAGACCTATGAAAGGTTGGAGTCCAAAAAAAGCCCCGTGCTCAGTGTTTTGTTGGCTTCTTGGCTTTCTGTTTTTAGGTACCATAGTCACCTTTTACACTGATAAGCTGTAGGTTTATTTAAACCCTTATAAAGTTGACAGCTTGAAGAAAAAAAAAAAAAAAAAAGGACCATGGCAGTCAGGGAATCTGAATGAATATCCACACACTCAGAGCAGACAATTGTTTTACCAGATTTACCCAACTTTTGGATAATGACTGTCCTGAGCTTTATATTTTCTTACTTCTGAGCTATTGCTTTTTCAGCCTAACAAATCATAATATTGAGTTCATTCATTTTGATGACCCTTGTCTAAAGTTTTTGGCAGTTTCTGTGTGCACTAGATGCTAACACATGGTGTGCAATACAGAGCACACAACAATGGCAGGAGATGATGGTACATTTCCCTGTTTTCCAGGTTTCTTGGCACCTCTGCAAATAGCCAGTAGTTCTAGCCTGGCACTGCTTCTGCTTAGAATACCTTTATATATTTTTAAAGGTTTACACATAGGTATCAGTTAGCTGTGCAGTTTATACATTTATTTTATGAATAGTAGCTGGACACATCTTTTATAGAATTCTGACTCCAGTGTGTGCTTGAGAGAGATCACAAATGTTGGCTATCAGGATAATAAAAACAAGTTACATTTTACAGTTATCACTATTGCCTAATTCTTCCTAAAATAAGTGCTGTTAAAGATAAAATAATAGGGGTAGTGAGTCCAGGCACAGGTCAGGATCCCTTGCTTAAAAAATTGCCTCAAAAGAGCACAGACACCATTAAATATTGAGATGTCCCTGAAGACTGAACAATGTTGGGTGTGCATGTAGTGCATGGTGGTGTAAATGGTCATTAATGTGACATGATGCACAAGACCCAATCACAAACTAGTTCTGATCATTTATTGGTGGTTGAGAAGATAATGGAGAGGAAATCATTGTTGTAATACTGAAAACTAGAGAAAATATTGGAGTTTATACCAGGTGAAGATCTTACCCCATGTATTCTGTGACATTTTGGGATGCAGCTTTATTCTTTCATAGAAATAGAAGCAAAGAGATTATTTCAGAGGCCACATCAAAAAATGTTGATGATGGATTTCATTACAAATATAAATAGGTAGATGGTCAGGTCAAGGCAGTTGATGCAGAATTGTGTTTTAATTTTCTCACATTATAAAAAAGTCACATCTCACAGCAATATCTGATATATGGATCATAATGTGCTATCTTGTTTTTACAACTGAGACAAAAAGTTCTTTTTTTCTTTTTCTTGGTAGAAGAAAAACTACAGAAGCATGAAGATGTTTTTGTTTGTTTTGCACTGCTGTTTCTTGATTGTTGGATTATTGCTTTTTTTGATTTGTTTGGACTATAGCCTTTATCCTGAATTGTGAAGAGTGAGTAAATATGCTGTCTGCTTACCTGTCTTCTTTTGTGAACATGCAAAATTCTTAATTGGATGGATATACAAAACACTTCCAGTGAGGGAATTGGTGAGTCTCTGTCTGCTAGTGAGATTTGCTCGTCTCTCATGCAAAACCTCTTAATTTTTTTTCCCTCTTCATTTACATCATTAATTTCAATGACTATCTTTGTATTTCTGGTATGTGCTGAAGTATGTTACATTTGATAACCATTTAAAGTTGCCATATTGTGCACTTCTTTTTCATATGATCTTTCACTGTGAGCATTTTTAGGCTATTTCCATCTTCCTGCGAAGACAAAGTGTTCTTTTGAAGGATTTTAATCCTTGGTGGAAGCAAGTCTGAACTAAATGAGATTTTCAATGACAGGAAATGTAATTTTTGCTCACAGCTGATGGATATCTCTCAATAGAGTTCCTTAAGTTCTCCCTTTCTGCTTGTCCTGGGGCATAAGTGGGTATTGAGTGTCATCCTAACTATGTGATATCCTCAAAACAATAGAGTGCAGGTAGTTTCCTTTTCTCAGTGACCTTCCTTACTAGTTTAACCTGTATTGCTCAGTAATGCTCTGTGTGCACATCCTTGATGCTGAGGTGGCATTGATAGGAAGAAAACTCTGTGTATTAATTGAGCTTCTAATTAGAGCAATTATGATCAAACCAGCAGTCGTTTGGTGCTGATATAAGCAGATGTGACAGCACAAAAGCTGCTTTGAAGGTGAGGTGAAGCATCATGATATTCACCTCACTCCATTTCACCTCATCCCTAAGCAATCTCCTTTAGCCATCACTCTTGTGCTCTAGTAGTTAAAGCTTCAAGTGTTAATACCAGGTTAACTTCTGAAGTTTGCTACCAGCTGGAAAAGCAAATATTTTCAGTTCAGGAGCTGCTATTAATTGTTCTCCATTGCCATTCTGAAAATGGCCTAATATATTTAAGAACAAAAGTCACGTAGGAAGTGAGGAAACAAGTCAAAGCTGAAACCTCCTGCCTTCAGAGAGTCTGTTTGCAACAGAAGTGCAAAATACAAATGGAGAAGTGGAGCTCTGAGGTGCCCCTGGATGGTCTGTAGGAAAGCCACAGCTGGGCACTGAGAAACACATTCCTGTAGAGAATATACCATTTGAACTGAGGTTGGGCCACTCTGCTCTGTGTCTGGGCTGTATTCAGAGACACAGAGTGTTAAGGGAAGCACAATGTGTATATTGAGTGCAATAATAAATACTAAATCGTTACTGGAACCTTGTGAGAAAACTGGACTGCTGTAAGTAACACAGAACAAGAATATATAAATGTGTGCCTTGTCATGGAATACAACACGTTAGGAATTCATTGCAGCTGTACAAAAATTTCCATTACAGAATGGTTGGCTTAGTTAGAAAAGGAAAAGAAGTAGAACATGTTTCTCAGTGACCAGTCAATATATTTGGAACATGCCTTTTTTTTTTAGGCAAATAATATATTTTGATTTTAGTACGTTATTACCATCCTCAGGTATTGGCATGATGTTAATATTGCAGAAACAAAATATTCTCTAAATTTTGTGCTGTTGGACAGTATTAAATCAGAATATATCTTACCCTCAGCTATAGCAGGTTATAAAAGTAGATGTAATAACATCCAGCAGAGCATTAGTCTCAGAGTTATCTCTAAAGAAAAGAAAAATTCCACAGTGCAAGTTTGTGCAAATGTACATCCATACCAAGCTTTGTGCACAGGAAAGTTAAAGGACTGTTGTTATGCTTAAGAAGTGACTGGCTTAGAAATAAGGTTCTAGAGACTGCATTCATCACCAAGGACATGCTGCTTACCAGTTTGCCTGCATGAGGTTAAAACCCTTTCTGCCACTTTGACACCAGGCTGTGTTTTGCAGGCAGTGACGTGAGTTACACCTGGGCTTGTCCCCTCCCAAACTTTCTCACCTGCACGACCGCCCTCTGTGGGTGGACATTTTTACTCCTTTTCAATAAACTTCCCCCCCTGTGACTTGTACAAAAAAATGATCTGCTGAGGAAGCACCTGATTGAGGCAGCGGACGGGTGGCTGATGAAACGACGCAGAGATTCCAGAGCTGGGTGGGGGAGGCTGGGTCAGTAAGTCTGGGTCTGGTCAGTCAGTCAGTAGTTTGAGACTGGCTTGTTAGCTGGAAATTGGGCAATTCTCAAATGCAGTGCCAGGGTCTGACACTGCATTTGAAATACCAGCTGTTCTTTAACTTCAGCCATCCGAACTGTACACACCTTGTGTTTGCAGAGACCGAACATTTGGCCGCAGGGAAGACGTGTTTAGAAAACACAATCTCCAAGATTTGTCCACAGTCCTTATGGAAAAAGCTTTTGGCCAAATGCAGGGAATTCCCAGCCTTATGCTCAGCCTTCCTGCAGAGCTCAGGGGCTCACAGGGAGTATATGCTGTGGTACAGCCTGTGCTGTCCCTTCCCTGCTCTGCCCTGGCTTTCAGTGTGGCATCTTTGGGTCAGTCCTTCTGACACTTGGCTGAATTTCATCCAGAGAGATTAGAATAACGTCAAATGTGCTCCTAAATTTTGTTGCTGTCCGTTTTAGTCCTAATACCACTGTAAAAGGGTTAGTTTTACACAACTCAGCATATTTGGTTGGCTCCAAAATAGAAGCATAAAACCTCAAAATACAGCCAGTGGTCTGAATGCAGCTGCCAGAGTGATGCAGAGTCAGTACTGCCTGTCCTTCCTCAGCTCATCTGTGTGTGCCTTGATAATTTCAGGTGAACTCCTTTTTAAAACCAAAACATATTGTGTTTTATGTAGATAATTTCTTCCTTAGCCCTTACATTTTATAAAATGGTCACTGTTGATGCTATTGGTGACTACCCAAAATACATTTTACAAGTAAAAAACCCTATGGCCAAGTCACTGCTGTTTCCACTTGTTCATCTATCTACTTACTTATTCTCTTTGGAGCACTGCTCCAGATTCCTTCCAGTTTTTAACAGTGATTCATGGGCCTCACAAAGGCTGAGACAGTTGGTTGTAGCATCGCTCCCGTTATCCCCGAGAACCAGCTCGGACGTGAATGGGACTGTGCACAACAACCGGCACTTGAGTGCGGGTTTCCCGAGCGCAGCTGCCGTGATGTGTGAGCATCTGTCTGTGTGGGATCCTGCCAGGGGAGGGGAGCACGCTCTGCCCTCCCTCAGAGCTGCTTGGAGTTGCCTGAGCTCTGTACTGCACTCAGTGTGTCGCTAAGTCAGAACTGATGAGCTCGAGTGAGAGGCCGGGTTTGTGATCCCGGTCAGCAGCGTGTGTGGTGTGGTTATGAACCTTCTGGGAGTCCTACAGTTGGCTCATGGGCCTGTGTGGTGACATGGTCAGTTATTTGCTTGCATCTCCCTGTGAAAACCTTCCACTCCACATCCTGCTGTTTTCCTAATCCCGCTCCAGAGGAGCATTTTCAGCCCTCTGCCAAGTATTTTTGAGAATATAACTCCTTGTTACTTAAATTTTGGTCATTAGATTGCCACACGTTGAGTACACTTAACACAAAAGACTATTTTTCATCGTTTCTGTTTTGTGCTGCAGCCTAATAAGATAGATGATGTCGTGGATCAGGTTTTCAAAGTTTGAAATGAGACACTAAATTAGGTTCACAGAGCATGATTTAGTC
>JAWWLV010000005.1:11648095-11684825 GCA_035041135.1 Platyrinchus mystaceus
CATACAACCTTCCCATTTTCTGGAGCAAGAGGTGCCTTTGGGTAACAGTGTATTCATCACACTAGCACCAGCTACTTCTTTTACATTAATTTATTGAGTTTTGAAATATTTGGTATATATTTTATTATGTAGTGTGTCTGTGTCCTGCATTTGGTATTTATTATATGACATTTTTTAAAAAATATACTGTGTTTAAAAATCAAACACAGGCATTTTATTGAGGGGGAGGAAGAACTGTGACAGCACATCTCAGACTTCTCTTTGCATATTCAAATAGTCCCATCTTAGTTTAAAGCAAAACTAAAATCCTTTTCTGGCTCCAGAAGGCGACCAACAAATAGAATGATTTAAAATGTATTTGAATAGAAACGTTGTCAGCAACTGACTGATAATTTTGGAGTCTGAAGTCTATCACAGTCTTGGGAAACATGAGTAGTTTTGGAAGAGCAGGAACAAATCTTGCCATATACCAGGAAGGATCATCTTTAAGGTCTTTTAAGGTGGAAGGAATGTTTAGGCTCCCAACTCCTTAAGCTCTGGGAATGCTGAGCCAGAGTTTCCTTGGACAGAGCTGTGGCAAAATCACTTGTGTTGTGGCTGTGTTTGATCCAGCAGATTAAAACAGTAGGTCTCTTTAAATTCTGTGGACTGTAGGGGCATCCACTGTGTGCTTGGGATGTTGATAGCCCTCAGTTTTCTTTGCCTAAAATTTGCTAAGTCTAAAGAGCAAGCACAAAAATTATAAATACAAGAGGGCAGACACAAAAGGTTTCAATTATTTTATGTGTGGCAGTAGTGAGATATGAGCAACTGGGTACAGGATTTATGAAATATGACCTTTGAAAAAAACACAGGTCACCTTTCAGGCTTAACATTATGCAGCTGAAGATTAAATGACCTCAGGTTTTTTTTTTGGTTTCTATGGATTAGGAGTAAATATTTTTTCTCTTCCCTTTCAAAGGGTAAAAATAAAGATAAGACAGTTTAATTCTTCTCATTTAAATTAGGAAAGTTTGAGAAGAGAACTGCAAGTAGTGAATCAGGTTATCATGGATAATAAAATGGCAATAAAAGCTGCACTGCACCCTCTTCAGAGTGAGGGTGCACAGACCAGGCCATTCTGATTAGACACTGAAATACACATTTTCCTGCCACAGCATTGTAGTTTAAGCTGGATACAAATGGTGAACCCTGACAAATAATCCATCAAGTGATGTTGAGACTCTGTCAGGGAAAGCAGCCTCAAACCACTTCTTTTTTTCTCTCTCTTTATTATAATCCATCACTTCTTGCTGTGCATCTCCTAAGTCTTATATTGACAGACATTCTTGTAACTTCTCTCCCTTTGTATTCCTTGAGAGAACAAAAACATGGCATTGGGTGAGTAAGGCAGAGCTGGGGAGAGACACACAAGGTCAGGAAATGCTCTGACTGAAACACCATTATTCAAAGAGCCCAGCCTTGCTTCTGCTAAAACTCCATGGAATTCTCCCTTGGAAATCCATGGAAGCAGGATTAGAGCCCAGGTCTGCAGCCCAATCAATTGTTATTAGCAGAGGCTGCCAGTGCTGTGAGATGTTAAGCATCAGCTGCTGATCACCTAATAGAGCCCCTCTCTTATGTTGGCACAGAGATATTTTCTGATTCTGCTTTGAAGTGTTGGAGTCTATAGATCAATAAAATGTGAAGGCAGAAAGGGTCAGGCCAGCTCTGTCAGGTTCATACAGATCAGGAAAAGGAATGGCAGGCTGCAGTCCAGGGCTAATAGTTGTTTGGTCCCAAATACTTCCTACACCACGTGTTTCTAAAAAGCTTTATATGTGGGTGTCGTTGAGGGAGCGTGAGAACTTACAATACCACAAGAAATTGGAACCATAGTGTTAATACATAATTGGGATAGGGGAAATAATTGTATTATTTTACAACAATTTTTAGGATTCTCTGTGTTAAAGGATGACAGTGATATAAAGTGACATTTGTTTTTCTATCAATGTCTACATTTTAATGAAGTATAGACCTTGACAATGCTTATTGTCACATGTGATTCTGATAGTACTTGTGCAGCAACCATTTGTAAGGAATTCTGTGATTGAGGGACACTGAATCCTTGTTTTTTGGTTCTTGAAACCAGCACTGAGCTCAAGTCCCAGCAGTTCCCCAAGAGGCCAGAACTTACTTTCATAAACCACTGACCTTTCTTCTTGATTATCTTTGAGAACTGGTGCTGTCTTTCAGTTAATAGAACTTTGTAATCAGGGAGCTGAGAGGGGTAAAATAAAATGACAGTTTTTGCTGCTGGTTAGATGTTAATGTGAATCCTGAACACCTTTTAAATATGTGAGTCTAAAACTGAGGAAATGGAGAAGAGCACTTGTATGTATTAAAAAGGCTGTGAAAACAAACAAACAAAATAACCATTTGGCTGATGAGATTGAAGGATGTCACACAACTTCAAACTGGAGATACAGGTACAGGAACCCTTTAAGATGGCAAAACTACAAAGCTTTATATACTTCTGTGTGCTTTTTTGAGAGATCTCCTATTTTAAATAAATAAATCTATCCTGTTTGTAAATACTACTCCACTGCAAATGACTTTGGGTTTTGTCCTGTAGTTGAGACTGCAAGAGGAATTCAAACAGCAAAGTATTCCTGGAACTGAACTGTATTACTCTCATATGTAGTTGATAACTTTGTCAAGGCATTAACAGTGTGTTTTAGGTGGTGATGAAAGGTATGTGTCTCCTAAACTTTGCTCTAGCTCCCACTTTTAAGCACTGAACTCTCCTTCCTACAGAGGCTGTTGAGAAATAGTGAAGATTGTATATAAAACAAATGCCATCGGCACCATCACCTGACCACAAATTCAAGAGCCCCAGGGAGTGCATTTTCCTGTGTTAAGCATTTCTAAAAACATTGTGGACATATTCTTCTAGGACACCTCCTCTGAAATGCTGCTTACCTAATGCTTTGTATTGAAAGCAACATTTTAAAAAGGCGAATTATAATTTGGCTTTAGTGAGTGATGTTTGTTAGTCCGTTTGCTTTCTTAATATAGAAATGAAGATAGCATTGACAGTATGTGAGAAATTGTTTATTCAAGGCCATACAAGAAGTAAACTGCTGCAAACAGACCTTGCTGTTATTCCTGGCAATGGACTAGTTGGCTTTGAGAGCAAAGCAAACAGGACACAGTTACAGAATAAAGTGTTTATTTATGTTAACCTTATTCCTTTAAGCCTTCCTGCAGAGCAGGCTCTGAGGTGCCAGGTGCTTTCAAGCACAGGGCAAGGAGACACTCCCACTCTGTTGATTTTCTTTTACCATCATGTACCTGCCTGGCACTTGCACAGCTTTTTCTAAAGTGCTCTGAGCCCTTAGGGTAACAAATGGATCAGTGTTATGACTCTCATTTTAAAGGTGAAATTCTAAGTGATAATTTCACTCTAAGCTGGGCAGCCCATGGGTTCCAAGTGATATAGAGGGGTGGTTCTGAGACTGAAAGGGTTGTTTGCTTGAGGATTCTCTCTCTCTTAGCCAGTGGGTGACCAGGAGGATCCTGGCAGGTGATCAGAAAGGAGATTGTGACCCTGTGGGAAGCCTGTGCTGGAACAGGCTCTTGGCAGGACCTGTGGAGGGAGGAGCCCACACTGGAGCAGGTTTGCTGGCAGGACTTGTGACCCTGTGGGGGACCCACAGCCTCTTCCTGAAGGGCTGCACCCCATGGAAGGGGTGAAGGTGTGAAGAACTGCAGCCTGTGTGAAGGACTCACGTTGGAGAAGTCCATGGAGGACTGTCTCCCATGGGAGGGACCCAGTGCTGGAACAGGGGAAGGAATCCTCCTCTGCTCCCTGAGGGGGAAGGAGCAGCAGAGACACTGTGTGATGAACTGACCACAACCCCCATTCCCCGTCTCCCTGTGCCACTGAGAAAAAGGAGGCAGAGAAAATGGGGAGTGGAGTTAACCTGGCAAGCAGGGAGGGTGAGAGGAAGGTGTTTTAGGATTTGGCTTTATTTCCCATTATCCTACTCTGGTTTGATTGGCAGTTAAGCTAATTTCCCCAAGTTGAGTCTGTTTTGTCCAAGAGGGTAATTGGTGATTGATCTCTCGCTTGAGCTTATCTTGAGCCTTATCTTCTCTCTCCTGTCCAGCTGAGGAGGGGAGTGATGGAGCAGCTTTGGTGGGCACCTGGTGTCCAGCCAGGGACAACCCACCACAGGTATTTTCACTTCTGAGTTAAGCATTTGTCCTCCAAAGTTGCACAGCTCAACTGTTGGTGCTGAATCCAGGTGAAGCATCATCATCCTTGGAAAACTATACCCAGGGCATCACAACCAAGGGTCTGTATTTTGCATGCAGTTGCCATGTTCTTTTCTTGTGGAACAGTTCAGTGCTGTTAATTTTTATTTTACCTTGTGTAGCATATTTAACTGCAAAAGTAGCAGGTATTCTTTGCTGTGTAATCCTGTGAGGGATGTGAAGTCACCACTTTTGAAGATGGGAGTGAGGGTACACCAGATTCACTGTTTTCTCATGGATAAAGCATTTGGAAGGATTCATCCAGCTTTTGAAATGGCTCAGTTGTGCCAGTTTGGATTGGTGTTTCAGGATGGTCCATCTTCTTACTTGCAGTAAAAGTGAGGATATGGATGGGTTGGGATACAGATGGGATCTGTAATTCACCTGTAGTGAAATTGTGATACATGGTGGATTTGGTTTGAAAAAAGAAACGGTTTGTGCTTTGAAGCCCAATGATGACAATATAAATCAGCTTTTAGTTATATTGTGGCTGTGTTTACCTCAAATTATTTTCAGGCAACAGTGCTGAAGTGGAACACAGTGTAACATTTGTTCTAAAGTCAGAGAAACTTGCTGCTTGGTCTTCTTCCAGTAAAGGTTAAATCCCGTGTTGGAAGAATAGTACTCTCAAAAATGCCAATTTTACTTGATATATCATCTCACTATGATTTTTTTAAAAGTTCTTTTGCCTGTGTGTTATTTTCTCACCTCAGTGCAGTCTGTTGCTGTGCATTCAAATGAAATATACCATTAAGATATATAATACTTGAAAGCCTCTCCTCCAAAGCCCAGTGAGACACAATTTCTCTCTTACTAGTAGGTAGTGATAATGTAAGTCTCTAATCTCATTAGTTTGATAAAAAACACCCCATAGCACTTGGGTGCTTTAAAAAAGCAGGAAGTAAAAGAGGCATGATTAAGTTTGTAAAAATTGGAAGGAAAATGTTTCTTTTGAGGTTACAACACACTTATATTAGTTCAGCATTAGTGTTCTGAAAGACAAGGGAAAAGTCTTTGAAAACAGTATTTGCATTAATATGTTTGTGATAAAACTACAGAAGGGCACGTTGATATCTTTTGCTGTTTGTGATTTGCCTTTCTGTCAGTATTCTTTATGTTGTTTATCTTCTCACCCTCAATGAGAGGGAGCTGGCAACTGTTTTTGTTTTTAGCCAAGGTGTTTATGATTATTCTCAGGTGTGGGTTGCTACTCTTGGCAGCTACAGAATCTGTCAGCTCTTCATAAAGGTGTTTAGTAAATAGAATTATTGTTTTATTCAAGCATTTAAATTTGACCGATGAGTTCATCAATTTGGTTTTTGCAAAAGTCTGTTAAATCCATTTATTTGATATTTTGACATAATTGTCTGTGCTTGTGTTAATGCTGTTTTCCAGAAGATTAAGCATATGCTGTAGAATCTAAATTCCAGTTTTTTCAAGGAAATTGATGATGATTTCGGTGTTTGATTTAGATAGAAAATTAAGTTTGATAAGGGACGGAGAAGAAGTGAGCAATAAGAAAACAAATGTCAGGTGAACTCTCCATGTATTTATCATTCACCTGAGCAATTTTCTTCTCATTTATAGGTCCATCCTGTGTTTCTGAATGTCACAACTCTCTTATTCCTCTGTGCTGCTCTTAAATGTAAATGTCATCTTAAATTTGTTTATCGACATGTTTGGTTGAAAACATGGAAAAAGGCTAAAAGGTCAATCTTATTTATCTTAATACAAATTATTTTCAGTAATTCTTTTTCACTCCTCATTGATTCTAATGGGACATAATATATTACATGTGCCCTAAAATCAGTATAAAATACAAAGTACTATTTATAGCGTTATGAGTTTAAAAAAAGAGAAATACCCATCAATATTCATGTGATTCATGTATGTGTTTTATTAACTGCACAGTATAATTTATCAGATATGGTACACTGAACCCCACTGAAATCAATGAGAAATAGATATGTGACTATTCACTGTGCTCACTTGTTATAATGGTTTGGTTATTTAGAGCTGCTGAGGGCTTATTACCAATATTCTGGCCCCTTTCTTCACCTCCTTTGAGGGGGTTCTCTGAAATTCAGTGCTTTTCCAGATTATCCTCCAACACATCCTTCAGCAGCAGCTGTGTCTTCTGGAATGTTAATGACTGGTACTTCCTTAGGGTTATCTTGGTTTTCATCCAGATGTGGTGAGCACAACATTAGGGATTCCAATTATGTAGACAGAACTTTGATCCTGCACTCTGTTGGAATTTATTAAATGAAAACGTCTTGCACTGGATTTCTGGTGTGCTGGAGTCAATACCAAACTCATCACTGACTTCTGTGGGGCATCTTCAGTAGTAAATGCTGAAATGTATTCTGTGATTTTGTTGTTATTATTGAGGAGAAGAAAATCACTGTTTACTTTGGGACAAGCAGTCTCTTGTCTCAAGCAAGCTGGGAGCTGCATTTCCTTCTGCTTCATTTCCCAAGAACTTCCAGTTCTGTAGAATTGAAAGCCCCAGTCCTGCTAGCATATGTGCATAAGTTCAGCTGTTGAGCTGTTCTAATAGTTGTATCAGTATTTTATTCAGTAATGCACGTGACAGACATCAGAGCTTTTACTGCAGACCTGCAGATTTAAAAGCAAAGGGTGCTGTAACAGGAGCTAAAGGACTGAGTTGCTCTAGCTTGAGCTGTGATGCACTGATGCCTGTGGTAGAATGTATTTATACTGGAGAGATATATGCAGAATAATAGAACTGTAGAATAATTTAGGTTGGAAAAGTCCTCTAAGATCATCATCAAGTCCCACTGTTAACCCAGCACTGCCAAGTCCATATATACATATATAATATGAGATCATATAATGTATGGTTGTAACTTGCACACTGAAAACTATTTTGGTTCCTGGAATATGAGAAAAACTGAAATATGGAGGAACTTGTGTCATGAATCTTAATGCTGTAGCAAAGGGGGTTCTTGAATTAGAAACCTGACTTGTCCATTTGCCATCTACTCATGGCTTGTAAGTGAATTGATTAAACACCTGTCTCCCACCCTGTACATTCATTATCATAACCTCTGGCTTTTTAAAACCAGAAAATGTTTTGAGGCTTTGTGGCCTTTCTTCCTTTTGGAATAAAATTATTTTTTCAGTTATTTTCAAGATTTCAGTGTAACTCCAACCGCTCTGAACACGATCTAGTATCATTCAGTCTTTGGAACACGTCTGCAATGTTGGTCAAATGATTCCTACTGTCTGTGTGGCTAGAACTAACAGAGTTCATATTCTTTGTAAGTTAGATCTCTCACTTTGGGTGTGAGGAAAGTCCTTTTCCATGTTTTTATGTGTTCTCTGCAGGATTTTATTGTTGTTATGCAAGTGTGCCTCTGAAAAGGTGGTGTGCTCTTGTATTAACTTAGTTCTTGGTATTTTAACTCTCCATACAGAAGTACAACACAGGGTCTGTTTTTATGCCCAGGCCTGGAGAATGGAGTATAATCCAAGCACTTTTTAATCAACAAGTGTAGTTTCATTACCTCTAATGGCTCATTTACCCACTGCTGGTTTTGTGTTGTAGAAGATTGGGATTGAAATTTTCCTCCCTGTAGCTACAGGCTGAAAACCACAGTGCTCTGTGCTCATCATCCCTCCGGGTGCTGTGCCTGCAGTTCACCCTGGCGCTGTCCCATGCCAGGGTGGGGGGTTTGTGCTCCATCCCCCCTCCCTCGGTCTCTTTCTGTCCCAGAAACACCTCACACCGTCCTATCTGCTTGGCTGGTGGGTGGAGTGAGCTTTTGATCACCTTCTTTTCTTATCCGGTTTTTGAAGTCAGGGAAAAAAAGCTGAATTTGTTTTTTCTGCTCCTTTGTGAGGAGACACGTTGGAAGGACCATGAGATGTGTTCCCACTCACTGAAGAAATTTTCTTTAAAAATTATGTCAGTATCCATTACATCTCCTAGTACTCTCTTTGAGACCTGACCACTTGTCTACTCCATAAGTGTAGTTTTCTTCTTTCATATTACAGTGTAATGCTCTTCATGACATTTCACATTTTCTTGCCTTTAGCCCCTTTCTTCTTCTTTTCTTTCTACTTCCCCCTTGCTTGGGTAATCCCATTTCATGTCTTGTTTTACTTCTGCCTTTCAGTTTTCCCAGACTTCAGTTGTATTTTTGTTCTAAATACATCTCGGAGGCTTATGGCACTAATCAGGGCTTATGATGCTTGTTTTGCCTATTACATATAATAAGGATCAATACCTCAGCTTGATTCCTCCTAAGACTTCCATGTCTTCAGCAGGAATTAGGTTTGAGCCCCATAACTCCTGGCTAATGCTGAACATCACGTCCATAGTCCAGCTACTGAGGACAGATTTCCTGCTCAGGAACAGATGGAGATTTGGGACTGCAGCTCCTCCACAACCATACTCTGAGCTCAAAGCAGCTATGTCTCCTTGGAATAAATCCAGAGTCAGGCATCCAGCCTGGAGCTGGGCAGATTTTCTCAGCCCTATTTAATTATGCAGGTCTATCTTTAAATTGTGTGTTTCTGCAGGTGCATTTCCTTTGTCATAGAAAGTTTTAATCCTAAAAAAAAAAAGGAAAAAAAAAGGGTGGTTTAAATTTAAGCGTTAAAGGGATTTATGGTAATTGCATCCCCGAACTACACTGTGATAACAATAAAGTTAAATTTGATGCTAGTGCCCAAATCTTCATATTAATTACTAAATAAAAGCTATCCTGTATGGTCTGGTCAGTTATTTGCAGCTGTGAATATTCCTTTGATTGTGTATCAGGGGTTTTTATGGGTAGCTTGTTTGTGAATACAGCTGGAAATGTTCTGACAGCTGTAAACATTTGTAGGTGATTGCGTGGAGAACAAAACTCTCCTTCTAAAATCCTGATGGCATTGAGTGTCAGGAATGTCCCAGGATATAACAAAGGTTATTTTAGCTATTTATTGGGTGGATGAATAGCCAGCACTTTGGCATTTTTTAATGGGCATTCATAAATAACCTGTGGGAGAAGGGTATTCCTTCTGAGCATTGCTGTATGTCATCCTAATATGAGGCTGTAGTTTGTGGAGAAATTAATGGTATTGAGTATACAAAATTACTTTAATATGCAGTATTTTCCCTGTGTTTTGAAGATCAAAGAAAGTGCAAATATGAAAACAAATAGGATCTATTTACTTATTTCGCTCTAAGAGAAAACGGAATCCCAACTGAAATGAAATTTATTTTAATTATTGATTTAATGTCAAATAACTTGCATGGTAGGAGTGTTTCCTCATTTGTTTTTAAGTGAATGGAATGGATCTGAAGCAGTTGCATATGTTTCATATACTTTGTGTTTACCAGTGAGCCATGTTATAATAATAGAGGATGAATTTCTTTCATCATTCTCCCATACTATGCTGTATATAAAGGGACCAGCCTTAAAGGCATCATACTTGGATATCAGTGTATCTGGCTTCTTTTAGGCACAACCTACCAGGAAACAGAAGCGTTTGAAAAAATATATTAAGGTGGTTTTTTTCATTTCAAGTATTTCAAAACCAGATTTTTTTTATATTTTAAATTAACATATTTTGATATTTGGAAAACCGCATATTTTTAAAAAAATATGTTGTATTTAGAGTGAGAAAATGCATTTTAGTAAAACCAAGTAAATCTAATATTGAGGGGAAAAGCAGTTTCCAGGAGGCTTAGGGTTTGTTTGTTTTTCTAATTTAACAACTTTCGAAACAGAATTGGGTTTGAAAGGTTTTCTGTGACGAGAATCTGTGTTCAAATTGTGACCATAATCAGTATTTTGCTTTTCCTCTGAAGGATTTGGTTAGTAATCACTGATGAGATATTAACTTGTATTTATCCCATGAATCATTCATTGCTTTTCACAGTCCTGTTTAAAAGGTTTTCAGTTTGACCATCAGATATAAGTAACTGAAATGTTTACCTGTACATTTTTCAGGCCAGGACTCATCCAGCTGTTTGCAAGCAGTTCTCTTTGCCTCTCAGTTAGTGCCTTTACTGTACAATTTCAAATTCTTAAATGAAAATAAAACTCCTGGAAACCCAAAACTTAGTTTACAGTGTAATGTTCTGTCATGAACAGGCATCTAATGCACTAATTTGAGTTCCAGCATTAGTGCTGTGTGGTACAGGATGTCAGGGGTTCAGTGGATAATCAGGGCAAGTCACTTTTTTCCATGCTAACAAATTGGGTATTTTCAAGTGTACCATGTTTTCAACTCGATAAATGTTTAATTATGACAGCATTTAATTATGTGCTCAAAATCCAAAGATTGTGTTTATCATGAATTATTTACTAGGATGAAGATTTTATTCACTTTTTTTTTGTTCAATATAGATTATTTTAGGAAAAGGGACTGGTTATCTGCATGTGGGTGGCTTTTGATTAGTTACTGTCAACAAGATGTAATCCGTAGAAGGGGCATTAGTGCTTTTGTACCAGAAACTGAAGACCTTGGCATAAAAAAGGGTCCTCTTGCCCCATTTTCAGTTTAATGTTGTACATTAATGCTGTGAAAATGCATGAATTTTTGTGCCTTGGTGGTCAAAGTGTGTTTGAAAAGGATCAGAAGAAAGCACAATATCTTTTGGAACCGACAGATCAGTTTATACTCTGTGTAAATCAGCATGTGCTCCATGAGTCCTACGAAGTACAGGTTATAGAGTGATTTTTATTTTTTTTTTCCAAGGATGTTTAAATTCTACCTATTACATTTGGTCACATGGGCAGAGTGTGCTGGACTACCCTTTCTTTGATATTAGTAGTTTGCTGTGAGTGGCAGGGACGAATTTGCATTGCTTTGGCCAGAGAGCCAGGAAGAAATGAGCACTGGGATGTTGTTGGTGAGTATTGTCCCCTAGGGAGCTGCAGTATTTATAAATTTATATATTTATAAAACTGCAGAATTTAACTATCCTTAAAAAAAAAATAAATTTATTTTAAGGCACAGATAGGGAACCAAACCTAAATATGTGGGGAGCTCTGCTGACGTGTAAGAAATAGTTCAACTGCCAGGCCTAAAGGATGTGAGGATTAAGTAAGATGAAAGACAGTAGGTAAGGCAAGAAGTTGCAAGGTAAAGCATAAAATAACAGTCATAAAATAACAGTCAGATGTTGTGTTGTGTCTGAACTCTGAGAAGTTTTTGTAAGTGCTAGATGCATTATAGGTACTTTTTATCTTACATTGGTACAGTTATATGGATAATTTAAATAAAGTAACTATCAAACACGAGACAAAAAAAATAAAGTTGAAGCATCACAGGATAAAATAAGCAACTGAATTGCCTACAGCTGTTTGTGGGGCTTACATGTGCCTCTGCAGTGGAAGGTTCCTACATTATTGCAAAATGTTTTGGAGGTTCGAAACTGTGATCCAAAGTGATTTGTCTGTGAGTAGAAATGAGGTTCTCAGTACAAGGGTGAGGATGTGGTGCCTGTGTGTGTCACTCCTGGTTAGGCTGGATGGGTATGTTAGATAGAATAAAATCTTCTACATTGTTTAGAAATATACTAAATGAGATTATTAACTACTTACCAGGCTGCAGAGGAAGGTTGAAATATTTCTTTATAGCACTGATGTCAAGGCAACATACCTGATGCACGTGAAACATCTGCTGTGGGGATTACCTCATACATCAGGTACATTGTTCAGATAATGTGTGAGTGCCTGTTGCTTTCTCAGACCCCACCATCTCCTGTCCTTGTGTTTGGTTCTGATTTATTAATACAAAAGGCCATATTTTTCATATTACTCCAATGTATTTAGAAGTATCACTTCAGGCACACTGCGAGAGTAGGATTTTTTGGAGTGTGCATTTCAGTGGCATTTGAATGTTAAAGACTTTTGGCATGATACAGTTAATTTTTAAAGTATGTTCTGAAGGAGCCTGCTTTATATTTAGTAGAATAAGTTCTGAAAGAAAGATTCAGCCTCGTTTCGGTCGCTGTTGTGACACTGTGCTCATCAGCTGTGCAACACGGCGAGGTGCTTCAGCGTCTGTCAGACTTGTAATCTGATGAGCTATACTTGGAATAAACCTGAGTTGATGAAACAATCAGTGAGCCTTTGGCACTCTCAGAACTGATTAGTGAAAATCTAGCCGGTCTCTGCTCATGTGACACGGAACACTGTGCTGTTTATAAGGCTGAACCGGCGAGGTTTTCCGTCGTGACTGACCATCACCTAGTGCCAATCGCTGCTCAGGGCATGATCACCTCATTTAGAGAGGGCACACGTCCTGCTGGATGTGGTAGAGCTGTGATTATGTAGATCCTTCACTATTTGTTGACATTCTGTTGTGGGGTTTCTCATTGATATTCCAGACAGCCCTGGTCATTTTTCCATAGATATCGGTAGTGCGGTGACTGCTGAACGCACGGCGATGATTGATTCAAATTTATGCGTGTTAATTTTCCAACTTTCTGTCTAGACTCTGTAAAATCAACCCAGTCATCCACTGAGATACAACTGAATTTCAAGGTATTGCTTGGCAAACTCTACTGGCAGCTCGTGACACACCCCCACAGAAAGCAGGGACTACTCGCTCCGTAGCTGATGTGTGGCACGTACGACACCCTATTTGGAATATAGTCTTCCATGCATTAGGCCTGTAATAAATGCATGTGACTTGGTTCAGGGAGACAAGTATGAGCTTTTCTATTGGAGGAGGATTTGTACAAACCCACTGATGTGATTACTCACATATATCAGATTATGGGATTGGTCCTGAAGTCTGTGGATTTGCTTGAATTTACGGTCAAGGTTTGTGACTTTTCATCTGCAGGCAAGCAAGAGTGCCACAAAATAAACTGATGTGGAGCTATGCAGTGTTACACTGAGTGATTTGAGCCAAAATCTGTCTAATAATAATTCAGTGAAATTCAGGAATAACTTTGGCACTCTACATTAGTATCAAGTAATTATCTCCAGCTAAGATAAAATGAGGGTCAAGATTGGTTCTGGCTATTAGAGCTAGAGTGTTGCTTGCTTTATTGAACATGTTAATTTAAAGCTGCATTAGGAAGAGATGAAAAAAGAAAGAGATTCTCAAAGTGAATTTCATAGTGACTATTTTGAAAGACTGTCTTGAGTTGGTTTTAGAAGTTAAAGGAGGGTTGTTTACAATTAACTCTATGTTGGTTGGATGGACAAAAGCTGCCATAAATTGATACTAGTGAAATACTTTTTGTGTTGGACTTCACCTCATATTTGGGGCTCTTAACTGGAAAGATCTCATCACTTGTTATAAAAGAATTACACTAAGTTTATAATTCGGTATTTTGTAAAACTCATCAGAATTATACATATGGGAGAAAGATCATAACGTGGTGTCTTATCCTGACAATCCCTAGACTGGTAAAGTTGTAAATGATGTCACTTGGTTAGTGTTGCTTGGTCTAGCCATGCCATTGTAGAATTATTGTACCAAGGGGTGATGGGCAGTGCCATCTAAATGTTTTGTTGGCACCTGTAAATAGCACAGATACTATTTGAACAGTCTATTCTTTATCTGCTGCCTGATTTCAGATCGTTAGATGTGAAGCTGCTGTTGCTGTGGACTGCACAGTGCAGCACAAAGAGTTGCTGGGACCTTCCTGCTCAGCCTTTCCTTTGTGACAGGACCCTTTCCCATCTGCTTCATCTCCTTGAAACCTGTAGATACTCCTGGCAGGAGCTGCATCACAGTCCTGTGTTTGCTTTGGAGAAGGATGTGGGTCCAGGAGCTCCATTTGAGCCCAGCCTGAGGGGGATCAGCTCCTGGTAGTTTAATATAACTCAGTCTGTCATGGATGTAGAACCCTGATTTTACAGTGATAGCAGCACATCAGCCATCGCCGTGGGAAGGGATCAGGCTGCACAGAACAATGTTAGTGGTTGAAACAGTTTGAAAACGTTCAAAATTTTAATGTGAGATTATTTTCTTCAGTGAGGAGAGTGCTGCAAATCTCAGCTGATAGACTCTGTGACTAAGCCAATTTCTTTCCTGTGTGAATACATTAACTGTGATGATAATACCCTGAGAAATCCAGAGGGCCAGTTCTTCAAAAGTAGTTTGATGAAAATTTGCATTAATTTCAAACAGATCTAAGTGTCTATCTGTTTTAAAGATCTAGGCCAAAGTATTTTAAAATCCATAACATTAAATAGGAATAATGGAAATTAACATCTTTTGACTGTGACTCGGTGTTATGTGAATGTATTGGTTAGCTGTCCATCACTACTGTGATTCTCACCTAATTCTTTAAACTAGTATTTGTATGGAGATTTTTTTACAGTTAATCACTTTTTTATAACAGCTCCTGTAAATCCAAATACAAAAATATATTCTCAGTTGTTTATATTCCTTCCTTCTAGCACAAGAGGAATGCTTTAGAGTATGAATTTGCATCAGAATAATTCATAAAGCAGTTTGTTGCAGGGCTATTTATTTCCTCCCCAGCCCTCTCACAAAGTAGCCGCAGTAGAATTATGGATACTGAGATCTTTCTGTGAATTACTTGTACAATTGTCCCAAGGAGGCAACTTGATACTGGACAGGGGTTTAGTAGATTGTGGGGGCAGTTTAGGCTTGCAGGAGGCATTGCCTTAGAATGCAGCTGGAGATGCTCAGTGCAACACAAACTCTAACATAAAGTTTCCACACTCTATGGGGTTGATGAAGAGATCCAGGCAGAGTCAAACAGTGTGTTTGTTCATCCCAGCACATCACAGACTCTTGGGAAGCTCCCTTTCAGCTAAGAGGAGAAGAACTACATGTATTGTTGGTGCCACAGCAAAATGTTTCCAAGAGGTTGGTGTCTGGATTAAATCTGGGCTATATCTACATCTACTCCCAGTAGGGGAAGATGTAGTGTTTTCACAATAAGAATATCTTTGTTTGTACTCCTGAGTTGGTTTGGTATTTCAGAGGAACGTGTCTGCATAGCAGGTAGGATGGTTCTGCCAGGGTGAGTCATTTCAGATTTACCAGCAGATACTCCTGTCCTGCAGAGGGTCTGCTGCTTTGCTCCTCAGACAGCTTTATGTTGTGAACATTCTGGTTCTTATCAGCCCTGTCAGGAAGCAGACAGTTTGCTGCTCTGTCTATACATTAAACTGCATGCTGAAAATGGAAATATTTGGAACACGAATGCTTTGAGTAAATATTCCAAGCAGCACAAAGCAGCAAAAATAATAAAAAGACCCAGTGTTGCAAAATGATAACTCCACTGAAGGCACCTCATGGTGGTGGTCCTATGTCTGTTTTCCGTATTACACGTGGTAGAGAACTATTAATGTTAAGTCTGTATGTGCAAACCCTGAGGAGAGCATCAGTGAGGCACAAAGTTCCCTTTGTGTTGATAATGGCGTGCCTTTGATGTACAAACAAAAGAGAACTGCTGCTTTTTAATGCAGTTTTTATCAAACCCCATTTTCCCCATTTCTGCTAAAAATATGCCCTCTTTTGTTGGGACTGGTCTACGTGCACTTTTTATTCCATTATGTCCACGTTCCTAATGGAAATAGTCGTCTTCTGCCACGGGCATAGATGTGTAGTGTCAAGATACCTTATCCCAGAAATGCCTTTTATTCTTGTTTTCTAAGACTAGCTTATCGTGGAACAAACACCATTATACCCCCAGGTCTCCATCCACGCTAAGACAATTGTACACTTTAATTATGCTTTATAATTAAAATGATATGACTCGTGCATGTGTTCATGTGCACTGTATTTCAGTGAACACCTTGCTTGGGATGTATTTTTTTAAGACACCCACCTTATTGCAGCGTGTTTGTGTGTAGTCCTACCTCTCAGTACCAGTAGTCTGTTATATATATCCAAGTCCCTGATGGTGCATTGTATCCTCAAGTCATTTAGCCCTTTCTCTGCTCCTGATGGTGTGACTGACCCCTCTGAGGCAGTTCCTTGAAAGCAGATAACAGTTTTTCCCCTGACCTTGACCAGCTGACTCTTGTGTTTCAGCTCTCCTGAGGACACTGTTCTGTTTCCCTCAGGAATGCGAAAAAGTAATTTCCCCAGATAACAGCCAAAAACCCAATTAAGCTTAGATTAAAGAAAAGGAGGATTTATTGGCATTTTATGGAATAGAGAAAAAGGAAAATAAAAGATCGGAGATATTAAATTGCCTGAAGTGGAGACACAGGCTGGCCCAGTTGCTAACACTGCTCTTCAGTTTACAGAATAATTGGTGGAATTTTAACTGGTTTTAGCCATATAACAGTAAAACATTGTCTCTCCCACAGCCCAAAGCCATGTCTGTCTTTTTTTCTGTCAGAGCTGGAGAGAGAGACTGTGACGTGCTGTCTTTGAAACACTGTGTGAGGCTGGAAAACCCCTTTAGTGACTCGGTCTCTGAATTTGATGTGAAGGTGTCAGTAGTTACCAAACATGTTTATTTTCCCTGTGGGATGCTAAAATACATGCAGATTGGGCCAAGTGCACAAGATTTTAATTTCCCTTTTCCGAGTACATCGTATTTCAGCACATGCAGCACCTTCTGTACAATGTATTTCACATCTCATTGTGATCTTCCAGAGGATCCATTGTCTTCTCATCACCTGTTTGAATGGGACACGAGGTACTTCCTAGCTTGAAACACAAGAAAATGAATTATTTGCATATCTTTAATTAACCCTCTCTTTGTGTAGATTAAGATTGCCTTTAGTAACTGTCAGGTTTCTTGGCCAGTTGAATAAACAGCTCCTTGCATGCATTTCAATTACTGCACTTTTATATTGCTAATGAGACTAAGCAACAGTTTCTTGGAGGCAATCTTAATTTAGCAGTTTCATTCACATTTTTATACAGGTACAGTGTTCCAGCTATGTAATTAATGGTGCCATCTCAGCTTTAGAGGTGGATAGAGAATTAAAAATCAGCATGACAAATACATCAGGTATAATTCAAACTGTGAAACCGTGTTATAACTTGAATTATTTTCATACCCCAGTCCCAAACTGCTTAACAATGTACATGTAGAACATAGACAGTAGAAACCATTCTGCCCTCACAGGGCAGCAGCCAAATGTGCAGTGTTTGACTTGGGAAGGTTTAGTTGTGGCCAGAACAGGACTGTGGTGAGCAAGCCATGCCATCTCCATCTCTGGGAGCACACAGGCCTTTAGGGCTTAATTTATGGCCTCCTTGGCAGGGTTTCCTCATGGCAAACAGGGTGAAGGGTTGAGCTTGCCAGTGTTATTAATATAGCCACATTCCTGCAATAGGAGGGTTTGTAAATGAGCCCTAGGTGTTTTGTAGTTGGAGAGAAGAAACGTGATTAGAAGTAATTCTCACTATATTATTAAAATTAGGCTCCAGCTTTTTGGCCAGATTAGTTCATAGAGGATATTTTGGAGCTATTGTATTAGGAAAGCAACCAGGGAAATTCCAGGGTCAAATGTAAAACAGCATCAGGGAAGGTCAGAGGGATGCATTTGCAAGTCAAGAAGACATTGAAGGGGATCTAATTATAGGCTTAATTGCTGTAGGTAATGACAATTCAAGCTACTATATTTAACATAGCCTGGATAGTATAACTGAGGTCATCCAACAAATGAATCAACAAATCCAAAGCAGATTTTCAAGAAATATTTAGGAAGGAATGGAGAGTCCTAGACCCGCTGAAGCCAAGAGGACTTTCACCCTTATGCACAGAAGGGCTGTGGCTTTGCTTCAGAGAGCATCTGCAATGTGATAATTCATAAATTTCTAGTAATGTGTCTGCTTATCACGTTTTTGGAGCAGTGCCCGTGGTACTCTGTGGGTTTTAGAGCTGGGAGGTGATCAGGGAACTGTGGTCCCATTACCAGATCTGTCTCTGGCTGACGGGGTGACTTTGGCTGGGGCATGTGGGAATGTTTTATGATTATTTGCCACTTACCCCCTCCCCATCTAAACTACCTGTCTGTCTTCATAAGAAGCTTAAACATCTATGATGAGTAGTGCTACATAAGTACAAATAGCTTGATGTTTTCAAGGAGGAGACAGACAAGGTGAAAGACTTAACTTAGGTGGGTGAAGTTAGCTGTGTTTACTGCTTTCCTAATTGTCCATATTTGTAGTTCACAAAAGCAGAAACAATGTGGCATTAATTCATGGTCTGTAAAACAAAATCACATTTTTAGTCTTGCATTTCAGTCAGTCTCATTTTTATGAACTTTGCAGTTGTGTTTCACTTGGGATGTATTTGGCTGCTTGACAAAGTGACTGGAGATTTATAATTCCTTATTAGTAACTCAGGGCTCTAAAGGGAATAACAGAGTACTTATTTACTTTTCTAGGTCAGACTCATGATGTAGGAGTTTAATGAACTTCTGCTAAACAGGAATTGAAGCAGAATTAAAATCTCAGGGTGCATCTGTCCAATAAGGTTATTAATCTTATTTTCTATAGGTTAGATATTTTTTTACTTGCACAGGGCTGTTTAGGCTGCACTGTCTCAGTAATCAGCCAAGAATATGAGACTGTCATATAGAACCTGGTATTAAGTCAATGCACTGATGTGATTTTGCTCTGAAATTACATTATGTCAAGTCACTGTATTTATGTGTCAGTGTTTAGGGCAGTAAGATCCCAGTTCACATGTGCTGAAAAAGAGTTTGTGATTCATGTTAGCAGCTAAACTATTGCTGTAGTTTTGATGCCTCTCAGATGTTGTTTGAATCAATAAGGTGGGCACTTCTCTGTCAAGAGCACATTGAAATCTGTCCTCAAGAAAAAAGAGGTGCAGTATTTTTGCTTCCCTGTAAATGTGAAGGGAACACAGTGTTCCATATTCTTACAGGAGATACACCTTGGGATTTACTTGATACTGCAAAATTATTGATGGAGATAAAGGTGCATGAAAGGAACACAAAAACATGTTACATGACTACAGGACTTGTATTGCAGGAAATATAAAACATCTCCTCGTAAATGAAGAGTTTATGTTACATTCAGAAATGTCTGTGAATCAAACTTTGGATTAATTTTCTGCCTTACTCCTCATCAAGCCAAGTGGCCAACTGGCAGAGAGTGCAGAATCCTAATTACTCTCTATGACATAAGAAAGCACCTGGGATCCAAATATCAAGGCTCTAAGGGATATATGGGATAAAAAACAAAATGGCCTTTTATTGAACAAATCTGATGTGGAGGAGAGGGAGGAGGGATTTTATATTTGCTTTTCTGTTTTTGACTAGAGAATACCTGACTCAAAAGCAATAAACTACCATAATTCTCACTTGTAAAAAGCACTTAAGCAGAACTTCAAATAGTAAGATGAAATTCCTATGTAATAGTAGTCAAGTAAGGCTGTTCCAACGTGACAATTAAGCAGAGAGGTGAATAAAGGAAGCTTTCAAAGCATTACTGGTTTTGTGGTTGGTCAGTGGGAGGACCAGTTGTAGTTGTTTGTTTGCTACAAAGAAGGGCTGAAGAAATAGAAAATTCTAGAGCTTTTGAGGGGAATGCCTTATTAAAATGGCAGTGGAGGTTGTTGCCTTGTTTAGGATGTGAATAATGGGAATAACTGTTTGTGTGCTACTGTTGATGGTGATGGGAGGACATCAGACCCCAGACCTGTGCCAAGGAGCCATGGAGGTGTTGAGAGAGGAGATAAGATGTGCTCACAGCCAGGCACAGTTGCTTTAGAAGAGACTGTAATGTAGAAGCATTTTAAATGTAAATCTGGTAGAATTTGGCATGATTATGAAGGGGTGATGCAACTTGCCTAGTAAAAAGCACTTTTTAACCGTATAGCTGATCCCTGCAAAGACTGCTTATTTCCTCCATAATATACTTGTTTTGCTGTAACAATAACATGCCTCTAGAATGAAAATTGCCTAAGAATGGGAAAGGCTGAATACAGAGTAAGATTGTCTCTCTTTCTCTTTGGGAGGGATCAGTAGAGACGATAATACAATAATAGCGTTCCTATCCTATTCATTGATGTGGATTTTTTTTTTCCCCCCACTAAGATATATGAACTGCCTTGAAAACTGGGTCAACCTAAATGCTGTCACAAGTGCTCATCACCAAGCATATATTGCTGCATACCTGTCACACTCAGCTGCTGAAACGAATTTTGTGAAGGGAGTAGGGTAAAAGGTGAAGCTCAGCAGGATTATTGGCTGGGAAGGAATCACACTTTTGCAGCTTGTCTGGTACAAAACAAAGAAAATGGGCAAAACTTCACTTAATGCTGATAAATACAAATAGTATTTGGCTTTTTCTATTTGAACTGATATTTTTTGCTAGTCAAATTTATTTGCATACACTTGGTAATTCCCATGGTGGATTATTCTTGCTGCTTAAGAGACTGAATTTATTGATATATCTAGACATGGAAATTTACTGGGTATTGCTTGAAACCCTTTAGGGGTTGAAAGTTCTTTAAATGGAGTTAGTTACAGTGTAGTAATGGGATTGTTGGTGATAAATCACAATATTACATATTTACTGCTCACCAAGGAAGAGCTTTTTAGAAGATTCTCTTTCTTTTCTGTGCTGAAGTGAGGTTACATGGGTGAAAGCCATAGTGTCCAGCAACTCTTCATGATCATAGCTCATCATAGTTTAGGATTTGTGCTGGAGAACAGCAGCATCTCATGCTGGTTAAACTGTCCAGTAATGCTTGGGGAGTAATAGCAAATATGATAGACTTGTGCTCATGTGTGGCATGTAAGTAGGTAGCTTGGCAGCCTGGAGAGAAACAGAGTTAGGGCTCAAGGAAAGTGGTAGGGAGCCATAGTTAGAGTTCAGCTCTACAGCTGAAACCTGCCTAGAAGTGAGTGACTCTCATCTGCATCTGTATCTGTTCAGTCCTTGGCTCTTTTTCCCTGACAATACCTTCAGGATGCCAGAAAGCAGTGGTGGCTTTGTGATGCTAATCAGCCCTGCCAGGTCTAAGAAGGTAACTCATTCATTCAGCATCGATTTTTAAGGCAGCTTGTAACATGTCTCTCATTTGGCATGAAGGATTTTGCCAAGCGTTTCAATGAGAGAGTTACAGTCTTACTCGAAATTTGTTTAAAAAATTTCCTTTCCCGTTGTCACTCGGAGTTGTGTGTGAGTGCCAAGAACTGGACTAAGAGACTGAAACACAACACATTCTCTCTCCCGGGGTGAGAAGAAATTTTGTCTGCAGGAATGAGGTGGAGGGTTGCTGGGTTTTCCTCAGGAGGAAGGCAAGAGGAGAGGGGACAGAAATGGTCCAAATGACCATCCTGTGGAGGGGAAGCAGCACAATGGAGTCTTTTGCCAAAGTGGGAAGAGTGAAGCAAACAGAGGCTCCAGTGCATCTGTTTAAGGGATGGAGCAGGAATAGATTTGCTGAAACATGTGTGGCATGTCCTGCAGTCCAGCAGCAGGATGTCTGAGCAAAGAGTGGTTGCTGTGATGCTGAAGTCACGTTACCCTGCAGGATGTTCTCAGGTTTTCCTGCAGGACTGATTTTGGGGAGAAGGACGAATTAAACCGAGGCAGAGGAAATGCTGGGCTTAGTTGAAGGCAGAGAGCACTGTTCTCCAAAACCCTGGTGGTTAACAGGGAGAATATGATGCAACACTTCCCATTTAGGACTACTTAAAAACTTCTGGGGAAAGAGTTCAGCAGCAGTATCTCAGTTGTGATAACTGCAGTCTGAAGTGGGCATATGTGACCATTTTTCACACATTCCCTGGATTTCATATCTCAGTCATTCTGAGAAACTTGTTCTCTTCTAATTCTGTCACTCCAGGTGCTGGAGATTTAAGAAAAACATGCAAAATTGTGAAATATATTAAAAAAAATGTATAATTGGCAGTATGGTAAGAGGAGTAAATAGATCATCAATCTAAGACTACCATATGCAGCCATTAATCCTTCTCAGTGATGCCTGGTCACGAAAAGCCTTATGTGGTCACTAGGAGGAAGGTTTGTCTGCTTGCCCAGAAGTGCTGTTAAGTTCACAGAATCGCAGAATATTCTGGGTTGGAAGGGACACAAGGATCATCAAGTCCAACTCTGAAGTGAAGGGCCCATACAGGGATTGAACCCACAACCTTGGTGTTATCAGCACCCATCCTCTCACCAGCTGAGCTCATTTGTGGGTTTAAGTCATAAGCAACTCTCACTGAATTCAAAAGAGAAAAAAGCAACCCAGAGTGTAGACCATGAACTTGTAAAAAGATACAAAAATAGGCTTTATTATAGTAACATTTTTTAACAAGTCAATACATACAGAAAACACATTTTTTTTAAACTGTCCGTAAGCTGCAGTTTGTCCATATGAAGTCTTTGGTAACCTTGTTGCTTGTAGCAAATACAAAAGAAATAGAAAAAAAAATTAAACCTATGGCATGCCCAGCTGATTTCTGCAACATCTTAAAATTCACAATCACACCCTCAAATTTTTGATCCTCTCCTTTCATACTTCAGAATGAATTTTGGGATGATTCACGTGTGTTCTTAATTTACCAGGGATGGTTCATTTATGTTGTGTCACTGCAATGGCATATGGGTGACATAGAGATTTCAGCCTAGAAAGAAAAGATGTGTGGGGCAGTCAGCAACCATGGAAGAAAGGGAAAAAAAAAACACAGGAAAAATAGTGAGTGGAGAAGGTTTGGTGCAAAGGAAAGCAGCCTGGGTTGGAGAGAGAATTCAGGGATGCCAACCTGCCTTGGAAAGGTTGCTGAAGTGCATGAGGCAGTTGGAAACAGAGTTGTAAAGGGGAAATTTAATCTCCTCCCTGAAAGACAGCAAAATTTAACTGGATGAAGGGGAACCTCCTGTGATGCTGTGTGGCTAATTTTCACAGAGAATGTTTAACTCTTTCAGATATTGCAAGACTGCATTTGCCACTTTACTAAATAGAAATTGCTGCTTGGGAAAATCCGTTTATAAACGTTATTTTGGAGGGTGTTGGCATCTTAGGCAGTCCTGAGGCTTTCTTATCCACTTATACCTGACCTTCTAAACAACTGCATGTTTTCCTTCATTCACTGAGCTTTAGCTGAATAAAAAAAACCCCTACCATTACTTAGTGAAACAATCAGATAAGAAAAGGCATGGTATTAAGATGAATGGTTAATATGTGGAAAATTATTCAAGATAGAAATATTCTGCTTGCACTTCTATTAATTTTATCAATGCATATATAGTGCACAATTATGGTATATAAGGATTACATGCACCCAGGTGCAGTAGACTGCTTGGTATCTACCAAATCTCTACACTGTAAATAATTTACATTTACTGCCAAGCTGAATCAGAATTTTCCAATCTCAGAGGAAAATAAAGTCTTGTCACTCCATCATGTTGTCATTATCACTGATGCCCACTAACCATTTCCACAAATGGGAAAGTCTGGATATCCTACCCCTTCTTGGATGAGATAAGTTGATTGATTCCTGGAGCCAGTTTGCTCAAGTTGCAACTGTCTGTCTGGAACTTGATGTAGGATTTGCTCAGGCTGAGAAGAACAAAGAGAATGCTGGTACTTGTTTGTGCTTTGGGCTAATCTGGAAAGAGTGGAATATTTTATCTTTTGTATCCCCCCTGCTACTAGTCTTGCTAGCAGGGAGAAAGGAGGCATTTCTCTGCTGTGATACTCACAGTGCTTAATTAATACACAGAGCTAAGCCCTGTAAAAAAACACAGATATATTTTGGGGGGGGTTATTATTTATTTTGGGGTTTTTTGTTGAGTGTTTTTGTGGTGGATTTTGTTTTGTGGTTGGGTTTTGTTGTGAGGTTTTTTTCTTGAAAAGAAGAAAGGCTGACCAACTGCTAAGTCCCAAATTGCCGTGAGTAACACAGGGAGTATGCAGTTATTTCTGATGAAGATTGTGTGTTAACAGTTGTGTTTTGTGGGCTTGAACTGGTCATTCCAGCCTTTTATTCAGGAGGGATGAACACACTGTAAAATATTGCAAGGTGATGTTGGATAAGTGGTCTTCAAACCGGATTAAAAGGCATCACTCAGATCACACGAGAGAGCTGTTTCAACATGCAGGATCCCCAGAACTGGGTTGCTTCAGACTACACTGATCAGCAAATAATAAATATGTATATAATTCACATTTCCACAGTTGGAGTTGCCCACTGCACAGCACTTGCAGAGCCTGTACTTGGTAGGTAGACCCTGTTGAGGCAGTTCAAGGGTGGTGATCAGTCCAACTTGCGTCACTTCCCTAATTTGTGGTTCCCATCGACAGAGCTGCTCGAGAAAGCTGGCTTGACATGAAGAGTTATGCATTGAACTTGAATAAAAGGGTTTGTCAGTGAAACACGTGCTGCCTCTGTAATGCAGATTTCCTCTCTTAAACATTCACTTCAAAGTGCTTTGCAAACTACTGAGAGCAGCAGCAGCCGCGGGAATGAACTGCACACACGTGTGGCAGCAGCTGCCACCAGGGTGGTGTTTTCTGCCCATGGAAAAATGGAGACCTGGGATAGGGTTGATGCAAAGGAAGCCTTTTGTGGATACCAAGTTGTGGCATTATGCTTTTAAGCTGCTGTCAGCCCAGAAATCTGCTTGCTTTGGGTTATTTGAGGTGCCACTGCCTGGCAATCCAGAAATGTCTTCCATTTCTGCACAGTAAAGTGAGCACTGAGCGGCACATGTCTCTATTAGCTCTGGGGGAAAACTTTCCTATTCTTGTATAGCAAAGGCCAGGATTTATTGCAGCACAGTGTGGAAAGAAATTAGTCATCCATGATGTGGAGTGGGATATTTGCTCTTTCACACAGTTTCTCCCTTTCTGCCTTGTAAGCCATTAGCCCTCTCCTGCATTTCAGATGATGCGTTTTGCGTTTTCGGTTTGTACATTTCCCTTTTCTGATTTTGTTCTTCGTCGGGAGATAAGAGGGGAATAGAGATGAGAATTAAGGGGAAAAGTGGAGAGCACTCCCACAGCCACAACAGAATGGTTTGGGGAGAAGTGATGTCTTTACATACGTCTGTGATATCTGGATACTTGGGAACTATGTCCATGTGGATGAACTAAACATAGAAATGCCAAAATACTTATAGAGGGTCCAATT
Source organism: Platyrinchus mystaceus (assembly GCA_035041135.1). NCBI lineage: Eukaryota > Metazoa > Chordata > Aves > Passeriformes > Tyrannidae > Platyrinchus > Platyrinchus mystaceus. The sequence continues at coordinate 11,673,433 of JAWWLV010000005.1, forward strand.
TACAAGTCGTGTATCATTTTTGCACTGAATATCTGATTTGTCTTTGCAGTTAACACCATTTATGTCTGAGATAGTGAGTGTAGTGTCCCTGCTTGCTGGCAGTTCAGGCTTGGGACTGTAATGTAAAGTATAATGTCAGGCAGTGCTTTGCCGAGTCTAATTTATGGCTTTGGAACAGCTTGTTACACACCCAGTGTGGGACTGGGTGATGGGAGTGAAGAAACCCCCACCTTTCCATGTGCCCTAACAGCAGATTGCCAGGTCTGCAGAGCTCTGCTGCATCAAAAGTAGATTAAATCTTTATTTAAGAATCACAAGGTGGTGATAGTGCTCTTAAACAGTAGCTGCTATTAAAATGTCAGCACTGCTGTCAGTCACCACCCAGTACCTGAGTTAACACTGTTTCCCCTGGTAGTGAGAATGGAAAACAGGTTGCTACTTACAGTGAACTATTGTAAATGAGGAGCACAGATCTAATCCTTTTTGATATGGCTTATTATTCATCTGGATGCATGTTGTATTACTTCAGGGGTTGCACTGACCTCCAGATTTCATGCTCCTGGATTTCACTTCTTATGTGTTGTTGTGTTTTTATTCCATGTTTTGGCAATATTGAGGCTTAGTCATACATATGAAAGAAAATGTGAAGTTACAGATAACGTGGTGATTGTCCATTTTATGAAGACTTCAGGCCTTTGTCTGGTGAGCATTGTGCAAAATGGCAGATTCTGATAACTAATTATTCAATCAAAGATTTGGCAGGCCAGTCAGTGGGAACGATGTACAGTAGACTAGAATTGATCACACTTCATTTCCCATCAATTGGCAGAGCAAATGGTAGCTCAGATGATAAGTTAGGATCATTGCCAGTCATTTTTTGGGCTCTTGCCTTCCATTTTTATTTTTTTTTAATTTTTTTTTCCTTCCAAACGAGAACCCCCAGACTATTTGATGAAAGTGGATGCCCTCTGATGTTGGTGAATAAAGCTGTGCAGAGTTTTTGTGGCCTCTGAGGGACGGTGAGACTATTTCTGGCTCCATAATTGATGCTGCTGCATAGTCCTATAATCACCTAACCTTATTGAATTGTCCCCATGTGAAGATTTGATTTCAAATTTAGTAATCATTATACATCATTTATTCTCACATAGATTACAGGTTCATCTGTAAAGTGACAGAATTTCACCCCAGAGCTCTTTGAACGTTCGGCTCCTCACTTTTACTCTTTTTTGGATATGCTTGTGACACTTCCAACTTTGGTGATTTACTAGCAATTAGTAGAGTTCCATGACAGATTTATTGCAGCCTTCCAAAGAGTGATGAATCAGATCTGTGGCTACGAAGAAGTGGTTCCATAGGACTTTTATTTAGTACAGGAACACGGGGTTAGATCCCATGAAGAGCTTTGGTGTGTAAAGCAGGACTTAACCCAATTAAAGCTCCACTCCTAAACCTAAATGTAAAGTTTCAGTTTAAAAAAAAAAAAGAAATCTTTCCTAGCTGCTGACTAACCTTGAAAGCACATAAATGAGCTTGCTGTTTCCTCATTTGAATTTCAAGTGAACTGGATGCCTACGTTTCTTTTTCTGCATCTGCCAAAATCTTTGCTTGATTCCTGAGTGAGGCTGCTCAGGAGCTGAAAATTAGGATTTCTTTCTCCCAAATGCTCTGCTTGGCTTGGCAGACCCACCCCACATCCACACAGGCAGAGATGCCCTTCCCCAGCTGGAAGGGGACGATGCCATCCACCCACAGGAGCTGTTTCTTAGATCACCCTTGGCTAGAAGGGAGCTCATACTTGGTGTGAGGTTTCTGCATTCCAGTTTCTGGGGTTGTGGTTTTTTGTTCCTGTCAAAAAGGTAACAAACATGCTGTTTAGCTTTCAGCATAGAGACTGATTCCTTTGGAAACGGTGAGTGTTCAGAAATAATCTGGTTGTGACAAGGCCAAATGTTTTTGCATTAACAAGCTTTCCTTTGAAAATACATTGATCTGTTCTTTTTATTTGCTTTCCCAGGTGTCTGTTGCTCAATACTAATTGAAAAAACAAAACCTTATTTCTGGTGTGAAACCGTCCACATGCTCAACAAATATACATTGAACTAGAATAAGCTGTTCTAGTAACTTATTTTTTTAATGAAATGCAAACGTAGCATCCTTTGCAGCCAGTTAAAGCAAACATTTTGCCAAGAGCGAAAAGCATCGGTCTGGAGGGGGGTCTGGGTTTGTAAAAACACACTGCTTAGATGGGTGGGCTTTGTTTGGGCCATTACAGCTGGAAAGATGAACTTACATGTCCAGTGCAGAAAAACTACTCTAGAATGTGGCTGTTGCTCTGGAGAAACTGTCTGACAGAAGTTCATTCACGTGAAAGAGGAATCCTGGGCCGCAGCCAGGCGTGGTGCAGAGCCCTGAAAAGCAAACACTGGTTGTACAGCTTGAAAGTTCCTGCTGACAGGATGTCAGGGCATTCAGTAATGGTGATCTGACACAATGAAAGATTGAGAGATACTTTGAAAAAGTACCTGCAGTGTAGAACTTCTCCTCTTCATTCTTCCAGCTCCACCACCGTCACCCATCTTATCATAGCATTTTGGGCTGAATTTTATGTGCATTCAGTGTCACTAAAGACAGCACTGCAGTGTCATCCACCTGTTTTCTTTTTGTCGCTGCCTTGTTTTGACTTCTCTTTGCCTCCTGTTCTGATTGTGAAATGGATCCCGGGAGTGATCCAGGGAAATACCCTCCAACCCCCAACCCGGGAAGTGAGCAGAAGTTGTTTAATGTCACTGCCAGGTAAATGCACTTCAAATGCCACACACATCACATCCAAGGAGTACAATTTAGGACTAATAATGTAAAATAAAAAGCAGATGAAGTGTATAAAGCACTCAGAAAAACTCTGGGACTCCACATTTCACCTCTTTGCAGGAAAGTTTTGTTTCTCTTTGGAGAGGCAATGCCACGCTGGCAGACAAGAGCACCAGCTCTTGTACTTGATTGTCTAATTAACCCTCTGTGGTAGGTTCATTTCAGTGCTAAATGTTTCCATCTACAGAGTGTTTAATTTCATATTAACCTGACAAATAGACACAATACAAACATCCTGATGGATAAATGTGTTTATTTTTGTTTCCTGATCAGGCTGTGATAATAGTGAACAACTGAAGAGACCTATTTGGAATGCCAGAGATCCTTTAAAAAAACATAAACACTAAAAGAACTGATCCCTGAATTTAAAAGGTTTATATTTCAAATGCAGTTGTAGTCCAAAATCAGTTAAAATTACAGCAATACATAGTTGCAAGGTAGAGAAATCCAAGACAAAATATATTTTAGAAAAATCCTCTGTGGGGACAGTAACTTTCTAATTAGAGATTTGGTCTTACATTTCATCTGGCCTGGTCCAGGGGCTCTGCATGCTGTGTTTTGGTAAAACTTTGTCCTAGCAATGCCCATCCCATTATTGCCTCGTAGTGATGGTAGTTTAGATGCATTTGTATGAGCCAAATGGTGGTGTGAGAGCAAGAAAAAAGTGCTTGAATTTGAAAACTTAGGCACAGACTTTAAGGATCAGTGGTGCTTGGCTTTAAAGCTGGGTTAGATTAAAAAAGGGACCCTGTGAAATTTGCAGCTCAAAAAAAAAAAAAATCCTGCATAGCTGTGACAGGTGCAGAGAGAGCAACTGAGGGCATATCTTCATGAAGCATTTACAGTGGAAAGAATTGCCAAAACATACCAAAGGAAAGGAGAGAAGCTGATGTGAAAACCTGGTGAAGCAAAAATCTGAACTGTCCAATACCTTCTCTGTAGACCGTTGAAATAATTCCCGTTTTCCTGACACTTCAGTGATAACAATTTGCATAGTTAAGACACCATGCCTGTGGCTTTATTGCACTTCAGTGCAAGTACTTCAGCTGCAGAACAAAAGTAAAGCAGTTTGATATAATATGGATGTCTATTTGCACTCCTTTTAAGATAAACATTAGGCAATAACCATTTCTTTAGAGCCTGTATATTGTTCATATGATTCTCTCTTTGGTGTAACAGCTCATGTTCATCAACGTGATACATTCTTGCCTGATTTTCCAGTTCTGTCTTTCATTGAGGATATTCTTTTCTTTCTCTGATTGCTTTTTCTTCTTAGACCATTACTCTAGTTGATAGCTTCGGGTTATCATTGTATCCTATCTCCCTCTCCAATAAGCCTGTGATTGATACTAATCTTCCTCTTGGGACACATTTATAGGATGCAGGATGGAAACTACTCTCTAAATCTCAGCTTTATACGTGCTGACAATTTGCAAGGTTGCACCTTGTATTCACTTCAGGTGGCTTAGGGGGAAACATCAGCTCCTGCTAATCATGCTTCCAAAATAAGAAGTGCACCCCATGTACCAAAAGTTCCTTTGTTGTTCAGTCTCCTGTGGAGCTGCTGCCTGTATTTTATGTAACTGGAAAGGGCTCGGTTTCTATGGGTGGCCAATGTTCTGTAACCAAACTCATGCCTTTTCAGTGAGAGAAGCCATATTTTAATTAATCTAATGGAAGCTCTGACTAGCAGGCAGTCCCCTGAAAAAGAGTTAATGTGCCAGAAAACACTTCACACAAGCAGAAGACTCTTCATTGACTAATGTGCTTAACGGTACTTTTTTTCTAAGAAAATCATCCCAGTGAAAGCTTCATGGAGTGCATTTGTTTTGCTATTTGTCTCTTTACAATACAGCCTCACGTTCTGAAATTTATTAGATATGTCCAAGGGCCTTTTGAAAACGGGGTTATTATATTTTTTTACTGCAGGTTTTGCAGATGCCCATCAGTAGAAGTGCCATGGCAGAAAGAACACTGCACTCCTTGGGGGAATAAAACTCGAGGTGCTGGGATCCCTGGTGGGATGACTGTTCTTGCTGAAGTTTGGCCATTTCACTGTCTTATCCAATATCTGAAGGCAGAGTCCAGTTATGTAATTAACCCAGAAGGCTCAGTGGGAAATGAAGATGCTAATGTTCCTGCAGCATTTGCATATTCAAGCTCCACAGCCCAAGAAACAAAGAGAAGTAATAAGAAATTCATTTGTTTTATCTTTTATCTTTTTAAACAGACATGCATTTATCTTTATGAACAGACTTGCCAGACCCTTTTTGAATTGCAAAGTTTTGCTGCAAATGCTTGTTATTTGGATTTGCATAAGGATTAACAATGTTGGGCAAGTGGTATCTCCTAACCCTTTCTGTTTACTTGTGAGATATCAGTCACTGGGATATAGTTTTCAAGGCAATCAGTGCTTTTAGTTCAGTGGATAATGCAGTTTGTTTTCATGGCAAATTCTCTATAACGTTCCTAAAGTCTAGTTCAACAATAATTATAAATGTATTTGCTCAGGGGATTTTTTTTTTTCCTGCCTCTTTGCCAGCTCTCTGTACCTGCATAAGGTGCTCTTACCTAGCATAAAGAATCAAAATTTATTAAACATGGGGGGGGAAATCTGAGCTGGCATGCAGAGTGTAGAAATTAAGCTACACTCCCTATGTAAATATACATGTGAAAACATCATGGTCAAAGCAAAACAGTCTCTGAGATCAGAACGTGGTACCTTAAAATCAAAGCTCCCAGACTTTAAAAGGGTGTTTACCCCACCAAGTTGAAGTTCAAAACTCTCTTTACGCTTCAGGTGTGTTTCAGCCTTGGTTTTTTGCTCAGCTTTTTATACACAGAAGTGTTACCTGCAATATTCCAATATGCATCTGAATGATTTTTACTGTTCAGACAAGGCTGGTTTGATAACACCATTTCATAGATGGGACTTGAAAAATAGCAAACTCTTTGTGCTTTTGTGGGGTGGGGTTTTTTTTTCATTTTTGATTTATTTCATATTATTGTGACAGCACTATTCCACCATCAGCACATTACAAAGCAAAAATAATCAAGGAACTTGCATTATTTTCACAAGAACCTGTCTCCCAGAGTCCTGGCATTGTGGGAATCACCTCTGAAGTGCACAGCTGTACTTCACTAATGAGACAGCTTGAGCTGCACTGACTTATAGAACAGGAGTTATTTGGCTAATATGAAGCTTCAGGGTTTCTATTCTGCTATCAGGTGGTTGTTGGCAATTTCTCAGAGGAAAGTAGATTTGGCCTTATAGTTTTTTATTGTTTTGGGGGAAAATATTAAGGAAGGAGGCATAGCAATAGAAACAATATAAGCAGCTTGCTCATGAGAGATGGATGTAGTGGCACAAGAAGCTTCACACCCGGAGCAGTGCTGATGACAGGGAGCAGTTTGTGCTGTGCCAGCAGCAGGCTGGGCATGGCTGGAGCTCCTGCAGGGCTTGGGGTGGCTGCTGGGATATGGGGATTGTCCTCAAAGCTTCTGGGAGAGGAGCAGCCAGCCCAGTGGAGCAGTGATCCCAAGCCAGCAGCTTGTGAGGAACCTCAGAGCTGCTCAAAGCTACGAGAAAGTAAAAGAGTTGAAGCTGCCAGGACAAAATACTGTATTACCGGCCAAGACTTAATTATTTAGTGTTGTTGCTGGTGGCTGATGACCCAGCAATAAAGAACAGGCCGTAAGTAATAAACTGCATTGAACGTGGGGTGAACTCAGGGTTCATTAACATCACGTAGGAAATGTTGATTCAGTTCCTTGCACAGGGCAGGGAACGTAAAAAGCAGATCCTGAGGTGACACACAGCGAGTGTCACAAGGCACAGTGGGCACCAGGGAGGGGAGCCATGGAACTCCTGCCCCTGAAATTACCTGCTTTGTAAGGGACCAGTAAGGTCCCTTTTCCTGAACCAGTAAGACTGTCTCTTACAGAGCTTATGTGTCCTTTTTCAACCATTAATATGGCCTTACAGTGAATTAATTCACTTGAAAGCGGAAGCAAATTTGCTTTCCTGTACATCAGTCTTTATTTGTACCACTGCTTTTACTGTCTCAGCCAGTTTGGGAGCTCTTGCTGTTGATTCAGGTAGTTAATGCAGAGAGGAGCAGCCCCACAGCATCTCCTTCCAGCTCAGACAGGAGCTGTGCTGGTGCTGGCTGACAACGTGCAAGGGAAGCACTTTGCACTTTCAGTCTCAAATGCTCAGTTAAAGGTCATCCATCCAAAACGAGTTTGGGTGTTCTTTAACCTTTCTTGGTCTCTCTTGCTCTCTCCCAATACACTTTGTAGTCATCTGTAGTATTTCCAGATGGATCTATGAGGAATGCTGGTGTTCATGAACTGACAGGTGGTTTTTAGCTGAACTCAGTAATGAGCTGTTCCTCTCTCCAGGTCTTTTTTTCATGTTTGGGTTTGGGGGTTTTTCTTGCTTGTTTGTTTGGTTTGGTTTGGTTGTTGTTGTTGGACAGGTCATCACTGTCAAGATAAAATACTCTATTTTTTATTTATAGAAAGGAAACTTTTATACTACTGATAATGGGGTGATCTGAATCCAGGGGTCTTGAAAGTGGGTCATGAAATAGTATAGGAAAAAGTGAGTTTTCCAGTGTTGCTGATTTTACTGGAGAGAATTGTCTTGTTTTCTAAATCTTATAAATCAAAAGACTTCTATAAGGAAAAAAAAAATTATCATTTGATTTCATCACAAAGAAAATAATTATATCTGAGAGTAACATGTTTTGAAGCAGGAACAACATTTTCCCATTGATCCTTTTCAAGCACTTGAGCACTAAAGTGTCTGAAAATATCATTTTTCTATCATTGGGCAACATAGATTTTTAAAGTCAATAACAGTGCAAATTGCCTCAAATTGGAAAATACAGAAACAAATGTGGCATTGTGGTTTTTTTTGGTTCTGTTTGTCTGTTTGTTGGTATTAACCAAGTCAGGTGTATGTGAAAGAGCAGCAGCACTTCCTGGGCTGTAATCCATGGAAGTGAAAGCTGCCAGGAGTCAGCTTGGCCTGTCATACTTGTGTAGCAGGGCAGGGTTGCACCGGTTTGTTGTGGCCAGGAAGGTGCTGTTATGGGTTTTACCCATGACAATATTCACCTGCTCCCTTTATTCCCTTGGGACAGCCCGTCTGCCTTGGAGAAGCACCAGCTGATTTTGCCATCTCTGTGAGCTTGGTGTAACCTCTGTTCTCCCTCTCTCCATGTGAGTCTTGAGGTGTCTGGAACTGAGAGGTGGTTTGGGCAATTGTACTTGGCTGATTCCCTGTCTGAGTGCCCTGAGCTGTGTTGCAGAAGTAGCTCTGCTGTGTCCCACAGGGTGGTTCAGGTGCACGTGAACTGTGGCTGCTGATTGACAATGGGTACAATTAAATGTACCCATAAATGTCAGCAGCTTTCACATGCACAGCAAGTTACACTTCAAGGTACTTAATACAGGTACTATAAAACTCACCTAGCTCTCACTCTCTCTCTTTTCTGGGTATTTTGCAGCCAGGCTCCTGAAATACAACTCGTATGTCGTGGGACAGCTTCTTTTTTTTTCAGTTTGCTTTTTTTTCCCAAAACATCCCTGTAATAATTACTGTAACAGAGTGCTTTCCGTGGAGTTAATGTTCTTCTGGCTTAATGGCCCCTGGTTATTCTCAGGCCATCAACTTTTCCCAGCTGGTCATCAATCCCAGAGAACTGCCTTGTGCCTGCATTATTATTGCTTAAATACATGACATTTCTGCTGCCTCCCAACGCTATAGGTATTACAGCCTATAGCTTTTTTCCTCCCTTGTTTTCAGCATTGTCAAGGCATTATAAACAGCTGGTGTGAGAATGTTGTGGCTGTTGGCTGTGAATTCCTCTGACAGTTTTGAGGTTTTGTGGCCTTCAACTGAAGGAATGTGAGTGAGGTGACTGGAAATGACCTGCCTGGAGCAGCTGCAGGGGCTCAGCCCCCCTGCATCATTCAACAAGTAGTTAAGGCAGGACCTGAATGTCTCACCTAAAGACTTTTCACCAGAAGGAGCATTTTTCAGACCAGATCTGGGGCAGATGTTCTGGGAGGTGTTAATGTTTGTTCTGTTGCCTCATCCCCCCCTTCCCCCCCAAGTTTTCCCAGCTCTGCTGACGGTCACCCTTGTTTCCCAACAATTGATGGAACCTGCAGGCTTTTTTAAAAGAAACAAGGAGGTTGTAGCTCAATAGGCCAGAAACCAGCAGAGAAGTGTATAGGTGAAAATGCTATGTGGGTATTCAAACCTATGTGAGTTAACATTGGTGCTGACTACATTTCCTTTAACCTCATTAGCACTTCATCTTGCTTTCCCAGGCATGGTGGTGGAGCAGCTCGTTCACCTCAGAGCCTTTGGCTGGGTAATTCATCAAAGTGGCAGGTGAAAGCTTAAAGGAAAATGCATGTAAATACTGCATTAGGAACCTGGGCTCACAAAGGCATGAACATCTCTACCCATATCATTAGCTCTGGATTACATAGTCCTTAGATGTGGAAGAAAAGGGACTTTTTGCTGATTGGGGGAGACGGAGATACAAGACTTGCTGGTTGTATCATTGCACAGATTGTATAGTTGAGTTATTTTCTCTTCAGTTAAAAAGCACTATCATTCATTAGCTCTTCTCATATAAAAAAAAAAATCTCAGACTGCAGTAGTAACCAACCACTTATTACTTTCAAAATTAAACATGAGTTACTACAGTAAAACACTCCCACCAAATTCTAGGGGCCAAAGCATTTTCAAACAGGGGACTGAGGTGATGTCAAACCTGGGTTATGTGTCCTTTTCAGCTTGAGAGTTTTAAGCTGTGCCTCACTGCAGACTGATGTAGTCACCTGGAGACGTGCTGGCTTGGTTTTGGGGGTTTTTTTGTGGTGGTTGTTTGTTTGTTTGTTTGTTTTTGGGAGGTGTGTGGGGTTTTGTGTGTTGTTTGGTTTTTTGTTGTTGTTTTTCAGAGAAACTGTAAGATACACACCAAGTACAAGATACTATTTCATGGAGGGCCACCAAGGCACACCTTCAGACAGCCTTTATTTACCTCACAGTTAGAAAGTAGCACTTTGGGGATATTGTTAATCCTTTGCCCCCTTTTAGATCTCACGCTGAGCAGTAGGTAGTGACACATTCCTCTAATTGATACCTGTATCAGTGGCTTACTCCAGTAATATGATTTATCATACATTTTCATTGTCATGAAAGCTTGTTTTACTGTCCTTCTCCCATTAGGTCAGCACTCACCAAGCAGGCCCCTCCTGTTCCATTTCCCTGTGTAACTTTTGAACATGACCTGACAAGCTAGAAAAAGTTCAGTGCACTAACTCACTGTCCTGCCAAATGTACACAGACATTAATGACCAGCTCTGAGTGTTGAACCATAAAGGAGGTACAAGAGCACTGCAGTGGTTATGGGACCAACTCACAAATACCATGGAAGGACTGGGCTGACGTATCACTCTCTTCACTTAGCACAGTGTCCTGACCCCAGGGTTGAAAAGCTAGTCACACATGAGCTTAGGAGGACTTAGGGTTTATTATTTCCTGAAAAAAAGTGGAAGAGGAAAGATAAAAAATGTTCCAATTGTAGCTTGTTTATGGCAAGTGGAAGAAGTACAGTCCTAAGCAGTGGGAACAGCATAGAAGCTGTTGTCATTTCTGGGCAGACAGTGGAAAGGAGGATTCACACAATGGGCTCAGTTCCACAGAGGACCTTAAAGGCTAAAACACCTACACCACATTGTCCCCATCTACAAAACATACAGGTAAAGTGCCCCCAGCTGGTTGGGAAGACTGTTGGTAGAGATTTATGTGAATTCCCTCGCGATTTTTGCTGTAAAATGTGCCGTTTCTGCGTAAAGCGCAGCGACGCGCAGCAAAAAGGAAGGTGCCAACAGCTGACCTTGAGGTGTGTGTGTGTGTCTCTGCAGCCCTTAAAGATGCACTGCAGGAGCTGCTCGCTGGTGACCAGCTCGGGGCACCTCCTGGGGGGCAAACAGGGGGACAGGATCGACGAGAGCGAGTGCGTCATCCGCATGAACGACGCGCCCACCCGGGGCTACGGGAAGGACGTGGGGAACAGGACGAGCCTGCGGGTCATCGCGCACTCCAGCATCCAGAGGATCCTGCGCAACCGCCACGAGCTCCTCAACATGAGCCACGGCGCCGTCTTCATCTTCTGGGGGCCGAGCAGCTACATGCGGCGGGACGGCAAAGGGTTGGTGTACAACAACCTGCAGCTCATGAACCACATCCTGCCGCAGCTCAAGGCCTACATGATCTCCCGCCACAAGATGCTGCAGTTCGACGACCTGTTCAAACGGGAGACGGGGAAAGACAGGTGAGAGCGTAACGTGGATCAACTGTACTCATACAGGAGTGAAGTAATGTGGTTTATATACAGCCATTCTCTCAGCGCCGAAGTCGCAGGTTCGATTCCCGGTCCTGCTTCAGGGTCCCCCGGGCAGATGGAGCTCGTCAGCCCCTAAGGCCATCCATC
>JAWWLV010000005.1:11686640-11714763 GCA_035041135.1 Platyrinchus mystaceus
TGACACTGCCAGGGTCCCGTTCCTTCCCTGACACTGCCAGGATCCCGTTCTTATTCTGACACGTGCTGTGCAGTTTCAGTCAAGCTGCTCTTCCTGGTTCTGCATCAGCCACCCAGAGGCCTGCAGTGAATGTGTGATCAAAGCATTTCTTTCTCTGGGCAGGCACCACACTTGGCTCCTGAAGAATTCTCAAGGCTTTTGAGCCGTTAATGCCACTGTAATGAGTTCACTCTGGACTCAGTCATGGGCACCCTGAATTCCCAGGGTGAGTCAAGGGCACTCAGATGCCACTGAAATCCAGGCTGGGGAACAGGCCCTGTTGATTTTAATAAACTGCAGGCTCTGCTGTGTGTGAACCACTCCTTTAGAGGGCACAGACAGCACACTTGAAGGACTAAGAAGATTAAAACGGGAGATGAAAATAAATGAATAAGCAGCACAGAAGAGAGGGAAGATGAAAAGAAAGGCGGATAGGAAGGAATTTGTAAGGGGAGAAAATTGAGTGGCTGTGGGGGCAGGAGCAGAACATTGTATAGCCCAGAATGCTGCTGTTCCCTGGGAGGTTTCTGCTCAGCTCCTGGCATTAGTGCCTACAAAAAACAAAGGAGGGAGAGAGAAGCGTGATTGCAAGGTTGCAATAATCAGACTATTCACTTCTGTCTTGAAAATGATGAGGAGAAAAAAAAAAGGTAATTGGATGTATTGTGCTTTTCGGGAAAAAAAGCTGATTTTGAAATGAAGAGAAACCTTCAGAAAACGTTGCCAGTTAAATAGTGTGGTGAAAGACAAAGGCTGCAGAGCGATATACTTGGCATTATAAAGTAACTATACTTGAAAATAACTTTATAATTGAATAAGGGTACATTAAGAAAATACGATTCAGAACCAATATTATAGTAATTAGATAAAAGAAGCATAAATGAAATAACTGCAGGAAGAGTATTTCCATAGAGATTATAAATGAGATTTTGGTGGAGCAGAAAGGCCTTTAATTGTAATTTAGTGTGCACTACAGAATTATCAGCGCTGTGTGTTAGTTCATCATATAAAAGAATATCTGATAATTTCCCCTAATAAGCACATGACAGTTCTTCATATTCTTTCATTACAGCTGATTAGGTATAAAAGCAGTATTCTTTTGTTGGACTCTTCTCAGATCTTTGATGAAAAGGCAAGACACTACAACCCCATTTCTGTGTTGCTGTCCTACAGACATGGCATTTAAACAGGCCGAAGTGGTACTTGAATAAATTTTTAAATCTTTATTTGATTGTTTAGCTTTTAAGCTAGTTTATTTACATTCAGTTATTCTCCTGTTTATTGAAAACACTAAATTACAGTGTTAAGTGTGTGTAAGCAAAACGAAAACCAACCCAAGAGGCAGCCTAGCTGGGTTGCCTGACCTGTGCAAAGCCTTTGGTCATGGTCTAGCTACACTAGTTTTGGACTGTAAGGTGTTGGGCACCTGGAACAGTGGCCTTGTGCAAGCTCCAAAGTACTCTTAGCCTGAGCATGTTCCTCAATTACCTACTGATTCACAGCTCAGAAACTCCCAAGGTGGCAGAGAAGCAAGTTTTGTGAGCTTTTCCCTACCCTTTCCTAATAATTTTGAGCCGAAAATTCTTATTTACTGTTTTATATCGTTGCAGTGCTGAGCTTACGACCCAGCTATGGCACTGTGACAAACTGCACCCCCACCCCCACCTTCAGTGCAGAGCCAGAAAATAAATAAGGGCCCGTAATTGGAAATAATGAGATGCTTAAAACATGTCATTCTCCAAAATGCCAGCTTAGCCTGGCAGTCTGTATGTCAGGAGCAGTAAAAATGGGTGTTTCAGGAGTGCTCACGTTTACCAGGCGGCCCACAAAGGACAGGACAAATAAACTGGGCTCCCCAGCATCCTTCAGGCATATTTGGTGAAAGAATTCCCTTATGTTTAGAAGTGTCTTTCAAGCAGCTGGTGCTGATACCAACTTGGTTTTTCTCTTTTCAGTAGTCTGATTCCCTGAGGAATTGGTAAACTTGGTACAAGGCATTCCTCAATTCCTCAGTGCTCTGAACATCTCCCTCCTACTGCCCTGTAGGTGACCTACTTGGAACCAGCTTGTTGTGCATTAGCTTGGGAAGCTGCAGGGTGGCTTTTTTTTGTCTGAATTAGATGTTGGTGATTTCTGGCACTTGCCTGCAGTGGTTTTTGTGCTCTCAGGTCCCTCCTTTCCAGCACTGTTCCACGCCGTGCTGTCACTGGGTAAACTGTAAGAGATGGCCTTGGAAGTTGGGTCAGAACCTGGGATTCCCAGGTGACTTCTCCAGAGAGAACCTCATGTTCTCTGCTGTGCTTTTTTTTCGGTGGGGGTGATGGCACAAGGTTTCCCAGGTATCAGGCAGAATCAGGTGTGGGGGAAGGGGGTTGATGAAGGTTCCATATTAATCCCATCTGATACAGCCCCCACGCCTTCCAGGAGCCTGCCCTTGCTCCCACACTGCCTCAGCTCCAGTAAGAGATGAAGGGAGAGACAGGCACTGTGACAGGCTGTCAGCAGCAATCTGAGGCCTTTGGGGGCTGCACATAACACAGGCTTGAACTTCTTCCTGTGGGACTTTTCTAGCTGAGTGAGGAGCCATTAGGGAGACCTGCTGTCTTCTTTACCAGTGTTTGAAAGGAGACCTTTGAGTGAACTCGTTTTCTCTGGAGCAGATACCCTACTTTTTGTGCCAGTCCCTAATCATGCCCTTATGACACCTTTCAGACGTGCTCCTCACTGGCATTTCCTTGATCTCTCCATTCCAACACTGCCAGCTCTCCCACAGCACAGAGCCAGGGCAGGAACTTAACACAGGACTGGGAATTCCAGTGCACGTGCCAGGCAACCAGTAACCCCTACAGAACCCAGCTCTTATGCCCTGAACAGCACTGGCAAGCAAATGAGAGGAAGAGGAAACATCACTGTTGCCATTTTGCAGATAAGAACCTGTGACACAGCAAAATTTGGAAATATCTTACATCTGTGAGCAGTTACATTAAGTGATTACAGATGTGTATAGATTACTAGCAGCAGAATGTAAATACAGGACATGAAGTTTCAGTCACTTAAAGTAAATTTACCAAAAGGTCAGCTGAATATTAGCATTGTTGTGCCCAAAATTAATTACAGTGAGGGTGGTTTCTGCATAGATTAGGCCACTGACAGGAGACACTGAGCAAAATCATTAAAAGATGAACGGGCAAAGGTAGTTGTGGTTGCCCAGGTTTCGTGGCCTTTCGTGAGAGTGGAAAAAAAACTGCTGAGAAATTGGTTCAGAATTATTTCAAGAAACAAATAAGTAAGTCTCCAGAATTATTTGTCAGCTGGGAAACTTAATTATGTTTTTGCTTTCAGGAAGATATCCAACACTTGGCTCAGCACGGGCTGGTTCACGATGACCATCGCTTTAGAGCTCTGTGACAGGATAAATGTTTATGGCATGGTGCCACCGGATTTCTGCAGGTAGGATTTTATTTTGGAACCATTTTTAGCCAACAAAGTTAATGTTACAGATAAATATCTGAATCTTTTAATTTTTTTTTTCCTCTCTGCAACGTGTCTTCAGTCCTCTTAAAGCAATTAATTAAGATGTCCCACAATCTCATTCGGAAAACAACAAAAAGAGTTTAATTACGTTATGTAAAATATTAAAAAATTTTGTTTGTAGTGTGGGAGAATTAATCCATCTTGTTGGTTTCTTTTAGTCTCTGAATATTTATCAGCTAAAAGTAACGCAATAATTGGCATGAAATTAATCTGAAGAAAGAAGTACTGGAAAACATAACTTTTAATTTGTTTTTCCAGTTCCCCCCAAATTAATAGAGGAACAGCATTCTCACAGTGACTAGCTTCTAAATTGAACTCTCTGTGCAGCAGAAATTAAGATTGTTGCATCTTTGTCACATGAATCATAATTTTACAGTAAACTGAACAATCCCCACCAAACATCTCACCCAGAACGTGGACACTGAGGATCAGTCCCTTAACTGCCCATTTGGGGCACGAGGGGTGTGGGCCACAAGTGGTAGAAGGAGCACACAAGGAGGTAGAGGAAGCTGCTTTATAAAGTAGTAACAGCTTGTGTACATTTTACAGCTCTGCTGTTCCTCCAGCTGTGTTCAGGACTCAGACCCAAGGTCCTGGTTAAGGTTCCCCACTGTGGATCAGTGATGATACAGGGAAAATGTTCAGAAATTGGTTAAATTTTCATTCCAGGTGCCTTTCAGGGGCAAGGAGAGCAAGGCTGCAGTGCCAGGTTAGTGCATCTGTCAAAGTACAGGATTGCTTTGACTCAGGACTGCTTTGACTTTCCTCTGAGAAAAGTCCTCCTGACTTAAAAGGATCAGTCAGGAATCTGCATTTGTCCTGGGCACAAGAGTAGAAATCCCTGAAGAAATCACAGTATAAAATGTCAACACTAAACTCCACTTTGTGAGAATTTCTACAAATTATAACAAAAGACTGATGATAAATGCTGTGATGTACTGCCAGACTTCATCATGAATTCTCCAAGGGAAATAACAAACTAGATCAGATATGCCAGACAACACAAATACCTTCCACAGCACAGCATCTCAGTTCCCCTGTCATTTCAGTTGGCCAAGACATACTGCTTCAGTTCCTGTACGTGGCTGGTCTGTCCTACTCCAGAAATGGCTGTATTGAAGTGGTACGTGGAAATAATTATTAAACTGATGATCTAAAAATGCAGAAGACAGCATTTCACTGCAGAATAATGCACAGTCCTGGCTTTTCAGCCAAAGTCAGGATAATTTAGATACATGTACATCTTAAAAAAACCAAAATAAAACAAACAGAAAAACACTAAACCCAAACAGTTTTTAAGAGAGGCTAAAAATGTCCCTGAGACCATGTGAAAGGCTTTCATAGAACTGATACACTGAAATGGAATGGATATGATGTTAAATTATAACACATGAAAGGCTGTAAATTAATCCTGCCTCTGGTGTAATAGTGCTTACAGCCTGCATTAAAAGAGAAAATCTTAAACATAAAGGTTCCCTCACCTGGTTGTAAAAAAGGAGAAAGGTCATTTCTTAATCAAAATAATATGAAGTGTCTTTACTTCAGCTGGATTCCCCAGATGGTGAAGGGGAAAACTGTAGTTGCCATGCCTGGAAGAAGCTGTCCATGAAGATCTATGAAAGGAGTGCCTTGCTATAAATACAGTTAACCTTCTTAGTTTGCTCTTCAGCCACTCATTAAGAAGTTAATCAGTGCTTCCTTTCAGAGAAGTAAGACAGCAGAACAGAATAGCAGAAAGAAAGAAATATTGTGTAATTGTAATAACTCTGTAATGTGGTGTGGGTACCCTACTCGCTGTGCAACTAAAGAATCATTAAGATTAAAAGAAAAAAAAAAAAAACAAAATCTTATTTCTATTCAGAGTTAATATCACCAGATTTGAAATTTCAGCAGATAGATACCCATTCTTTTTAAAGTATTAATTTGTGGAGTAAGTAACCAGTGTGGAACTAAATCAGTATCACATCTGTAACGTGAAGGACATCTCAAAGGTATCATGGATATCATACTGTTGATTCTGCCACAAATTATTAGCTTAAGATCATTAACCAGATTGCTTTGCACCCATGCAGGAAAAATAGTCTGGGGAAGGAGTCTGGAGTACAGAGTAAAAGATTTGTCACTATTAATGGCAACAAGGTGTTTTAGATTAATTCCTATTTACTTTCACTGGACACTGAGTTTTAGAGCTGAACTGGAATTGGTGTCCTGATTGTTGTAAATTTTTTTCAGACCTGTTTGCCTGAAAATAAGCATTTGAAATACTTTAATTAATTCCTTTGGGCACAGCTTTTAAGTCTAGTGTTTTCTTACCTCCCTCTCTCCACTTCCAGTTCCTTTAAATCAAATGCAGGGAAGGGGTTGTTGGAAGTTGTATTTCCTGGAGCTCACGAGGGGCTTGATGGAAGAAGAGGGGCTCTCAGGACTCTGAGCTGTGTGTGAGATAGTCCTGCCCTTTGGTCCATGTGCTTCACCTCATTACCTTAGTAACAAAGTGCATAAATGGTTTGGAAAACAGGGTTAATAATGGAGGTCAGGGAAATGGGGACCCTGGGAATAGAAGGCAAAAAAAATTACCCAGAAATCTTCATAGTCCTGGCACAGCACCCTGCCCATCACTCAACATATTAATGACACTTTATTCACCCTTCAAAATATGAATTATTTTACAAAGTGAGGGAGCACCTATAGTTTTAGAGGGTTGATTTATAATGGCACTTCATTTCTAAAGGAAGAGGTTGACCAGAACGGGATACAGCGTGGCCTGGTTGTTCTGCCTTGTTTCTTTAGAGGCAAACAGTGTTCCCTGTGCTCTCAGCTCTGGCTGGGGGTGGATGCCATCTGTGGGAAAATGTGCACTCAGGTGGCAAACAGGAGCTGACTGACATGGGTGCTTTGTACCCACGGGTGCTGTGCTGGCAGGCAACCAGGAGGGAAGCACTGGATATTTTACAGAGGAACTTCCCCAGATTCCTCCCAGCTGTGATATTAATATGCATGCAGAGCCTGACAAAATACTGATTAATGTCCAGTATCAGTCAGTGATAAAACAGCATCTGTTTTAATGTTAATAAATGAGTTGGCAAGCAATTTCCGTATAGAAATTACTCATGCATTTCATTTGCTGGTGACACGAGCTAATTGCAGAGTTAGAAGATAACACAGCACAGTTAATTTGGGTTGTGGTGTAGTTACTCAAGCCAGAGTTCAAATCCAAAGTTTACCAGCATGCAACCCAAGGGAATCCAGGACTCCCACAAAAGGAGGTCCTCTGTTATCTAAATGCCTTTCATTGAAGATCAACCTCTAATAGTTGTAGCTGAAAAGTATTAAATTTCTATCTGAAGGGCAGTTTTTACATTACAAATATGTTTTCTGTAGGTAAGGTAATGAAGGATTTTGTTTCTCTCTTATATATTCCAGTGAGAATATATTTAATAAGCTTAGAATCCATCTTATTCTAGAAATGTAATTTTATTGTTATTCTGTTCTTGTAAGATTGATCACCGTGTTGTGTTAGGAGGAAGCCTGATGGATGGAATTAAAACGTTAATCTAAGGCACAAATGGAAAGCAGCAGCAATATCATACATTACCTCTGCATACACAGTATGGATAATGGCAAAATAAGAAAAATTAGAGAATTGCTTAGGTGACAGAATTACAAGTAAAAATAATGGCCAGGACAGAACACTGACAGACTGTGGATGCATTCAATTGAAAGTGAGCTTAAATATTAGCTCTTCAAACTGGAAATAATCAACTGTATATTAGAGCTGACAGCCTGGAATCTGCATGAGATTTCTTGCTCTGTACTAGGGTCCTGTTCAGCTCAGGCTTTTTAACACAGAGCAGCTCCAAGGCTTCACTAAGTGCTGATATTTGGATTAACTTTTCTGCCACAACAAAATACTTGGTAGCAACTGTGGAGAGCTGTACAATTGGGTTATTCTGTCTGGAACAGCTTGCTCTCTTTGAATTCATGACAGAGAGGGTTGTGTGAGTTCTTGTCAGACCAAAATGCCGTGCCCAGAGGGGAAAAAAACATACTGGGTACAGTTTAATATAGAGATTAAAACAAAAGGAGAATGAATCACTCTGGCTTATTATAATACAAGTGTGCCTTTTACAGAATGTAACATCAAAACACTGAGGTTAGAATGCTAAAATGAACTTTATCCTAAGTATCTGATTGGTCTTTGGTGCACCCTGTGTGTCACCACGTGAGTTCTCATCTCCTGCCGGGTGATGTGAACAGTTCCCAAGGTCAGAAGGAGACTATGGGAGAACCACTTAAATTTTTAGCTTAGACACGTGAAAGCTGCTGTTGCAAAATAAAAAAAAGGACCCATTTGTGCATCAGCTGTTTTGCAGACTGTATCGCTGACCTGGCATGCAGATAGTTGAAGTTGTGCACTTGGAACCTCGCGCGCCGTGCTGGGAATGTTCAGCTGAGCTCACACAGATAACCACCTCTGCCTTCTTCCCTTTCTTCCCCCAGTTCAGTAAATACCTCTGCAAGACCTTTTACAAAGAACAGTCTAGATATAGATCTCTTTTAAGCAGTTTGCTTCAAATTCAGTGTGTGGTAACACAGCCCTGCAGCACTCTCCCTTGTTTCTGAGCTGCTGCTGCCCCTCGTTTAACTGGGAGGAGGGGATTAAAGGAGAGCAACAGAAAGAGCAAAGAAAACACCTCTGCCCCATTCTCATGTATTAAATATGCAAGCAAAACACAGCCACCTAGAAATTTGGTTTAACTGGGATAAAAAGTGGATTTGAGCCCATCAGCTTATTAAAGATAGCGTCTTTTCAATCAATGAAAAGGAACATCTTGGGCTTCCACCTGTTTTCTATTTTTTTCCCCAGGGATCCCAACCATCTTTCAGTACCTTACCACTACTATGAGCCCCTGGGCCCCGACGAGTGCACCATGTACCTCTCCCACGAGCGGGGCCGCAAGGGGAGCCACCACCGCTTCATCACGGAGAAGCGCGTCTTCGAGAGCTGGGCGCGGACATTCGACATCCGCTTCTTCCAGCCGCGCTGGGAGCCCGAACCGCGCGCTGGGAACGGAGCACTGCTGTGAGGGGGTCACAGCAACCTTCTGGGCCAGCCTTGGGACCTCCTGGGACAGGAGAGGGGGAGAACAGGGTGTGCGGCTGGGAGAGCAGCAGCGGTCGGGAAGCTGTGAGGGAGGAGCAGCCCATGCCAAGAGGACTTTGTGTTGAACTGCATTAATTAATTAATTAGCCCAGTGCGTGGCCTTTTTGGGCCACCTGACTGCCCGTGTGTTGTACGTGATCTGTGAGGAAGAGCTCGGATGGTTAATTCATTATGGCTTTTTTTTAAGTACAAGGCCACTGAAATTTTCATAGTGAAAACGGTATTTATTTAACGGAGGTTTTTATGCGACCTAGGCCGGTATTTTTCTAATTCACAGTTATGTGGTTGTTTATCTTTCATAATCTTTCAAATGCAAAGTTAATATTGCTGATGGTTTGAAAGGCCTAGCTTTTTATTTATAAAATTTGTTTGAAATCTATAATTCTATATAGCATGTAATTAATATTTGATCAGGAAGTGTTGCATTTCTTCTAAAAATTTTGGGCTCTGTTCCAGCCTGAAGCCTTTAATGGCAAGAGTGGTCCCATGTGCAGATCCAGCTCACTTTACATTCTGACATCTCATGTTAATCTGAAAACGGTAGTGAAAATTCTGTTTGATATTAATGTGCATTTGCTGCTCTGCTGTCGAGCTGCTGTTTTTTAAATAGGGGTGGGAGGAAGGAGGGCAAACAAAATTTATGAAGAACAACCCAAAACCCCACTGGCTATGGCAGCTTCTCAGTGAAGACACCAGGCTGAGGCCAGAGGGGTTGTGTTCTGTTTTGTCACTTGTACTCCTGCAGGAGGCTGACAGCGACCCCCCTGAGGCAACAGACTGCAAACCAGGCCACAACTGCTTGAAACAACGTGAGACCAAATTTCTGGAGTGAAGAAGTTAAACTACCAGGTACTACAATACCAGCCACACTTGCCAGAAAGGTCACAGCACTGCACCTGCAAAAATCTCTGCCTTACACACAGTTCCAAGATCATCACCGAGCTCAGAGATTTCTGGACCACACTGAAGCTGGGATGTGAAAAGAGTTCCACAAGTACAAAGCTGTCCTCTTGAAAAGAGCAAAGTTAAACTTTGCAGTTTTTTTCCCATGAAGTACCTGTATGTGCATGGCAAGTCCCTGTGAGCCAAGGGGAAGGACAGTGCTGTGTACGGAACCTCTCAGTGGGAGTCACTGGGTTACATTTGGCTTGTGAGTAAAGAAGATTTCAGTTACAGTATTATTTTTCCTTTTGCTTCACAAGTCTCAAACCTCTAATTTCTTCGAGGTAATGGGTAACTATTGCATGAAACATACCTCAGGTGATGGAAGGTGTCTCTCACTAGACCGGTGTGAAAGCTAGAACAAAGATACTACCTTTAAACATCTCAGTCCGAGAAGCTGAACCTCAGAGGTGATACACAGAACTGGGACCAAACTCACCATCATTTAAACACCCCCTTTTAACCCATGGTCTTCCTCTTTCCAAAACTGAATTGCAATAGCTGCAGCTGCCCTACAGATACCCTGATTCTCTGGGAACAAAGTGAACTCTCCTGTCAGGGGCAGAACAGTGTTAGCTGTGTGACACTGCCTGGACCTGAAGCACAGGACTCCAAGAGCCTCTGTCCTGCTGCAGCCCTCCCCAGTATCAGAAAGTAAGAAACTATAACCTGTTTTGCCTTAAAAGCTTTAATTTGGGTGTTCTTCCTGGTACACACTGCTCAGCATACAAACCATGACAGCTGCTTGTAACCTGTCTCTTGTCAGCCCGTGTTCAACTCTCCCTCTTTCACTGACGGTGTTTTTATTCCTTCCACTTGACTTCACTGCGTTCTACAGAAACCAGAATGGATTCTGAACTAATGGCAATTTGAACATCCCTTTCAACATGTGTACTGGGGCATGTATCCAGCAGATGTTGCTCCAGTTGATGAAATCTGTCAAATTGATTTACAGGTCATTTCTAATGTGACTGCAAGAGATGGTACAGATCACGGTAGGTCCTCTGATGGTGCCATCCTTGTTTTATTAGTGATATAATAATAAAAAGATCTTGTCATTCTAAACTAGAGCTCTTAGTTCTTCCATTAACTGAGGGCTGCAGGATGTGCATGCTGTCTGTTTAGTTATGTTATTTTTAAGAAAAGATCATTTAAAGATAGATTACACTGGTCTACTTCTAGTATTCAGTGGAAACATGGGGACTTGCCAGTCTCCACTGTGTTCCACGTGCTTGTTTCCTGTCTGCAAGACTGCTCAGTGTCAAGTAGATCAGGTGAAGCATTAAGAACATGAAGAAACATGGGATAAACTGGCACTAAATCTCCTAACTTCTAACAGAGTGAAGCTAAGGATTGTAACTTATTCCTTGTTCAGTTTCTGTTAATAACTGTTTTTGCTACCCCCACACACATCCAGTCTGGTTTAAAGATTTAAAAGTCTTGTTTAAAAGACTTGTTTAAAAAAAACCCAAACTCAACTTTAGTCTCATCAACCTCCCGTGAAGTTTCAGCAAGGTCCCCCATCTAATTACAAAAAGTATAAGGAGCATTTTCTATGAGTAAGTCACACCTGTATATATATATAAAAAGGAACTTGATGAAGCCAAGGATACAGCAAGTTTTGAACAGATCACACAGATTTATATGGAACATAAATCAAGTCCAAAAAGCAGAAGTTATAAGAGTGCAAAAGAAATGTAAGTAACTGTTAAAGCACTGCAATTTTAATTAACAGATTACTGATATATTTCTATATAAAAGCACAAATTTTTGAACAGCAGAATATCCTGCTGCCTTTTGGCCTGAAGTAAGGTTTTATGGCCTGGTTATAAAACAAACAGATTTATGATAAAAAAATGCTGTCAGCCCAGGGATAAGTAGTACAAACTAGGCATTGCTGCCATTCTCTGCTTTCTGCTGTCATCCCACACTCTTCACTGTAATTTGGGCCATGATATGTGCAGCTGGAACTGAGAGTAGTAAAGAAAATAAGCAAGTAAGAACAGAAAAATACCTCAGCTGCTTTCTGTTATGTTGGCACAAGGGCTGCAGCCAAAAGCCATGATGTGCTTGGAGAAAACTATCGGTCCAAAGGGCTAAAGCACCTCAAATAGACAAGTTAACACTGTATTCCCAGGGAGGTAAAGAAAACTGAGACTAAATTACAGCCTTGGAATTAGATCTGGGAGCTGACTGAGGTCTGCTGACTGGCACCCCTGGCTCCATCCAGTGGAACACACAATGGCACTGCCACATACATTCAAACACTTGAACAGGCCTGTAAACTAATAAAATTCTTCTGGAGGTGCTTACCTGGGTCTTGTCCTGCTGTATTCTTCAGGCAGACTTCACAGGAAGCTAAGTGATTTTTACCCAAAATAGCTATAAGGTGACAAGGAAACAATAATATAAAAATAGCTGGAAAAACACTGGGGTAAGGAATAAAATGTGGCTTGTGCCATCTAGCTAAATATTCCCCTGGAATGTGAAGGTCAAACTCCAGCTCAGGCTGGAGCTGACTGAG
Source organism: Platyrinchus mystaceus (assembly GCA_035041135.1). Classification (NCBI taxonomy): domain Eukaryota; kingdom Metazoa; phylum Chordata; class Aves; order Passeriformes; family Tyrannidae; genus Platyrinchus; species Platyrinchus mystaceus. Next base: position 11,698,844 of record JAWWLV010000005.1, read on the forward strand.
GGCAATGTCGTGGCTCAACAGCAGTGGCAGAGATTTCAATATTCCATGAATCGATCAGAGGTGCCACAAAAACTCTCTGAAAAACGCTGATAATAATTTCTGACTAATGAAAGTCAATTATTTAATTTGATGCAAGGAGACACAATTTCTAATTCAATTAAAAACACGTGGATTAAAAAAAATAAGCAGTTAAACAGTCAGAGAGTACTTGTAAGACACAGCAGATGATGAAAATGCAGTGTCCCTCTGTTCAGTGCAGAGCACTCTGACCAGGAGTTGTCAGGAACGCAGAGAAGATGGGAAACTACAGACAAGCAACCCCAGCAATCCAGACAAACAGATGGAAAACTGTACAAACAGAATTCAGAGTCATAAAGAAGATAACACTGGCTAAGATGTGATGCAGCTTTTGCAAGCAAAGCCCTGCCTTGCAAATCTGTTTAGGAGTTTTTCCAAGTTCTCTGAAGGAGTTTGACAAGGGGACACGGGTGATGGATCCACTTGGGAGTTCCACAACTAATTTTGCAAGGTGTCTCTTAAAAGACTTTCAAAGAAGCTGTGGTAACACAGAAGAAAAAGGTGAAAAAAGAAGATCCTTTCCTATGGAATCTGTCTGAACATGGGAAGTAAGGCTAAGAAGATACAGCATCAGCTTAAAGGTACAAGCAGAATTCCACAGGAAAAATGTCATAATATATTTTCCTCTGCCTTTCTCTGCTTTTCCCTTGGTATCTGCCATAGGCCATAGGATACAGGAGCTAGACTGCATTTAAAATAAATAGATCAAAAATATGGAAAAATTTATCCAGTGAACATCAGCTTGTACACTAAAGGTCAGTTCCAGCCTTCCACACTCTCTATGTGCCAAGCCAGCCACAATTTAGCTACAGGAACTGCATTCTTATTTTACTGAAAGCAATGCCAAAAGCACCCAGCACAGCTGGAGAGCAAGACTGGGCCCTTTTTAACAGACACAGAAAGTCATCTTAATAATTTGGTGTCTGAGAACAGGTTTATCTCCCATAGGAGATGCCCAGAGATATTTAAATCTGCCAGTTTCTTTACACAACCCAGACAAGTGTTTAGGTAACATCAGTAGCTTTTAGGACAGTAGCTACTTCCTGAAGTACAGGGAAGATAAAGGGAATAATACATATTTAGCAAGGTTTTAGGACTTTGCTGATTTAACTTTGTCTGTCAGATTAGTTGGAGCCTGTTAGGATCCAAACATGCAGCATGGTGAGAGTCCATTAACAGCAAACCAAAGGAAATTCTGATGGGAACCATTTGGTGTGGCTGAGTTTAAAGCAAGAGCTTAGGTCAGGTTTATGTTTTAAAACAAGCAGGCAAAAGAAGTGCACAGATTTATAACCTAAGAGGATACAAAAACCCCCAAACAAAGGTAGAGAAGTGTGTGTGAAAGAACTGTACAAAATACAAACACACATTATAATGATATCCTGATGACCCTGCTGACCCTATTTGCCATCCTACCTGTATTATAAAGCCCAAGGGAGGTAAAGGGGACCCTAAAATTACCACAACTTGAGCCATAATATTTTAAGCTATAAACTTAACCTGGACAGGAAAACTAGTACAGGAAAAGTAACTTAATGAAAACCAAACAGCAATATCTAATGCTTGGTGAGACCCTCTGGTAAATATCAAAGCATTTGAGAAAGGAAGTACCATTATATTGGATTTAAAGAAAGGACAGAGCATAAGTTTAAATATTGCATATAAAGAAAGGACAGAGCATAAGTTTAAAATACTCACTACAGGTAAAACCAGTGGGTCTGGTCAAACATTTAATATAGGACAGCATTTTTCCACTAAGTCCTGTTGCAGGCAAGAAAGGATAAAAAAGTTAAATCTAAAATTCGCATGAGGAAGAAGACTTGGCACAGTCAGACATTAATAGATGTACATCCTTGAATGGAAACCTTAAACACTGTAAGTTTAATCACTCAATCAGGCAGAAATCCTCATTAAGGGAGAAAAAGTAACTCCAAAGAACTTGCAAGTGAAATGAGTTCCACGAAATGCTGATTCCAGAGGATGTTATGCAGCCTATGCAAGTTTTCATCATAAAACACCAGCACTTTCAAGATGCATTTCCTGACAGCTTTTTATTTGGAAAAGTTCGTGGAAGGAGGGAAAGCAGAAATAATACTGGAGCACAGGGGATATAATTGTCCATGAGAAACATTTCTCCATTTCGTTTTGTTGCATTTTTTTGTGTTTTTTTTTTTTTAATTTCCCTTTCACCACTTAAAAAATGCAAAACTTACTGCACTCATTACTGGACAGAAGTGCTGCAGTGATTGTTAGAGGAGTTTTTGTGGCTCATCTGGTCAAATATTGAAAAGAGAGTCCTGCAGGACAACCACTGCTAACTGAGCCACAACTTTCCACCCTGTCAGCTCCAGCCTGAGTCTGATCTTCACATGGTTCAGCAGACACTTTAATTACATACACTGCTTTTTTTCTACATTCATAACTTTATGGATAGATTAGTCTCTTGGGTGAAATATTTTACACTTGTCTCAGTCCAAGGTAAATTAATCTGGATGATATAAAAGTCTACCAGGTCACACAGGGCTCTGTGACACAGACAGAGCTGGAAGATCTGTGCATGGGGACACTGAGCTTTGGGTGTGCCCAGTCCTTGTCCCCAAACTGCACCATATACAAATACCTCTGCAAATGCCACAGACTGTGAAATGCACCATTCTCACTCTGTGGATTGCCCTCCACTTCATCTGTTTTTATCAAGTCCAAATAACCTGACCTCGTAAAAGCTTTTCAGTTCACAAGAAACAAAGTACAGGATCAAATCTTCACTATTTACCAGACATCAGCAGCATCTCATTTCCCCATCTATACTGAAAGGATAATTAGCTCAGTTTGTTGGAAACCTTCAGAAACTTGTTTTCATTCATTCCCTCTAAGCATCCATCAGAGAAGAGAAAGAAGCAGCTCTCAAGCTTTAAAAAAACCCATGAGTGACATTCCCTTGGCATCAGGATTGCCAGGGCTGCAGACTTCCCTTGTCCTGCCTCAGCTGGTCCTTCAAATCACTCTTATGGGAATAAAGTGAAACATCTCCCTGACCTTATCTTAGCAAATCCTCTCCACCTGAACCTGGTCTGAGCTCACACTGCAACTCAGCCCTGCTTCAGCACACAGTGATGCCCATCTGAAGGCAGATTAGACCACAAGATCCCTTCCAGTACATTCTGTGGATGTGTCAGCTGAGAAGGGAAATCCCTGACTGCTGAAACAAGAGACAGAAACAGGCTCAATGTGCAGACACTCAGCAAGAGAATTAGAGCCAGGTTACATTTGCTCTTCTGTAATCAATAACACAAACCAGCTTTTAGCAGGGAAAACCAACCAACCAAAAAGAAAAAACCCAAAAAACCAACCCACTCTCTAGAATTAGAGACTCTATCACCAGTGATGTTTGTAAAGATACTTCTGAACAGTCTCTGGAATTTGCTTATGCCAAGAGAACAGCATTTCATGGTGACAGTCACATAAATATGAAAACATTCAGCTGGCATAGACCAAGAAACACTGATTGTCTCATCCCTGCTCAGGCTTCTTTCTCCACTGATTTTTGCAGGAATCTCACTTTTCAGTCTGTTATGGTCACACACTGGTGTCAATATTTGGCCATGGTCAGAGGCAGCTCAGGAGACAGGAGGGAATGGCAGCTTACCATTTATTCATTCATTATTCAATAACTGCAGTGCATTTCAATATGTGTTCCAGAAAGAGAGCTGAAAAAACCTGAAATGATCAACTTACATTTTTATCATCCAGAGTGTTCTAAACAATGTCTTAAAACCCCACTGCAGGACCTGTCAATGCAGTGAACATGAAAGCACAGAATTTTGCCAGCATGGGCCTGGTTGGTTCACAGACCTCACAAAATGCTGAGATTTAATTCTGCTCAGTGAGTTTCTGTGCAAAGAAACATCAAGAAACTGCCATCTGCCTTTTCTTCTGGATTGCATTGAAAAGATCATCTGTGCACAGCAGAGGAAGTGTCTGCACTGCAGCAGCACTGCCTGGCCTGCAGAACACAGGGGCTTTGTGAGTGAGGATGACCTGGCTGGTTCCCAGAGCCCACAGCTCAAACTGAGTCTGAAGGGCTCTCAGGGATAATGCAAAGATTACCAACTTCAAATTAAAAAAAAAAAATAAATGTACAAAACACACTTACAGGTCTGACATTTCTGGGCTTGCTTTCAGACTGTAACTGTTCAAAGAACAAAAGTTATGGCAGCACAGAAAATACTGTCTCATAATGGTAGCACAGGTAACTTCATGTTGTCTCTGAGAAAGATCCATTTCAACCCACTCTGTGCATACAAAAATGTTGTGCCTGAAGCAAAGTTTGCTGCATTCCAGTCAAACTGTTGTTCTCACTTCAATTTAATCACCTTCACAGGCACACTTACTGAGTGCCTCTATTCATAAATTGCATTTTAATAACCCACCTAATTGCCTCCTTTTCCCCACACAGATAAGCTTTTGAAAAGACAGAATCTTTGGTACCTTCTGCTACTGGCAAAATCCTGAGTTCTGTAGATGTTCCTATCATCCCTTCCTGCAAAAGGTGGCAGAAAGAGGAAAAAAGAAAAATTGAATAAGGCCTGAGGAGTCTGAGTAAGTGTAACTGCAACTGAAGCAAGGCACAAAGCTCCATCAACTTCACTTTATCCACTTCATTTAAACTGAGACAAAACTTGCCTATAAAATAAATATTTGATTAAAAATATTCACTACAATTGAAAAAGAGTTGGATCAAAAAAGGAAAGCTAAGCAAATCCTCTAAGGAATTCTCTAGGATTCATTTTTGTACTGCATCTACACATTTCTACGTGGTCTGTCTACAACAGATCGATCTTCTTGCATTAGAAATTGCTGAGGGGGGGGAAAAAATGGGGTTCTGATTGTAGGAAAAGTCACCATTAAGATCAGATTTTGGATATAAAGTCATTGCTTTTGAAGGACAGTATCCAAAAAAAATCCAAACAAACAACCACCTCAAACCCAACACACTGTGAAGAGATCCAGCACTAGGAATACTGCTCAGACCCATCCAGCAAACAGAGCTTTTCTCTTCCACTTTTATTTTATTTTTATTTTAATCCCCATTCCTGGTGCTACTGAAAACAATTCCTGCCCTTCACCAAGAAGTGCAACAAAGAGGTACAGCAGGCAAATGTTTGCCTGCTGATAATGGATCATTTTGTACCTTCATTCTCTCCAAGGCCAGAAGATACCTGGAGAAAACAAGGCTTTAACACTCCAGAGTTGTTCCACGCTGCTCTGCAGCCTCCAAGCCAGCCTGACACAGCTCTGACCTGAGGCTGGGATGCCACAATCACACTGAAAGAGAACAAAAAAGGATGAAAATGTTTGTGCACCCGGATTTGTACGAGCTGTGCAACATGAAAATGCTCAAAACGATACCCTAAGACTCTGATATAAAGTGTGATTACAAATAATTCCTGGAGATACATACCTGGCACTGACACCATGGATGCATCAGGTAAAGCTTTATTAGGATTAAGCCACAGAACAGGTTCCAAAATCACAGTGCAGAAGCTTCTCCTCGCTGACAGACTTGTTTCTGCATGTGCACAAATTCGCTCGTTTGCTCTTCTCTTCACTGGTATCAATATATTGTACAGACAAACCCCTTTTAGCATACATTCATCAGGAAATGTCCAAGAGGAACAAATCAATAGGCCAGACCAGAATTTACAAAACCCAGGCAATAAAAGCACATTTTCCAAGGGCTCAGAATCTACTGAATACAGGAGTACAGTTTGTAACGTTTTTCATCCTGATGCCAGAGTCGATTTTCTTCTGTGCAAAAACCCACTGCAGTGAAAATCCTGAAAGCATCCAACTCCATAGTCTATGCAGGGAAAACACAACACACCTATGAAGGGTTTCTAGTGGACATGGTAAAGGAGTTTCACTTTGTTTTTGCATTTTTGAAGCAGATTCAGCAAGGTCATAATTTTTTTTTTTTCATGTTCACCAACTCACAGAATCCTAAACTCAACAGGTGGGTGCTAAGGTGAAAGGACTGATCTAAGGGTTGCATTTTACAAGGAAGAAAAAAAAAGAATAAGAAAAAGATCAATATATTCTAGAGTGTTTTTATTTTTCTGAAGAAAGCTTTCAATACATCATGCCAAAGTCTGCAAAGTGGCTTAAGTTTTTATTGATAAAGTGACACCTTAAATAACATTCTATACAATGTCCAGTTCTTCAGGGATAGGTGACTACTTCTAAGATTTACTTTGAAGTGTGGGGAAAAGAATTTGCCCATTTACCATTCAGAAGCAACCTGTCCCTGGGTTTAGAATCCTGCCCCTTTTCAAGTTTAACCAGAAATTTAAAAAATGCTCAGAAAAGCATTAAAATACGTTTAAAACAAAACAAAGTAAAATAACATTAAACCCACTTGTTAGAATTCTTTCCAGAGAAGAGGGGCAGAAAAGATGACTTCAAAGGAACCTTCAGAAGTGAGATCTCAACACTGTTTTTCACCACAACCACAATGCATGTACAGAGAACACGTGGGATACCCAGGAACCCAAACCCAAAGTAGCAGCCAAGGCAAACATTTTGCTTGTTCCAGTTCAGAAGACGTGTTTCATGTGCTTGATTCCATAAGTTTTGAAGAAAACCATGATGATCAATGCCCAGAGTCCTAAAATAAACCCTCCAGGAGGATGCCAATCCTTTTGTTTTGGTTTCTGGGAAAAAAAAAAAGAAAAACCAAACAGAGAAAACCAAAGTATTAGTATTTAACTCTCACATTAAGCAGTCTTGGTATCGTGGGACGTGTTCAAACTCATTTGTTTGGACAGATTTTCCTGTATCTGGTCTCATGTTAATACAAGAGAAAAATGTTGTGAGTATGAGAAACAGCTCCTGCGAGTGAAAATGTGGAAGAGAAAAGAGAGTGGTGTTTTTCCACTACCCCTTTTCTCCAGCTCCTTCTGTACTGAGAATTGAGTAAACAGATACCTGACCACATAAGAAGCAAACACTCCTCGTTCCAGGACTATCATAAAACAAAACAGGATTGTTTCTAATGTCAGTCACATCTCCCAGGGGCCCCACTGAGTCTGCCTTTCCTTAATGTAGAATTATAGTCAGCAATTCAAACATCTGTCCCACTTGAACAAATTTTTCATCTTCACTGCAATTTAAGGCCTTTTCTGTCTCACACTTAGCAGTTAAGACAAAACTTGCCTGTCCTCTTCCCCCTCTTATTAAAACAAAAATTCAGATTCTCCACATTGAGTGAACGGAGAAATGGGTTGTAGAAGATCAGAGCTGTCATATGCCCCAAGATCTGTCTCTGGGGCCAAGAATAAGGTGAAGCTATTCAAATGCAAAATTTTAGTTGAGAACATAATGACAAAAGTATCAGAATTACAGTATTTAGAAGTATAACTCAGTCCCTCATGCCTGTGCCTGCTCTTGCCCTCAGCAGGTATGTTTTACAGATCTAGGAGAGATGATTAACTACTACAATAATAAACACTGAAGTGCTCACTGAGATTTTTATTCCTGCCTTGCTGAAAGATTTGCACCATTTTGTCCCTGTACAGAATGAGACACAAGGGGCACAGAGCATTTTGGTTTTGTTGCATGTAAGTCAAATTTAAAGATTCTCTTTCTGCCACGTGAGTAACTATTACAAAAGATGGTGCTGTTTCAGTTTCTGTATCAATGGAAGGTTGTCATTCTCCTCTACATGTACCAGGAGGCTGAACTTCAATGCAATAAGGAACAGTTTGCAGTGTCTGTTCTTTCAAAACAGCTTTTCCTATCAACACAAAAACAACGTTTGTTGATTGCTCAGCTCCCATTTTCTAAACCGCACAGTTTTGGCTTTAGGATTTTTCTCGAAGTACTGTGCCTGCTGCTAAAAAGCAGAACAAATAGTCACATCACTCGAGACACCCCCAAGAACTTGGCAGTCTGAAATATTAATGCTTTTGCCCTGATGGAGGAATCAGAGAGAGCCAAGCAGGATGATTTCCATCAACAGCAGCACACCCAAAGCTGGGAGCGCGGGTGAAGCGCCGAGGATGATGTGCCACCTCCCTGACATCCACCACACACCTCCTCAGGAACAGCCCTGCAAACCAGCTCTGCCTCTTCAAAAGGCTGCCAAGCACATCTTCCCTGCTGACAGTAACAGCACACGACACTTCTCCCCACAGAGGGACTTCCTTGTTTAAATCCTGCTAATTAACCCATAACTTTGCACGTTGCAGCGCCTGCTCCATCAGTCTCTCTGCACTATCAATCTTTCCCCTCTTGGATCTCAGACAAGGATCTCGCCACAAAGTGGCACCTGACCCTTCTAGACAAATGACTTCAATTTGCAGCCAGTGACACTAAAAGCCTCCCTCTCCTACTTTGTATAGAACAAGTAATTTAATTTCTTTAAAGAATTTATATGAATAAATATTTATAAGGTGATCTATGAGCACGGCTTTAACGTTTTGTCATGTCATGGATTGAAGGTGTATTTGAAGTATCCACAGAATTCTGCAAGGAAGCAGAGGCCAGTGCAGCAGTGGCTTTGCACTGGGAAATCAAGGACATACATAGAGTTGGTTTAAAGTCATGGGATGCAATGTTAAAATGAAAAGGATTAAAACCACAAAGGCATGACAAAAATCATATCAGGCTACACAAGAGCTACATCCTCAGTAATCTTAAAAATAAATTATCTCAATAAGAAAGATTTACAGACTCAGAAACTGAAATCTATGCATAAATATTAACCACAACAAACGGGCAAAAAAGATGCAACTCTGTTGAACACCTGTAAGTCAATAGAGAGGTTAATTGAGTACAAAATTATATTGAAATATGCCTGTATTTTCCACTAGGGACACATACATATCAAAACCTTATGAATACCTAAAAGGGGATTACACAGATTCATGTCTAAACCTACCAAATATACCCGTAAGAGCTGAAATACCCTGATTTTCTTTAAATTAACTTGCTCATAGATTCCCAAGAAAGTCCCCCACCGAATTAAAAATGCCAAACTGACAAGTTCATCCTTCTAAAATCCTAACAAAGACACCACAGAAAACGTCAGCAACAAATCTCTGTCCAGGTGGGCATCACATTAATCTGCATGGGAGATGGAGCTGCTGCTTCCATGAATTATGTCAGCAAGCTGTGCTTTAATAGCAAATAAAAAGTTTTCTTTTTAGATCCACATGCTGGAAAATCAAGTTTAGAAAAGACAGAATCTCTTTCTATGCTTATGTCATAAGCAGTGTGACACATTGCAATGTGTGGCCACAAGCAATGCCTGGATAAACTGTCCCTTTATATCAATTTTAGGATTGATCAGAAAGCATTAGTGAAAATAAAATTTTTCACAGATTCCTAAAAAAAAAAAAAATTCAGTAGTTCTCCTATGAACATTGCCTAGTTCAGAGTCTCATTCTATTCCAGCAAATTTGTGTGAGAGTCAGGCAATGTTTGAAAGTCAGGCATTTTCTTGCTTGTGAGAAATTTCTAAGTGGACCAAAAGGACACTGAGTGTCAAACTATTTGGATTTGAAATTAATTACGTGTCTTTATTACATCCAAATTGATGTGAGAATGTGTGCCATTAGAAGACTACAGGCTGGTTGCACTGCCTACAAATGACACAGAACTGGTTCTTATTTGGGAGGCAAGACTCCTTTTGCTCAAGTTACTCTGAATTTCACCGTTGTAGTGCCCACCTAAGAACTGCCTCTGTAAGGGGCACATTGAGGGTTTGTGATTTACATCACAATACAACCCCCTTACAAACACCCTCTCAGCTCTCCAGCACACAGGTGAAATGCAAACACAAAATGGAACCATCTGTCATGAACAAACACATTCAGCAGCTTAAGGACTAGTCCTTACTGAACTGCTGGAGATTCCAAATTAAAAAGACAGGTAGCTAAGCAACAGCAACCTTCCTCCTGTGAACAGTTCTCTGTTGTATGCTCTCTAGTTCTGGTAGCTACTCATTATCCTGTGGAACTTAAAAACAGTTAACAGGGAGTTGCTCCAAGTACTGTAATTAAGGAGAGGATAAAACAGTGTATTTTCAAACTGGATGGGTCTGTAGGGACCTGAATGGAAAGTATCCAAGACTTTCAATTAAGGTGTTTCATAAAACATGCAATACGTGTTACTCCAATTAAAATGGGGTTTATGCAAAAAATAATAAAAAAATATTACAGCTGAAGTGGTAATGAGATTAAGAATGGTTTAATTTTAAAATGTTACATGAGAAGGGAAATAAGATTTAAAACATCATGTATTGGCATTTCACGTGGAAAACATCATGTTAAATTTATCATTATAAGCCAACAGTCTTCCCACAGAACTTTTTTTGCCTTATGTCCTCTGTAAGGACAAAAATATTGGTACAGTCAGCTTTGGGTTAAACTCAGATGTGGCAGCACAGAAAGCAGAGCATGCAGCCAGGGATGTAGTGATTCCCAAATGGAAAAGGGATGCACAAATTCTTCCATCTCCTCAAGCACCTCTTCCCCAAACAGAGCATTAAGTAAGGGGGCATAAGCCTAAAAATGAATGTGCACATCACCCCTGGCACAGGGGATGTTCTCCCCAACCTGAGGCAGAGGGGGTGTGTTTGTACCACAAGTGCAAAATATCCCTCTGCAACTGCACCAAAATAACACACCAGAAGCACTGTGTGCCAAGGAGTCCATTAAAGTGGCAGCTATTGGATTTCAAATTAATCCCTGCTTAATTCTCTCTGCAGTTTCAGCACTGAGTGCCCTGTTTGGCCTGTTTATTGCAGCACATGATATAAAACATCACTGAGGGTTCTACAGCCCAGGGAAAGCCTGTTCTCCACCTCTGCTTGCACTCATTGGGGTGAATTTAATGTACTTTGGGGTGCGAATTTCCAAGTTTTCCTCTGGGTCACTCTCCATTTAAATTAAAATTTCCATTTCTTCCACTGCAATACTAGAGATTTTCTTTCAAGGTCCCAAATTTTACGTTAGGGTCTGTGGTAAAAACCAGTGTTGAAATCTGAAAAAGGATCTGCATTTCAAAACAGGTCTTTGAAATTCAAGGCTAACCTCAGATCCACAACTGAAACAACCCACCTCCTTCTCAGCTCAGAAAACTGATCTCAAACTGCACGAAACTCCTTGGAAAAGCTGAATTCTGCTACACAGTGCACTGTGCCAACAGCACACTAGATATTTTCTAGAGGCACTCCATAACAACTCAGGTTTACTTGCAATTTAGAATTTCAAACTGGGTGATCCTTTCAATTCTTACAACAAAGCACCCAGCAAAGTTTAATTTCAGAATGAATTTATATGTATCACAAGCAAATCACGGCATTAAAAGTATGTCCTCAAAGCTTTTAGTGGAAGTCTGCACTTCTGATTTGTTGGGTACAGCTTGGATTTTGGGGTCCTCACAGGGGGGTGGGGGAAATCAAATAACTCCAGCCATCCAGTAATAGTTTAATCCTTTCTGTGCCCACAGCAAGATTAAAGTCAGAGGAGAACTCCAGCATACACAGTGCCTGTTAATCCACACAACAATTTAAAGCACTTTTGTCTAATCTCCCAGTCTGTATTTACTAACCACAGTGCCATGATTACTGATACCTCAAATATTAATAATGAAAAAAGTTCATTCATCAACAACAAAAGGGTGTGGGAAAGAACAGCAGCTAAACTACATTAACATCAATACCAACAACTGCATTTTTAATATTTACTTTGTATAATCATTGTAACATAATACTGTTATGATAGATTTATTTTTTCATTTCCTTCTAAAATACATTATCCATAAGGGCTTTTTAAAAAAAACTCTACAACTATAATCTATAAAAGTTCTCCTTTACCCTAAGCTGTGTGCTACATTATGTGTGTGTGCAGTAAAGCCCCACATTTTCTAATTCCAGCTTGCAACACTTCAAACAGCATTACATTTAAGAGGCAAGCATGAAAAAAATGAATGGAGTTGGAAAAGCAGGGCAGAGGCAGAAGATGCCTTCACATTTATAAAAGCAAGATCAAGTATGGCTGTACTTTTATTACAGCACAGTTTCATTTTCAGTAAGAAACCAGAGTATTGCAGCTGGTGACAGACTGGTTTGTTCCCCACCACAAACCAGCTTTTAAAGGTGATTCTGTATTCAGTAGTTTTGCACTCATAAGCCAGATTAGTGTTCTTATCCAAGTTTATGTTGTATGTGCTCCTTTATAGGAGCAGGAAAAGAGGAGAAGGAAAAAGAACTATTTCCTGACTCACAGCCCAGGAAGGACGATGAGGGTCCTGTCTGCTCTGACCAACAGCAGGAACACAACTGCTCCATTCCTGGAGCCTTCATTCATTCACCCCTCCCATTCATTCTTCAGATGGAAATGATTTCATCACATTTCAACCCTCTGGATTGTTAAGGAAAACAATTCTAGGCAGAGCAGCCTGCCAATATCTCTATCTCTGGCCATTCATCAGCCCTGTCAGGAGCTGTGAGTTCCATTGCTGTGCTCCTCACAGCGTGCTGCTGAAGAGTAAATAAAATATAATTAACACCAAAAAATCACCAATCACACCTAGAATTACACGTTTAAGTGGGATAAATGTGGGAAGATGTTTGGAGCTAACAGTGCTTTCCCCTGAGGAAAAGTGTTCCCAGCACTGCAAAATAAGTCAAGATTGATAACATTTATATTTTTTCCTTATCAATGTGAGCTCACTGGTAACAGCTACTTTTTATGCTGCATAAGCTCAGTAGATAGAAAAATCTAGCAAAAGTCTTACTGCTAATTTTATTACTCACTGAAATACCATTTAAATAAACACTGTCTATCAGGGAAGCTTTCATGTGTAAACAATAAAAAAGTAATGATTAATAAAAACTGTACAAGGTTATGTGAGAAATGAAAATGTTACAGAACACTGAACAGACACCAGAAAATGGAATTAAATCTTGCATCTTGGACAACCTACTAAAACATACTTCAGTAATTTCCTTTATATAGGAAGGTCCTGATCCTGCAGGTATTTAGTGACAGGTAACACAAACTAAGTCAAGAATTCAGTCTTACACTCAAATTATGCATGTGCTTACACACATACTAATGTCACGAGGTATTAAGCAATAAAATAAGGAATAAAGAATAAGAAACCACTTTGCCTAAGGATTTTACAGCATCCTCTCCTTTCCCCCTACTCCACACACACCTCCATGCACACACTTGTCTGTCTCATTCCAAAGGCAGAGCTTGGTCCACCAAAGATTCCTCCTCAAAGTAATTCTGGAACACTATTTCTGCTGTTAAATACTGTATTTGCCATAAGAAACAGTGGTTTAATTTACCATTAAAAGGCTTTGCTAAAGCAGTTTTTCCTTTAATTAGGGAAGTCCTAAAATTTATTTTAGTTCAGCCATAAATTTTGCATTACTACAGCACAGCACTTCATAGGTTTCTCCCATACAGACAAGATTTAGAATTTTTTAATTTAATAAAGATTAAAAAAAATAAATGTAGCAGTAGCTCTTCATTCCATTATATTTTCAGCTTTTAATTTACAATAAAAGACAATTAATAAAGTATTTTTTTTAAATGTAGACTTTTACTGCTACTGCTTACTATAATAATAATAATAATGAACATGACAGTCTCTACAATCCCAAAATTCTAATGCTAGGAATTAATGCTTTCCCACTAAGGTTTCTGTGGTTTAATTGTCTTCATGTAATATTGATATTTGGTACTTGGGGGTAATTAAGAATAGGGGAACCATTCTCAGAACACGATTCCAATCCATTAGGTAAATTTTCTCAGTATGACATGAAAATTTTCATCTACTTAATTAGCAGACCTACTATTTCTATGCCTAAATGCACCTAAGCTGTGTTTTATGATGGCCCAAAGAAAAAAAGAAAAAAAAAAAAGGCAACCACAACACATCAATTATGTCTCCACTCAATTGTACAACTATTTTAAAATGTGTGAACAGTTAAGACAAAATTGAAAAATTACCATAATAGGCTTTTGACACTTCCCTGCTTAAGCAAAAATTAATTCTAACTCCCTGTTTTTATGCAAAGCCTTTATAATTTCTCTAATCTCGAGCTCCCACGAGAGAGAACACAATACTTTCAAGTATAAGTATGTGAGGCTTGGCATCTTCTCTTTTTAGTTATGCAGTTTATTTGATGGAAGTCTAAACTGCTAAGCCTCCCTTTGTGCTTAATATAAGCCCATCCTCAGTGGAAATACAAGTTAATTTAAGTAAAATGAAATTTTAGGAAGAATGCATTCTCTTGCACAGAGAGCTTCACTGCAGCAAAGCTCTTTTTAAAATCCAGCATCTGCTTCCTGAATTGCTCTAGAACCTGCAATAAAAATAAACTAAGAAGAAGCAAAAATTTTTAAAAGGTGCTTTTACATCGTAAACGTAAAACCAGTTTAATGGAACGGCTTATCTACCATTTTACTGGGTGTTTTGCAGTTTCCCCTTGTATCATGCATGAAGACAACCTTCCAGTGTAATGACTTAGCATGTTCTAAGTGTAAAATTAAGCATCACCTGCTTAATTAATGGTGATTAAAACCTACTTGCTTGTGTTACAAATGTACCCCAGCTGTACATTGCTGGTATACATTGCCATGCATGGTAAGGTGTGTGGATCACATATTAAATTCACAGTTATTACAGCACTTCTTAGCCCTGAACCACAGCTGAAGTGTTTGTACATCAGATTCTCTGCTTCAGCAGCACGTGGTGTATTCTGATGCCCACAAACCTATTAAGGCCACAGGCAGCCTGTGCAGATATTTAGTCTATTCCCCTGTGAGGCAGAGCTATATTATTTGCATACCATTATGCACTGAAAACCCTATTCAGTATCCCCCCCTCTGGAGACAACTCATCACACTGTCCTAAATAGTATTCACTTTTCCAATATTTGAAGGAACAGCAAGTAAATGGGACCCAGAAAGACTCAGAATATCTAAAAATCTCGGCTTGTAAAAGACAAAAGAGAATGAATGCAGACCAACAGCTCACCAAAAAAAATCTCATGGAAGCAAAGATGATGAAAAAAAGTGATTTATATCCTTAAGAGAGGACTAAAAGGTTGAGAGTGAAAATGGCCAAAGAGATAATTTTAGCCAAAAAAAAAAGCTGACATGAGCCAAGCTTATTATGACCACAAAGGAGAGCAAAGAGTCTCAAAGCACAGAACTCACTTAAAAAACAGCCTCCTCACATTTGCAGTGACAGCAGCAGCACTCCTAGCACCAGCTGCCCAAAACAGTGAGATAGCTGTTGATATTTTATCTACAGCAACATGATGGCAGCAGCCCAGACCCATGGGACATGTACCTGTTGGTGCTTCCCAACAGCTACAATCCTGTGCATACCTGTTGTAAACACCTACGTGCACCAACGTGCCTTAATTGTCCTCCTCGGTTTTATTCTCCCCTTAATTACCATGTTTGGAATAAACATCTCCCAGTCTCTGCTCTCTCTCCCTTTTTCTGACCCTCCCTGATAGCCACTACAGCCAAAAGTAGGGAGAATATAAATAAAGTGTCTGCTTGCTTTGTGCAGAGAGTCAGAAGAGATTAACACAACGTCCTTTCCCAGCCTCAGTCTGCAGGTCAGACCCTCTCACCGTCAACCTTGGTTCGCTTCTTGCCCACGTGCTGCTTGAAGTTTACTTTAAGCTGCAAGCATTTTTGAAGCTGTCTCTTCCTGTAAAGCTTCTGAGCACAACAGAGACAGCAACCACTGCCTCAAAATCCCAGTTGTGAGCAGGTCGTGAGGCACAACAAAAGCCGATCGCGGCA
>JAWWLV010000005.1:11714863-11732887 GCA_035041135.1 Platyrinchus mystaceus
CAACAGAGACAGCAACCACTGCCTCAAAATCCCAGTTGTGAGCAGGTCGTGAGGCACAACAAAAGCCGATCGCGGCATGGCCAAAAAAGAACAGACAAATTATGGACAAAAGACACAGAAAAATCAATAGTGCCCATTGAAAGGATCTTTGTGCACACAGGATCTTCAAACACACGGCTGTTCTGCTGTAAAAAAGGCACAGATCAATTTTTTTGAATATAAGAAATATAATTTTTTGAGTCCATAGAGCTCCTACCGACCCTCCAAATGCAGTTATTTGAAGTTCAGATGAGTAAACCACAAAGATCTACAGCACTCTGTAAAGCCTGGCACGTTACAGTCACTTCCTGAACCTTTTCCTTCATTTTACATCTTAAATAGGGCTTATTAAAAAGAAATGGTTACAGGAATTACCTCTTAAAGAAGCTGCAAATCCAGTGTGGCACCTCTAACAATTACAGCTACTCTAAAGCCAGGGTTTATCTTTTCATATATATATTTTTAATAGTATATCTCACAATTCTATATGCTGGTGGGTATGAAAATGATGTCTCATAATCCACGAAATGGATGGTGCTGCAGTCACACAAAAAGCCTCATATTAGCAGCATTCTCAAGGGCAAACTGAGCACTGCCATGATATGCCCAAAGCCTTAAATGTATTTCCATTTCAACTTCCTAGAATGACAATTATTTTCACTCTCTCTCATCTGCTTGTGAGAAATATAGACAAAAACTTTCAGGGAATACAAGTACACTGGATCCTAGTGATGCACAGACGAGCTAATTATCTACATGCACTTCAAATTTTGATAACTTCTCAACTAACCTTAACAGGGTGCATAACAGGCAAAAAGAGGAAATTCTTTTAGAGGTTCAAAATATACTTTGGTTTAATTTTTTTAAAGTGCAAGGAAGGGGGTAAAGTCACATGTTTTAAGGCATAAACAGGGAGAAAAAGATGACCATGCATGCAGCATTTCTGGAAAGAAAAAGCTACCAAACACCATCTCAAAATGCCTGTGGGAAGCTGGAACAGGCATGGCAAAATTCCCCCTTCTTGGCTTACAGAAACTGTTCAGTGTGGTATTTCTAGTAGGAAATGGTTAAAAACAAGAACCCCACAACTGACTGTTCAGGTTCCTCATGCAAGATACCTTTCAATGCATTTAGTTATTCAATCCATTGTATTCAGTATAATTGGAAAAATTTAAAACTACATTCAGTTCCCCTGTAATGCTTGGTCAGCAACAAAACCCACTCATGCCTCTTTTCTGGCTCTGCTGAGCAGTGTTGTGTGCAGACAAAGGAAGTGCTCCTCATACATTAATATTTTGGTACTCTGGCCTTACAGAAATGAAGTTCCTCATAATTAAGACTAGATTTTTAAGATTTGGGAGGCAGCATCTGGAAGAAAAATAATTCTAAGATATTTATCTTTGTTCTGTCTTGAAGACTAAGAGAAGAGCTTCCACCTAATACTGCAATTTAACAAGGAGATAAACCAGCAGAACTTCAGTCATGGCCAGGCAGAGAGTCCAGTGGGAAGATGGAAGACAAGAGGCTGCTTTACTAAGTCTCTGCTTCCAGAGGGTTTCCCTTATGCTCAGATGAAAAACATAACAAAACAAAAGCATCCCTGCCTGAGAAGACCTGTGTCTGTGCTAGCAGGTGCAGCAGAATTTGGAACTTTTGGTGAAAGGTCATATTTTATCTCTGACACCATCGAGCTGAAAACCATGACCAGAGTTCTAAAAAGCAAGATGTGCTTTCAAGTTATTTTCAAACACAGCTACATGAATGGATTTTCAAAGAATGTATAAATAGCTGTGTCTGAAACTTTACACATTGAACCTGACACATCTAAGTATCACAGGCTGCTTTTGAACCTCTTAGCCTGTAAAGACACAGTAAAATGCAAGTATCATTTATCAAAGTTCTTTAAAACTTTTAATAAATTATTGTCCATGAACAAAAACTAATGTCTGCCTCAAAAATAAAAATAAAAATCTGGGTTACTGCTATGCTATTAAACACTTTGCATACTTAACCAAAAGGTTCTGAACACTAATGGCTTTTATAAACATTTACAGGAACCAAGACTGCACCATCAGGACTGAGTGCCAGGGGAACTCCTGGATCAGCTGTCAAAGGGCAGCTCCAAGGCCATGGGCAAGGCACCAGTGTGAACCCTGAATTTTAAAGTTATGCTTTCAAGACTGTACCAACATGTGATGGATTAATTTTCATATTGAGTGCTTCACAAAGATCGTAAGCCACATAAAACCACTATAATTTAATGTTTGCGAAAACATTTCAGTCTGAGAGCTAAAATTGTTGTGTTATAGATAATAAAAAGACACTTCAAAAAAAAATCTATACAGCATTTTGTGTTCTATTTTCTTAATACTGTTTCAACAATTTCTGGCAAATGCTGCAGAAGAAAAGCTCTGTCAGTTAAATCTGCGTGAAACCAGAATAACATCAACAAATGCAACAAACTAAGAGCCCTCTATTAGGTGAGGATGAGGTGCTGAGAATGAGCAAAAAAAATTAATCCTCAAAGGAAAAGGACTGTATTTGGGGGGATGCTGGGGGTGGATTGTGGTTGCCAACTTGTTACAGGAGCATAGAAAGCATGGAAACAAAGACCTGCTTGCAAGACTTACTGCAGAACTGCAACTCTGCAGTGCTCTGGTTTAACAGCATGTTCATTTATCTGCTTAGTGGTTCGAAATGGACTAAAACATAAATATGCAATTTGATCGTGGTCTGAGTTTGCCGTTTCATTTTGTTTTCAGTTATAACAACATCAGGAGACCTGGCATTTACCTACTGCCTTTCATCAATAAAACATCCTTCCATCACTGAGACACCTGTAACAATTTAAGTCTCTTCAATATCCCAAATCCCAGTTAGGCAAAATATGTTACCACACTGACATTCTGATCACAAGCACTGGCACTGAAATGAGGTACTTTTATTAAAATAGCTTGCTGAACCACAAGGCCAAGCAGTGAATATCCTTTATGACAGATGAAAACAATCTTCCCAAATGCAGTTTCCCCTTCTCTTCCCTCAGACCTGTTTTGACTAAAGACAAGTACAGAATTAAAGTTGTCTCTCCTTTTGCTTCCCCTTATGGTTTGAGGTTTCTTTGGCCTTACTATCCCTAATCTTAGATTCTAAGTAGCAGTGTTGTACACATGGCTCTACACAAAGAACATCATTAAAAATAATTATTGTGAAAATTCAACTTTTGCCATTTTACAAGGTTATATTAATGACTGCATTCCTTTACCAAGCACTAATGGTTTTTTTATTTCAGTTAAAAGCCCACATTTTTCCTTTTTTGTTTTTGAAAAGGGAGAAAGCTACTTTATTTACTAATATCTGATTTTGTTTTGTGTTTAAGGAGTACTCTAAATGTTAGTATTTATTTCCATTCTGCTATTTATTTTCATTTCTTCACATTTGTCTTTTCAATTAACCACAGTCTAATGCATTAAATAAAACATGTTTCTGACAACTGTGAACATTATAGGGTTATTATTCTTTAGTTTTTAGACTGCTATAATAATAAATAATTACTAGTGCCATAAAGTTTAAGATCAATCCCAAAATCAGAGTCTGGGCTTCCTTTCATTAAACAGGATGCACCAGGTCTGAAATTTTCTTGTGGAATAATCAGACTAGAAATCAAAAGGTAATGTCTGCCTATAATATTTTTTAATACACCAGGGATGAAGTACTGAAGAGAATGTTAGAAATCACATGTAAATACCCAAGGAAAACATGCAGCATATTAGCAGGTTCAGGAGAACAGATTTACAGTGAAAGTTGGATAGTATTAACTGCCATGCTGGCCGACAACTATAATTAAAATGTACTTCAGCATTATACTGATTTAAGACACCTGCCCACCACTGTGAAATTTTAATGTCTGTTCATGCTAGAAATATGCATTACTGATGCCATTATTTCTGTCTAGAGGCAAACAAAACATGGGTTAACATGAGAGAAATCTTCCAGGTGATACAGAACCAACAACAAATGCCCATATTAAAACACAGTGATTATCCATTTGGATACAGTGCCATAACACCATAAATACTCTTCACTGGGTTTACTCATGTCATTTTTTTGTTGTCCCAGTTGTCCCAGGTGCCTCAGAAAGGGTAGTTTAGGATGTCTGCAGCACTGATTCACCAGACACTGGTTACAGCTCCTAAAAAAGGGCATCCCCCTCCCACACAGGGCCAAACTCCCTGTCAGGGAGCTAAATAATGCTCTTACTTGGTTTCTCTGCATCCAAGGCATTTCCAGTCCTGTTGGGTCTCTTTTGCTGCCTCGTGCAGCTCTGTAACCACTGGCAGATCCAGCAAGCAGGTCAGAGTACATAAACCAGCTTTCTGCCTTTGCAGGGTGCAATATTCCATGGCAGAACACACAGGAGCCAAATGAACCCTCCGTGGTTATTACCCACCTAATGCTGGGAAAATATTGCTATGACATTTTGGCTGCTCGACCACCTTAAAGGTTAATTCTGTTTCCTATTTGAAATTTTCCTCTAGGTGAGCCTTTCCATGCACTTTCTATTTACTGATTCCAAACAACCCCCAAACTGTTTCATTGCTCACTCTCACTGTTAAGAACATATTGACTGGCTGCCTGCTCTGCTGTTTAATTCATTTATGCTGAGAGTCAGGCATGAAGACAGAATTTTAAATGTGACATTTGCAGGCTGTTGGGTCATTTGAAGCTCTGACAACACCAGGGAGTTCCTGACATACAAACTGGTCCTGATTTTCAATCTTCCATGTTCTGAACACATCACAGATTCTTCCCAAAGGTGCAGATTTCAGCCAAAAGTTTTTAAATCCCTCGTGTTTACATCTTGCAGAAAAGACTTGTACACTTGAAAGTTTTAAAATAAACCTTATGTTTCCTTTATGGTAAAGCCAGCACTGCCTGCAGCATGCAACTCAACTGCTTAAAAACACTGATTGACAGAGGTATTTGGAAAGATCCACAATAATAATTAATACTAATAAAGTTGTTTACAAAATTCTATCAGGGGACTTAGTAGCCTTTTATTTGTTCCTGTTGATCTTTAAGCATTCAAAACCAGCTCAGTCTGAAATCACAGCTTTGTCTTACATTGTCTATCTGGCCTATTGCTACCCTGACCAAAACCAACTCCCAGTTTTCAGTTTGGAATCTTTCCCTACCTCAAGGCAGTGAAAAGACTGCACCATTTTGTCTCCCATGATGAACTGTCATTAACTTGCCCAGCTCTCAGGCCAATTTTTCAGAGTATACCTGACAACCTGAAAGATTCCATACTGCCAAGGTACCAGTTAGGCAGCAATCTGCCCTGTTTGGTCCTGGCTTAAGAAAATGGGAGTTATTTGTTCCTGAAGCAGGAATCACATCCACAGAGTTTAAAAATTATTTATTTTATTGAGAACATTCCAAATGACTGCAACAGAGCAGGTAATTTTGCTTTCTTTAAAGCACCCCCAAGAAGGGGGATGCCAAGTCTCAACACTCATGTTTGACAGTGCATCAGAAGCTTTAGGTGTGTTATTTGGCCATAAGCTTTCCCACACAACAGGCAAGGAATGAGGAGACACGTGAATGCAGCCTGGGGATCTGATCCAGCAGCAGCATGGAATGAAAAGCAGACCTTGAACTTTGGGAAAAGAGCAAGAAGGGAGTATAGAATCTTCTGCCCAGACAAGATCTCTTCCTCCTCCTTGCCATGAAGTGGGGAGGGGGAGACATGCTACAATAAAAACTGTGGCCTTCTACTCAATCCCAGCTCATATGTTCACATCATCCCTCATTTGTTTTACTTAAATCCAAAGAATAGTATTGCTTTTAAATAAAGACACAGTAAGAAGGCACTATCTAGGAAAATACACCAACCTTCTATTTATTTATTTATTGTGCAAACCAAGAAGTAAACAAAAAACCCTGTGCAAAGCAGAAAGTAAGGTGACACTGCCATAGTCAGAAATAAAAATGGTGCTAATTCAAAACTGTATTAGGAGGAGAGATTGTTTTCCCTGCTCAACTCGTCATGACAATTATTCCACAATAATGATTCCATACTTTGGCTGCCTTTTCAGGAGGGGGAATATGATTTAGGTCAAGATGCAAATTTGAAGAAATTAATGGATTTTTTTTTTTCCCTTTTCTACCAGTAGACACACAACAATTCTAACAACAAGATCTGAAGTGTTAACTGTGTCATACACCGAGCATCTTTCGTTGCCACGTTCAGAATAGGGCTTTTATAATTTAATAGTTGTCATCTGAACAAGAGTATCTTGTTTATACACACTTCCAGTATAAGGACATTAATTCTGTGTGACCCAGAAAAGCAGTTTAAGTATTACAGATGTTCTTTATTTTCAAAGGAATGTTTAAAATAGAAAGACATACCTGGTGTATTATCTGAGCTACGGGAAGTTGTTCAGCGTATTTTAGTGGTTCTGTAGCCAACTCATCCTCTGGAAACCTGCAAAGAAATTAAGTTCACATTGGTCAAAGTTAGTACAATGCCCACCAAATTAAATTACTGAAATTGGGAGTTTCAGGGATATTATTTTGCTTAAGATGAAGAAAAAGTGTATTTTGTGACCGTAATGGAATATATTTCTTACAAAGTTAAACAAAAGAATAAACTTACAGTAAACAGAAATGTAACACTGTGGATTTCTTCCCTGACACAAAACACAAATTTAGCAGCAGAAACCTAAGAAAACCTTTATATTTAGTTTTAGGTGAAACAAAGCACTGGTGAAAGCTGGATTGAAATCCCCACAATAAAAAAGCCTTATGCATTTACAGAGCAGGTTAACAATAAAAGCTTCTTCACTCCATCCTGCCAACACAGTTCAAATATGACCATCTCCAAAGGCAAGAGGGATTATTCACCATCTCCCATTTCTGCTGCAAGTGACATCAGTGTTTAGATGTGGCAGAAGTTCAACACCACAAATATATTACCAGCACAGTAAGTAGTGTCTACTACTGGTTGCCAAAAAGCCAAAAAAACAGTGTGAAAAAGAGTAGAATACTTCACAAAGAATATGCATCATAACCCTTTAAACTCTGAATAAACTGTAGCTGCAGTTGAAAAATCAGAATCCATAAGCAGTCTCTTAGAAGAATATTTAAGTGATAGTAAATTAATATGAAAGCAAGCTTTAAACCCTTCAACCATCCTGCTTTCATCTACTGGGACTGCACAGCATGTGCTGTATTTTCAAAGTATCACTCAAGTTTTTCATCAGCCATTCCTCTACATTTCTGAGAGTTCTGAATATAGGAATTTGAGTGATATGGGAAGAAATGAACGGGGGGGGAAAAAATCTCGATAAAAACAGACCTTTCTCTAAAGTTAAAGCAGAATTATTTTCAGACTAAAATTGTGGCCAAGACATTATTTTCCAGGCTCAAATTATTACCTTATACCCATTCTGGTCAAAAATTACACACATTTGCTGGGTTAATTTAGAGGTTTTGGATTATTTGTACTTTCCACATGAAATAATACACTGCTGTTTTAGTCCAACACAACCAAGTGGGCTCAGCAACTCCACTACAGGGTACAGAAGGAACTTTTCCACTCATTTCTTTCCCACTTCCTATCATTTGTCCTGATTGGCAAACACACCACAGTCAGTGGGAACTGGAGATTACTCCTGTTCTACTGAGCCTGTTAGCTGACACAACACCTTGATTTATGGGTACCAGCTGCATAAACCCATTTTTTTTAGCCATAGTTCTCGATTTGAAACAACTGTACACACAATATTCATCCACATATCTTGAACACTCATCTCTACAGTCTTTACAGGGGCACTGAAAACCTGGAAAAAAAAGAAAAGACTAATTCAAATCCCCAAATTAAACACTTTAAGCTTCGAGTAACAGCTAAAATGACTATAATCTGAATATTAGCAGAAATAAAAGCAAAGCTTTCCTGTCTGTTCTGTCAAGGACCTTGTATATTTGGCAGTGTTTTCTGTCTAGAATCAGCATTCTCTTCCATAGTCAAACACTTGTCAACTGCAGAAAAAAAGGCCTTTCTTCAAATGTCAAAGGATTAAAAAAGATAAAGCAAAACGATCAAGATAATTTTAAGCCTTAGGAAGCTCAACTAAACAAAAACAGGGAGGGGAGAATAGTACAAACATGTATTTTAAAGTAATTAGATTTAAATTGAAATTAGGCTGATAGGAGCTTTTTAAACATCAAGAAAGACAGGTACAAAAAGCAGCATATCAGTAAACTCTGGGCATTTGAGGTTACCAAATAAAGTGCAAGAATAACTCACAGTAAATGATCTCTGCAAATCTGATAAAAATAGTCTTCATTAGGGTGATACTGCAGTGCCATCATCTAAAGCCACTCTATGGCAATTTGGCACATCCATGATTTCAACTCACTTTTCTAGTGTTGTTTCTACTCATGGTTCCAGCCAAGAGTCAGATCTGAATTGTTATTATATTCACTGTCCATAGCTATTTACACAGTGGAAAATTTAAAGCACTCAATAGTGACATCCTTTTTAGCTAAAAAAGGGAATTATCCTTAGAAGTTATGTTGTATTTTAAGCAAAGTAAAGTAAAAGTTT
Source organism: Platyrinchus mystaceus (assembly GCA_035041135.1). Lineage (NCBI taxonomy): Eukaryota > Metazoa > Chordata > Aves > Passeriformes > Tyrannidae > Platyrinchus > Platyrinchus mystaceus. Next base: position 11,723,514 of record JAWWLV010000005.1, read on the forward strand.
TGTTAGAAAACAGTAGCTTTTGCTGAGCTTTCTGATTTTCTTATCAAGTGATGGTACCTATGGCAGAAATAGGATGTTATGACAGAGGTACCTTCCAGGCCTCTGTGTAACTACATCAGTCAGACATACCACTTCCAGAATTCATTTTAACAGGTATTAGCAACATAAATTCCTTAAAGAGAATTATACTATTCTGAAGGCTCCATAAATCTCATTTTCATTTTTCAGTGCAAAGACCAGTTTAATGGTCTAATCATTTGTAAAACAGATATAAAAGACAACTTCCTCTACATTTGGGTTCTTTTATCTTACCAACACAACCCATTGTCCAGCCATTCCTTCTACCAAAGGTGAAAACTGGGTGACTAGAGAGGAGAAAAAGGTCAACACAGGAGAGGATGTTCTACTTCCTCCTCTTTTGCAGGGTGGAGGAAGAGATCAGGAGAAAGATCATCTCCATTACAATCCTCTCAACTTCCTCTCTCCCTTTCACAGGGGGACACAAGTAAATTGGTTATTCTTTCCAGAGATAATTTCCAGATGCCTGGGGTGGCATTCTCTTTTGCTCAAAACTAGTTATGTCAGGAAAAAGACCCAAATGCAAAAAAAATATCTCAGTTGGTGGAATCTGTGCTCAAATCACATGCAGCAATTCGAGGCTATAGTGTCACAAAATCAGTTTTCCTCACCATGTTTGGTTCACTTATATCTGACACTTAAAACCTCGGCAGAACGAAGGGCTAATTCGTCGCAATACAGATTTAATTTCTTTCAAAACGATTCTATGACAGAAACAAAAGTCATTTTTTCATTAATTAATTAATTTCCCAGGAAGAAACAGCCTTTTCTGTGTCAGTTGAGTCTGACAGCAGATCATTGCCAACAGTGGCACATCAGCACATCAGGCACCACACCCGACAGCTGGTAATGCAAAGCAGAGATCTTGATTTTCAGGGAGAAGACTAAAAAGAAACATCAAATCAGAAGAGAAGTGGGAAGCAGTAAGAGGTAGTAGAATAGGAGGATCTTGAAAAATTCAATTCAAAAGTTATTTTTATGCTGTGACTTGCTCTTAGGTGAAGTAAAGCGAGCGTGAACCAGAAACTGTGGAAAGTGAAACTCAACCCAGTAAAACGTGGCACGATATTTAGTGAAATCTCTTATTTGTTATTTATATTTGCATGCTCACTCTTATGGGGGAAATCCTATGGAAGTCTCCTGGCATCAGCAGGTGGCACACCAGCCCATGGTCTGCTACACAGAATAGCTGCAGTGGCTTTAGGGCAGAGATGTATTTTATCTCATGCAAGTATTACAAAAATACAGGGGCAAAAAAACCAGAGCAACGTGACCACCAACTGGTTTGCTCATGGCACAAATGGGCTGTTAAGACACTCAAGAGACAGAAAAGTCTAGGTAACATAAAACCCATCTCTTGGCAAATATAAACATTCATCACAGCAGGTAACAGGACTAAAGGTAATATTTTTTCCTTCTTCTATAGCCTCTAGGTTTGATGGTTTGGACAGTTCACACAATTTCATGCATTTGACCCGTGCACAGGTAATATTGCATCTCTTTTGGTTAAGTCCTAATAAATAACAACCTCTCTTGGAAACTACACAAAATGAAAAGTCAAGAGTGTGTTAACAGGGGTAAAAAAGGCTACCAGAGACAAAAATGCATTATGAAGGAAGGGGGTTGGGGATCACCATCTCTGTTTGATGTAGATGTAAACGAGTTGTACTGCTGAAGTGCTGCCTGGCTGAGACATGTTTGAGACATGATTTCTGAACGGGCATGAAAATACTGGAATGGGTTTGTGCCTCTTCTAGAAGTATCTCAAAGCAGAAATAGTGCAAGTGATGGGACAGTCAGCACGAGACCAAAGGGTGCAAACAACGCAGCAAGGCCTAAATCACACACCCAAGACTGAAAGGCTGAAATTATTAATCTAAACCTGTGTATAGCACTGATAGCTTTATTGACTGTAAATACATGAACACTCTTGCATCTGGCAATAAAAAGCAAACAAAATACCAGAGCTTTATGCACCACATCAGAAAAAGTTATTAGCTTTCCTATTAAAGAGAGGCTGAAATGGGCTATGTCGGGTTTGAGTGAACAGTTTTTAAAATTGGCCGTTGAGAAATTTATCTACCATATCCATGGCACAGAAGATTAAGAATTAGACCTTGGATTAATGCCAGGTACTTGATCTATCTGCTAAATCCCAGCTTCACACTTATTTAAGAACTGGGCATGTTTGAACAACAGAAGCACTAATGTTTCAAAGCCAGTGCTTGAAAAGGTGAGACCACAGTTAGCTCTTCCCCCAAAAGTGTGCTGACCAATGCTCTTCTTATGTTTATCAGGGAAGGCAAGATTTGCCTATACATGTTTACCACATGGACAGTCACAAAGAGGAGAAGCAAACACTTGAGAGCACCATCATTCCAGGGAACTTCCTCACAACGTCTCCTTCATGGCACAGTTTCTTCAGTTGAAGGGTCAAAACAAGTCTGTGTTCTGGTGAGCGTGGAGTCATTTGAAGAAGGAAGCTACTGACTTGCATTGCAAAGAAAAATTAATTTTACTTGAGCATGCTGGCCTTTACAGAGAGATATTCCTGTGGAATAAAGCAGCAAAGCATCTTAGGGTTTAAAAAGGCAAAATATTTCCTGTAATCTGTTCATTTCTTGTCAAATAAATGTGAAAGACTTTGACCCAAACCAGTCATACAGACTTATTCCTGGAGTTTAAAAAAATACCTTACACCTCTGAATGTGCAATACTTTCTGTTGGACCCGACCATAAAAAGGTCTTCTGGTGTTCCCAGAGTCTGCCAGACACATTGAGTTGCTTCATAAGCTGGATAAAAACTGACTGTACCAAATGTTTCCTCTGCCTTTCTGTGATCCACACATAATTTCTGATCTGAAGAGTTTCAGGTGATATCAAGCCACATATTCTTAATCATCCTAAAACCTTAAAAAAGAGGTAATAGAAGTCTATAGTGTGTTTTAACACAGGTTGACCAATAATGTCTCTCTCCTCTTTCCTAGCCAATGACTTTTGTCAAAATATGTTCAGTCTCTGAAGGTACTCTCTGTTCTGCCTACTCCTATTTTTATACTGAGGCAAGAAACAGGGAAGAAATTAGAAAGAATATTAGCTTAAGTAAGCAGAACTGACTTTGCTACTACTGGAAAACACATGACCTGTAGGGCTTCATTTTGTTATCTCAACTATTCCACATTTTAGGTAAATTAGAAAATCTCTTTTGAATTAATTTAAAACTTCCACATGACGATGCTGCTGAAGCACAAAATGTTAATCAAAAGTTGGAGATAAAAAGACACACTAAGTCTCTCCTCTATCACTGAAAATCACCATTTAAGTCCACAGCTAAAAGTAGGTACTCATCACTTACTGCTAATTCATTCTCACACCAGGTAGGGTTGGGGGGAAAAAAAGGAGAACAAGTGTCTCCATCAGATTCTCCAAACTTGGGGCACGTTTATAAGACAGGTCCAGCAATATCAGAGGAGCTTCTACTTCCAAAGCAGTCAGAGAACACTGCCCACCTCACTGAGCAAACATTCCACCTAGTCTGAAGTGCATGTGTGCCATATCTAAGAACTAAGGTTGCTCATTTCCCTCCTAATTGCAAGGAAACATGTTTACAGGAGTGGTTAAAAACACACACAGGTTATTATCACTTTAGGACTAGTTGTCTGGAAACCCATGACTGAATTTCACAGAAAGCTCCAAGAAAAAAAGACCAAATCCTCCCATGGCACCACATCACACAGGCAGTTTAAATATTGCTACCAGTACATGTTGAAATTATACTTTCAGCTGGACAAAGCAAGCTTGTTCATTTTTCTCAGCTCAAAGTTTATCAGCAGTACCTGGTCCTTATGTAGACAATTCAACACCACCTGCCAGTGCACCCAAAGACAGAAAAATCGGCAGGAAGATAATCTGAAATCGAAGAACTAACGTGGGAATGTGCCAGGATAGCAATTCCATTATTTAGTGGCCACAATTAATCTTCACAGCAAAGTTCATGTTTTGTTTAATACTGCTGTTCCCTCCTGCATATATTCAAACTAAACAATGTACTGCATTGGTTTGTATTGCTACACTTCTCAACAAGCACCTTCTAAAAACCCCGTAACACAAATATTTTAAGTCCCAATATTTTTACACCCACGGTACATGCTTTTATTTCTTCAGTTCATGAGTCACACAATGTACCATCCAGCTATAGTTTCTCAGGAGACTGCTTATTTTGCTCCAAGGATCTGTCAAAGCAGCAGTGGCAATGCCTGCTCTCTGCCCAGCACCGTCTTCAGAACTTCTACCTCACCCCCCCCCTATTTCAAGCTTCCCACTTTGCTTTTTTGCCCCTTTACTCCCATTAACAAAGGAGATAATGACACAGAATTACAGAAATCTTGTTTCTGAGGGACTCTTGGAGACCATCTGGTTCAACCTCCCAACACCAGGCGGGGTCACAGCCGCAGCTCTGCCTACTGAATCTCCACCACCTCTCTCTGTAACGTGCTCTGGTGCCACTTTGCCCTCTTTGCAAACCATTCTGAACCTCCCAAGCCACAGACCTACAGCCAATGCCTCTTGTCACCACAAGAAGAGTTTACCTTTACCACCTCAGTGATTGCATTCCAAGCAGTTGCAGCCTGCTACTGCATTTCCATCTTTTAAGGGTAAGCAAACCCAGACCTCTCAACCACCTCTCACAGGATGTGTGATTTGGGCACTGACCCCTCTCCACTGTCTCAGCATCTTCCTGAAGGGGAAGGCCAAATGCCACACACAGAGTATTCCAGGCAGGACTTCATCAGTGTCAAAGAGAAATAATAATAATAATACTGCTCAATCTGCTAATCATACTCCCCCCATGCAGCTCAGGAGGCAGCTTTGCCTCACTGGCGATGACAGCACTGTTGGTTCCTGTTCAACCTGGTGTCCATCACCGCCTCCAGATCCTTCACAGCAGGGCTGCCAATCAGCCTGCAGCTTCCAGCCCCTCCTGACAGGACATCACAGGGAAGACACCACTTGAACTTCTATCCATAAATGTATAAAAGAACACGTGTACATCGGTACCAACGACAGACCCAGATTTTCTCGGGACACGCTATACCCAAGGCACTCAGAAAATTAATCATAAAAATTACAGTTCTGGGCTTCTGAGAAATGGTTTGCTGTGCAATCAAGTCTCTCCTGAATACTAGATGTTGCTTTTGATCTTTTTTCGCTACAACATGATCAGTAACACATTTCCATAAAGCAGACAACCAAGATACACCAAGAACTGCAGAACACTTATATCACAAAACTTAATCAGCTGCTTTCCCCTCTTTCACCACGGCTGTTCCTCTCTGCAGCCAACTCCAGGAGTCCTGAGAGTGGCCACAGCAGGCAGAAGGGAGCAGCATCCCAACCAGCCAGCAGGAAATGTTTTGGTTCTCCCACCAGTGCATGTACCTGGGTAACATCATATTGCTAAGCACATTAGAAGGGCTTTTCTTCCCAGAAAGCTGCACAGCATGGATGCAGCTCTTGAGCTTTTTATCAGTCTTATCTTCTTGACCGTGATTTTCTGTTATTTATAGATGACTTGTGCACTACTTTTGTCTGGATCCTGGTTTTGTTTGCTCTTGTTAATGGCAGATGAAAGCTCTAGCTCAAATACAAACACTTGGATCATATTCTCTGAGGCCAAGGTACTGCAGGTTACTGAGTCTGCTGATGTTGAACAGTGAATCTATTCATGTTTGACCCTGTAAAGCAGTCATCCTTTTCTTTTTCATTTTATTATTTTATGGTCTGCCTTTCTGTCCTCACTTATTTCTATAGTACTAGAACCAGAAAGGACTTGTCTCCTGTCCACCACAGACCTTCAATTCTCTGGACAGATTTATCTGTCTTACTGCAAGAGTAAAGAGATAAAACTATTAAATACAAAAAAAGCTTTGTTTTACAGAAGTTTCAGTTTATTTTCATACCTATGTTGATATCAATTCTGCAGCGTGGTAAATGCTAAGTAACATTTAAGCAAACATCAAAGATCTTCTTTATAATGTAATAGAGAAAAAGCTACTTATGCAAAATGGGAAGTTCCTAAAAACTAATTAGTACATTTTTCAGGAACACCTATATGGGTTGGACCTTGTCCACAGTAAAAATATGAGTTATAAGAATTATTATGCTAGCAAAAATGTCTAACAAAGATTAATATTAAACAGTTCTTTTTGAAAATGGGACTTAAACCTTCAAAATTAAACCTTCAGAACTCAGTCATGCCCAAACTTAAGCTGACCATGACTTTCTAAGACTGTCTTATGATAGTAGCGTGTATACAGTGAATGGGTTCATCTGGTTTTACTTTCAGAAACTAAACACAGAAAAAAACAGGAAGTTCACTCTTTTGTCAAAGGATTGTTCATGTTATTTAAATAAAAAAAAATGCAAGGGTTTACTTAAAAATTATTTACAACTTTAACTAAGACTGAAGGCCTAGTATTATTAACCTGATCTCAGTCTTTACTTCATTCCTGTGGTAGGTTCTTCCATTATTTAAAAATCTTATTGCAAAACTCAGAGTGTGTGTTGACTATTTGTGGCAAGTATATGTATTCTTTATGACTGCTGGTCAACTGAGATTTCCTGGGCACAGCCTGTTTATACTTTAATATCTTATTTCCAAAAAAAAAAAGAAATCCACCAAAAACAAACATGAAAGAAAACCCCACCAAAAAAAACACCAAAAAACAAACTAAAAACCTATTCCTGCTGCATTTATCAAAACTAGGATGAATGTGGCAAACAAACCCATCCCCACCGATGAATCCATAAGACACCCTGGAATGAAAAATTCCCATTTCAGTAAATACACTGCTCTGTAATGCACTGAACTTTCAGCAGAGCTGCTCAGTGACTGCACTCACTGCCTCATTGCAGGGCTGAAACGTGGTAATGCAGCATTTACTGATGCACTGTGTTCATGGAGAGAGAAAGGCCTGGAAGACAGATGTCTGGGAAGAACACCTCCTATCTCAAGCTGACTGCTAAGCAGCCCACACCTCTTTCCCTGCAGCACTTGCCCTTCAGCACAGGCAGGGCTTTCCTCAGTGCCACTGCCTTCTCAGAAGAGCTGGCAGCCTGCAGTCTGCTGGGAAACTCTGGTAAAATAGGATTACTGACAAGAAAATGGGAGTGCTGATGGCTCTCCATAGGTAGAAATTCCTGGGGTCTTCCACTCAAGAATGTGGTGGGTTTTGTTATTCAGAAACTTTTGTTGCTCATGGCTATAAAAAGATGTTGACCAACTGTGGGTTATTGTGTCTTTAGTAAAATCACCATTATACAAAAGGTCTTCAATGGAGGGTGGAGGACACTGAAAGGTTATACAGTCTGAATTCAAGACAATGGCATAGCCAAGTGCAACCCAAACTGATAAAGTTATGGTATTGTCATCTCAGGAGTGCAGTGAAAGAGTACAATGAAGGTTTGGGGTTTGTTTTGTGGTTTTCTGGTTTGTTTGTCTGTTTTTTTAAACAAAACAGAACTCCTGATCTGTTGACACACACATTAACCCTCACAGACCAACCACACACACTGTGTGCCAACATTATTTTCTACTGGAACCTGATTCACTCCACTGTAAATTGACAGCAGCTTATTGAAACTTACTGTTTGAAACCTGTTCTTCAAACAAACAAACAGTTTTAATCGTGTGTACACAACACTGCTGGAAAGGTAAGCAATTCCAAAGTGGAACTGGCACAGGATAAACTGCAACAAGAGGGATCCTGAGAGAGAATTCTCCAAGCAGATGCCAAGCCTGGAAATGCCTCAGTCAGCCCCTGGGAAGGATGTTATTTCACAGCAGCCATTTCTGAGAGCACAGCAAAACCCAAGAGAAGCCCTCTGCTACTGCCTCTGAGAGCCACCAGCCCAGCTATGAATCCATCCTGACACCAGCACACACTGGAAGAAAGGCAGACATGAAGCTCTCAGCCAAAACCAGAATGCACTCTTTTTTCTTGTATGTGGGAGACAGGTTTAAAGGCAGCATTAAATATTAAATTTTAATAACCGTTGTACAAAACCACAAATGAAAAAAAACACAAAGGATATATTTGGCGGACTATATAAAGACACCCTTTCCCCAAATTTATTCATCTGGGAAGAAGCATTTTGCAAGGTGATTTATTTGCTTGCACCACCTAGTGGGGTTTAGTTTAATCTCCCAAAACATTCAGAGGTCAGCAGTGTTCCTACTTCATGGCACCAGTGACAGACCACATTTTCTCACAACATACTGTTTCAAGCCTGCATGACCCACTAACAGCACTACACTTCTAAGTTTCCAAAGCACAAAAAATCCTAGAAAACAATACCTATTTTGCTTGTATTGAATTCTGCAGGAACTCAACAGAGATGTGACAGAAAACTGCTTCACAATGTGATGTTTATGAGTTCCTAATTTGAAGCACATGTCAACAGTGCCTTGTCAGAGCGTACCATCCATAATCTCCAGGGTCTGAACAGATTGTTAGGTGATAACAAGGCCACACACTGAGATTTGGAAGATTTCTACAGGGCTTTTGAATCAATCCTCTGGCAGAGGCAGGCAGGATCTGTCTGCAGGAGTGACAGCTCACCAGGGAGCAGCAACCACTTGTGACAGGGTCCAGCTGCAGATGGAACAAGCACCTCCACTGCCTCTGTCATGGCCCCAGGTTGTTCTGCCCTGCTTTGTGCTCATCAGCTGGCTGCTTTATAAAGCACAACATTTTACTATGTGAAGTCCAGTCACACTGAAAAAGTTCCTCAGGTCAAACCCCAACCTCATAATGGAAAAGAACTCACTACCCGGGACATTTAGGGTTTGTATTTAAACACTAAACTTATTCAAAATACATTCTTCTCATAGTTGCTCCTAAAGGAAGAATTCACATATTGTAGTGAGGAGTCTGTTGCACTTGGTCTGGAGCAGAAGTCATGCTACAGAGGCAGCACAGAATGTTTTCAGATGAGGCAATGAAACAAGAGAACAGTGCCAAAGTGCTTCTAGATCTTCCACATGCAGAAGGGACCCTGAGCATTTACAGAAATTCACACCACCTTTCTTTTTGACTTTATTTCATGATTTCAACTTTATCAGTTTCAGTTCTCACTTCAGTACAGATATGTATTTGTAACTTATACAATCACAGATGAGAAAAAAATACTATGCCCACTTGACAATAAGGAACTCACAGATGTTTCATCTGGATGCACAGGAAGACTTTGGGGAATGATGCAAGACTTTTTACCCTTCCATAAACTTCCATATG
>JAWWLV010000005.1:11732987-11743141 GCA_035041135.1 Platyrinchus mystaceus
AGATGTTTCATCTGGATGCACAGGAAGACTTTGGGGAATGATGCAAGACTTTTTACCCTTCCATAAACTTCCATATGGGAGAAGAGGAGAGGAAAACATTTTCCTTTCACAGTGGTTTATAAAATAAATCTGTTTATTCAGAAACAATTGCTCTTTTTTCCAAAAGAAACAGATGCAAGCAACAACTACACTGACATGCACGTACAGCCCCAGGCTATGGCACTGTCTAGGACACTTAAGTACCATCTACTACTACACAACAGAATCATCCTCTAACAATATGAGAGGATAACTGGGCTGCAACCAAACACACAACAACACAGTCCTCTGAAGAGAAGGCAAGAAGTCAGTCAGACTGTTTGTTGTTTCCCTTTTTGTATTCCAACTTTTAGATTGTTTCAATCCTCACACAAAGCACTTCTTCAGGACAGAACATTAAAGTGATTGTTTCAAAGTTTTCTGATTTGCTTAAGGTTCCAACATGGACCATTTTGGACTAAGATCAAATTTAAGACTTAACAGCTTCATTGGAAGTAGGAAAGAAAAGATGCTTGCAATTTTATCCCCTGTACATTTGAAGCTCACCCACATAAAATCTGATTGTCAAACTATGAAACAATATGTAGGCAAAACACTGGACTTGCCACCCCATATCAAAGCACTGCAGAGGGCTGACTCCAAAGAGACAAGAAAGACAAAAAAGGTACCAAAGCTCAGCCTTTAAATCTATCCCTGGTATCAGAATATAGGTGCAGACACCAAGGCACAGGTAACTAACTGACTGCACATGTTATTTTATGTATGTTATGAACGGGCAACTCACACCCCTAAACTTACCCACGCTGCTCTTTCCTGGAATTCTGATGTCCAGTGATTTCCAAGCTGCCTGTGCCACTCCCATGCTGAAGGGCAGTGCTGTGTGGTCAGCTGACCCAATGTTCCATCCCATGAAGAACTCACAGTGTTCCCACTCTGGGACCACATCCACCAGTAGGACTTTTGGTCACGGTTACACCATAAAGGACATTTTCAAAGCCCGCTCTGCTGCACAGGGCAAGGCTGCAGTCACTCACAAAACCATTTGTAGAGAAGAAAAAGGTAAGAAAAAACCCCAACAAACAACTACTCATAAAACTTTCCATCATTTTTAACCAAATTTACAGAAGTATCTCTTAAATAGGGTCTCATGTGGGCTAAACACTAAAACTTCTTCATTAACAGCGTTCCTCATATTTAAAGACAATCTGCTGCTTATCAGGGATTTCTAGGATAAAAGCTGAACAGTAATCATATTTGCCTTAAGATTTCATTTTTATTTTTTAATGCTTTTTGAAATGGCCTTCATATTTTCTGTTCCATTTCTCTTCTTTTTCTCAGCTACTTTCTAAAGCACTGCTGGTTGCTATGGTAACTTTGGCTTTTTTTTTTCCCCTCACTGTTCATGCAGGTTTTCATCAAACCCAATGACTTTTTTTAATCTTATCTACTCTATAACAATAGTTCTTTGACTAAGGTGCTGTATACTGGAGCAGATGAGAAACCTGGTATTTCACACCAGCAACTGAAAAAATGGTAAGTTTTGCTGAATTCTGAGAACTGGCAAATAAAGTGGGGTTTTTTTAGGGGGTTGGTTGGTTTGTTTTTTAAATGTCTGACTTCATTTCTTTCTTTTGATCTGTATGTTATTCAGGTAAAATATATTAATTAACACAGCAGTAAATGTAAGATAAAGCAATTTGTAAAAACAGTAACACTTAAGGAACAGAAGATTTCGTGTGGAAACTTTTTTTTTGGAAAGAAAAGGAATCGCTGTTGTTTCCCAAAGACTCATCAGGACACAACTAAACTAAATGTTATTTACTGCACTACCACTGCAGATTACAATCAGTCCAAATCTCCTTGTCACAGAAAAAAAAAATACTTCTGGTCACTTGGATAAAATATTTCTGAAGATTAGCATGCAGTCTGTTGATCTAAAACCTACAGGAAACAAACATTTCCAAAGACTCTTCACTAAGATTCTATTTTACATCTATTTTTTCCCATAATATTTAAGTTTAGGGCTAAATTTTTCAACGTAGATTTGGTCTTAAAGTTTTGCTTTTCCCTGTATTAATGCAGAGGAGATGAATTCTTGATATTTTCCATAGGACAAGGTTATCTTTTTCTGCTCCAGGTAGGAAGAACCTCTCAGGAGTCCTTATCATCTCACCAAAAGTAACACACACAGCAGTTCAACCAGGCTGAGCTGATTAAATGACATGAAATTATTTCAACACACAAGACTGAACATTAAAAAAAAAATAAATCCACACCAAGCTATTAGCAACAAACAGATTAACTACTTCACTCATTAAATGAGGTCCAAAAGCATCACTGGACTAACGTTTTACTCCAATATAATTACCTGAACCTGGACCCTGACTTTGTAATATATACAGAAAAGGCTGTGCTGGAGACAGTTTGGTCCAGGTCAGCAGAGAAGGCTACTGACATTAGAAGAAGTTACTACTTTAATACTGTCATTCTTTTAAGCAATATCAAAAATATGGGCAAAAGAGAAAAAGGGCTTTACAAACAAAGAAAAATGACTATTTCATAGAATTCAAGCCCGAGAATGATTTTGTATTACTTTCTGTGGAGATGGGTTACTTCAACATTCATTTGCCTCAACAATAATAACTCCCCTTTTTGTCTCTTATTATGGTTATGGAAATTTTCCATAATTTCAGGTTTTATAATCAGAAACACATTACGGTTTTTGACTTGAGTAGATGACTAACACCTATATTGCTGTTATTTCTGATTGTACTGACCTCATGATTCCCTCCTCTCCTATTAACTTTGTTTTCCATTCAGTTTGTAAAGAAGAATACCTAAGAGTCATTCTTCTACTTTACCAGGACAAATGAGAATAAATAATCTACAATTTGCTTCACTTCATTTCAGCAATTTTCTTCCTTTTCAAATTCCTGGCAAAGTCAGCTTTATTATATAACTATTCTTTTGTACAATTCTGATTACCTCCAGCAAAATAATCTGATTACTAGATGAGCACAGCAGGCATAAAATGCATTAATGCATTAATTACTCCCTGTTGCAATTTACACTACACTAGTTTTCCTGAGACTTCAGTTTGTTACCATTTGCAGGATGCATATTCATTTGGCACATTAAGGATGGTGGGATTTCCTCAGTAGGTGGGATTTCCTTTCTCATGATATCTGTATCAGCCACAGCTTTCTCTTACACTCACAGCAAGATCCAGGCAACAGTCACATAGTGATTAGGTCTCTTCCATAGCTGCATTTTAGGATATAATTATCAAAGTGTAAAAAAAGCTTCCCCATCCCCCTGCTTTTGCTTTCCAATCCCAATGTATCTTGCAAAGGACTTCATATTCCATCCAGAGAAAGCAGAAAGAAACAGAAACCAGAAAGAAACAATTAACTGGGATATCTAAAAACTCAACTAAGCACCTCCTGGGTGATGTACTACCATAAATCAATTCCATATCACACCACTAATCACTGTTATTCTAAGGCATCTCTTGCATCTGTTATTATCATCCATAAAACTCACATACATGTACACAAAATTCAATGCAGTGATAATGGTAATATTTTAAGAACTGCACTGTAATTTTAAATGCTTTATGTTTACTATTAGCTGAATTTAAGAACAGTCAAAATTTGGCACAGAATTACAAACTGACTCATGTATAATCTCCATAGTATTACAGAAATCCCTCTGTCTGCAGAATATGTACACCACTACATTTGTTTTCTCCCACCCTCCATCACCAAACTGGAAGTGTGTCCCTCTCCATGACCTCACTACAGCTGCCAGTGCTGCTGGAATGACAACTGGGAAAGCTGTTTTCATGGTGCTCCTTAGATGTTTGCTCATTAGTAACTGAACAGACAAACACCCATCACATAAACACAACAATTATTACTATAAAACACTTAAAATGACACTGATGTAAACCATCTCTGAGTCTCTGCTCCCTGCCACAGCTAGCCTAATACTTGCTCCTGTCCTTCCTAAATTACTTTATAAACCCACAGATTAATAAGCAGTCTAATATTTTTCAGTAGTGCCATTAGATTCGTAAACCATGCAGGAGTATTCTGACTTAAGGACAATTTTCCACATTTTTTGTGTGCACACACAGTTTCCAGTTTTAAAACATTACAGCAGAGTGCAGATTTATCCATTTTACAGATATGCTATATATTTTTATGGAGACATTTGTAAAAGCTCCTAAGCATCTAATAAGACAGAAGTCAGCTCAGAATATTTTGTAATAAAGTACCTCTTAGTAAAAACTATATCAGAGGGAAACCACACACAAAGGAAAAAGGAACTGGGGCAGTCTATTTGACAGCTGAGGAAGAAACAGAGGTTATGTCCTCTATGGCTGAGATTTAGAGCAGTTTCACTTAGTGGCTGTTCTGCTCCAATTCCCCAGTTAAAATTTAGACCTACAGCAAGAAGTCTTCATTCCTATTTTACTCTAGCAGGAAGTCATGGTTCAGACTCTTAAGTAACCAACAGAATAAAAAAATACTAGCCAGTGGGGAACTATGAAGCTTAAATGTTACAGTTAAATTGAGATAAACCTTACAGTAACTACAGGGTTCACTATATTCTCACAAACCAAAATGAGCTATAAATTGCTAACTATTTAGAGGTGTAACTTTTGTCCTACCATTTCAAACAGAAAATACACTACTGAAATTTTAGAGCAGCTGAAGCATGTCTGTGGCAACATGTCTCACTTGCAGGTAACACTGGACCAGAAATCACCCAGGAATACGAGTAACCCCTTTCTGATTTTTATCTCACTCAAATTATTTAATACAACTATAATATTATATGCATCTGTCAAATTTAAATAGCTACTGTGGAACTAGAGGAAAAACACATTCTTATCTACTCCTTTCATACAGTTTACACTTAGCTAATCTTTCCAATTGCATAGAAAACCCAACCATTCCTATCCTTCAGAGTGCTGTGTGGCTCAGGAGGAAATTCAGAGGCCTCCTCTGACAGCCAGTTTGGCTTTTCTGAGCAGAATAAACAAACCCAGCCTTGGCTTCAGAACATGCCATGTCCCAGGACAGCAAAACCACTTTCACTAATGGTTAAAACTTGATGAGGGTACTCAGATTCCTCATGTTAAGTGTGAATTCAAACATTTTAGCCTGGAGAAGAGGAGGCTCAGGGGAGATCTCATCACTACAACTCCCTGACAGGAGGGTGTAGCCAGGTGGGGGTCGGTCTCTTCTCCCAGGAAGCAGCAGTAGGACAAGAGGGGTCGGTCTTAAGCTGTGCCAGGGGAGGTTTGGGTTGGATATCAGGAAGAAATTTTTTACAGAGAGGGTGCTCAGCCACTGGAATGGGCTGCCCAGGGAGGGGGTGGATTCTCTGTCTCTGGAGGTGTTTAAGATGAGACTGAATATGGCATCAGTGCCATGGGCTGGGAACCACAGCAGAGTTGGATCAAGGGTTGGACTTGATGATCTCTGAGGTCTTTTCCAACCCTGTTGATTCTGTGATTTGGCAGAGTAAGTACCAGAGGTAACCCAGTTCTGCACGGTGCCCTTCCACACGTTCTGAAGCCGTACGAACACAAGCGTCTGTCATTTCTCATTCCTTGCTGAAAAACCAGTAATCTA
The DNA here is from genome assembly GCA_035041135.1 of Platyrinchus mystaceus. Taxonomy (NCBI): domain Eukaryota; kingdom Metazoa; phylum Chordata; class Aves; order Passeriformes; family Tyrannidae; genus Platyrinchus; species Platyrinchus mystaceus. The sequence continues at coordinate 11,738,672 of JAWWLV010000005.1, forward strand.
ATGAACATTTCTTAAAATATTGAGATAAGAGACATAAAAAGAGTGAAAACACACCATCAATTTAAAGATTATCATCTGTTGAAGATTATTCTGGAAGATTAGCAGTGTTTTCCCTTATCCTTCAATCAGTGTCTAAAATTGTACCAATACGCTGTCAGTATTATTCTGTCTCTTCCTCTGCATCCCTCCAGCACTGACTTTTTTGTACATTTTCCACATAGCAATTCCACAGAGAATTACACAGAAAATACCACTGTAAAATTAAGAATCCAGCAACAGAAGACAGGGGGAAGGTGCATCATTTTTAATTGTTTCAGGTTCTGATAAACCACTCCCTCAGTAGTGGAATAAATTTGTACTTCAGCTACACTTCAGCAACATTTTTTTTTATCCACTAGGAATAGAAATTTAAAATAGCTATCATATAATTCAAGGTATTAATGCTAAAGCAACTCTGAATACCAATACTCAACATTTATTCTTTCTTTCCCCACAGGAAAGGAGATTCTGGTCTCCACTGTGGTCTTGCCTTCTCTTGGGAACTACTGGATTGAACTATTCACATCTCAACACTTGGCAGGGATGGGAAGAAGACACACTCTCCCTCTCCAAATTTGCTCCTAAATCCTCATTCCTGCCCATCACCAAAATGCTGTTCAGGTAATGCTGTGCCTTCTCTAATTGTGTATAGTATGCACAAAGCAAAGGGGGAATTCCCTAAATAATCTGGTGGTTTCATTTTTGGAAGGCCAATTATTTGAACCATTCCCACATCCATAAGAAACATAAACACATAAAAAACATAAAGTGGTGCTACATTACAGAGCATGAACACACCTCTACACTTACATACCCAGTAGCAACTTCCAGTTCATTTTGTATAAGAGAAATCTTGCCTGTCTTTCTGTTCTAAATTACATCTGACTAAGGGGTTTTCAACCTTTATAGTTCTTTTTTGCAGTATCATGTAGAGTTGTGGGCAATTTAGTGTTGCTTTGTTACCTGGCCCAACAGAGATGGGCTGTGACTGCTCTGGGAAAGCTGCACATCCACAGTTGCCATTATATTCCCTTTCAGCCCCAGGAATCTCCAAACAGTAATCTGGAGCCAACTGAATGAAGCTCACTAGGATTCAAAAGACACTACAACATGTCCAACCCCTGAACAGCTCCAGCTCCCTTTTGTACCCTGCTTTCATCTTTTTTCATTTTTTCCACTTCAGGGGATACAAAACACTGTTGTACTCCATTACTTCTTGTTTCTCCTGGCATTTACCAATACCAACCCTTCATGCAACCAGCCTCCTGCCTGCAAAAACGCTGAATAAATCCCATTTTGCTCTAAATTCTCTGTTTACAGAATTATTACATTTTCCTGAAAGATCAATCTTACCACAGAGGTAATATTTTGCTGTCCTCTAAATTTTATAAAATAATCTTAGCAGTAGCTTGGGCACTTTGGTAGACATATCCAGCATCTGTTTCCCCTCCCACAGTTTCTATAGATTTCTGATACTCTTGACCAAACACATGAAACAATCTCATTCTATAAAGTAATATTAAACAGTGCTCAGCAAGCCATCTGTAAATGCAGTGCTTTATGTGATCAGAATCACCTTTTGTAATCACCTCCAGTTTTCTTTCCATCTTTTGATGCAATTGTGAGCTTCCTGCTCCCCTGATAGCAGAAATTCACCCTGGTCTATTCAAAGAGCTAACTGGATAGAAAAGATATGCCTGGCAATAATGCAGTGCCTTTTTTTTTATTATTTTTTGTTAATTCAGCTGTTCTTTCACAATTTATATTTCACTTCTTTGCTAAAGAACTGGGGCCCTCAGTAAACCCACTGGGCAGTGTAACTTCGAGCCTTCAGAAATAAGCAGTGCAGGGAAACATCTCACTGTCTTCCAGTCCATCAAACAGCTTTGTGAAAACCAACAATAAGGCTTCAAGGGCTGCTGTTTAAGTAATAAATTTAATAGCTCTACTGTAAGAGCTTTGGTTCACCAAACATTGACTTAAGAAAAGTCTCTCCTATTGGGAGGGCTGGAAGATGCAGACAGAGATCAGCTCATGGTTATAAATATGTTGGGAAGGCAAGACTGCCCCTCTCTCTCCAACAGCTTTGGGCAAGACACAAATTGTCAGTGGCAGAGATTCCTGACCATTTGGGAGGTTATCCCTCAGGCACTCAAAAAAATCAAGTGTAAGCTGTTTCAACAACAGGGAAAAACTCAGAGCATTTTCACGTGGCTTAATACCATACAAAACAAAAAGCAGTGATGCTTGAGCCTCAGAGACTTAATAGTTATGTGCCCAGCTTAATTTCTGGGGTATAGGGAATGTTAATGTGTGCTTGGCTGCTAAATTCCAAAGATTAGGAGTCCCATAATCACTGCCCTCCAGGTGCCTGTTTGCTCTTTGCCCCCAGTTTTTTTGCTGTTTCCTAGAAATCACACAAGAAGTGTTTCCTAACGAACATCAACAGCCCTTCTGGTACTTCTGACAGGAAGTAAATGGCAGTAACAGAGTTTTACTGAAATTCTTACTTTACTGAAATATCTCAAAGTGCTGAAAACATGCCAAAATTACACAAAAATATTTCCTGGCCAGAATTATGCCAAATACATCAGCTGTTTGCACGGTCCCCTTCAGCAGAAACACACAGTAAACAGCTACAGAAGCACCTTAAGAACAGACATTAATTTATATTTAGCACCTGGGCAGCAAAGCAAGAAGATCAAGCCAGGACCTCCATATAAATAGCACTAGAAAGACTAACAAGCACTTCAGGAGACAGCAATTATAAAACAGCCCACTCACCTGCAAAAGTAATAGCAGGTAAAGATCATATAAAAGAGGTGAAGAAGAAAAAATAAAAATGTTACATAGGAAAGGTGAAAATAGGAGTGGAAAAAGGTGGGAGGGGGAGAAAAATCACCTTGATTGAACATTCTGTGATTAATGGGTATTTTCAAGCTATCTAGATGATTTAAAATCTACTGGATATACTTAAGACCTCCCAGTAAATCTGCCATGAAACCATTTTAGACATTAGCCATCCACTGCCAGTCAACTGGCATATCTGAGTCATTTATGAAGAGCATGGAGCTTCTGGACTTGATTAAAAGGTGAAGTTAATAAAAATATTGCCATTGACTTGCATGTGCTTCACAGTACCTCTACAGACCAAGAGGTTTCCTTGCTGTCAAAGTCTATTAAAATTATACAGATGAATAACTATATATGGGTTCAGCAAAGTAGCCTTGTACTGAAAATGTGAAATGATGGAAGCACAATCTGGTACTAATGGTTGAAGGTTTCTCACAGAAGAAATGCAAGATGCCACACAAAACAAAAATCAGGGGGAAGGGGTGAAAGATCATCAGACCAAAGAAAACGTGGACTCAAGAGCTACTGTTTTGAAACAAAAGTGGGTTTTTTTTCTGGCACAAAGCATGGTCAAAGAAATACTTTCAAAGGAATAAATAACATATTGTTCAAAGCTGCTTTTTGAAATATCTTGCTAAATAGGGACTAGAATTACCAAGCATAACACTTTAATGTACTTAAAAGTCTTCCCAACATGATTTCTTTTGATATTGTCATTCATCCTTATTTATTTTATACAGATGTTATACTAGTGACATTCATTGTACCCTCCTATACAATTATTCCTTCTGTACCCCTTATATTCATTTTAGCTGCATTACCTTGAAAGGATCTGTTACACTTACAGCTATAGGAGTGTATGTATATGTGGATATGTGCACATTGAACTGTCTTTAGGCAAGCAACAAAACCCCAAATATATTTACAAAATACTTTAGGAAATACAGCAATAATATTTAGCAGCAAGTATCAGTTCACCCATCTTTAATTACTTGCAGGCTATCAAAACACACATGGATCACAAAATCCACTCTTACCATTAAAACAGCATAAATTTGTAAGACATCAGAGGAAAATGCAGTATGTGTGTAACTGATTGCCGTGCTTCATGTAATAAATTATGAAACCCATCTGAAATGTTTCTGGAAGAACAACACTACCTGGAATTAGCAGCTTCTTAACCTCACTGCCAATTCAGTGGGGGCCTGCTAACTTTGAAGTTCTTTTTCCCATTTTTGCATTACTCTGAAGCTGAACCACAAGGTTGATGTCCAGCAGGAAAAGTGGAAAATAAGATAACCCCCTGTGTTCCCCCCTCAAATTCACACCAAGCCACAAGCGAGATGAACTCCTGCTTTCCGTGCCCGTCTCATTTCAGGAGGGTCGCACGAGGGGGGCGAGGGCTGGGCGTCCCAAAGCTGCCCCATCCCATCCCCATCCCAATCCCAATCCCATCCCCATCCCATCCCATCCCCATCCCATCCCCATCCCATCCCCATCCCATTCCCATCCCAATCCCATCCCATCCCCATCCCAATCCCATCCCAATCCCATCCCAATCCCATCCCCATCCCATTC
>JAWWLV010000005.1:11743241-11762710 GCA_035041135.1 Platyrinchus mystaceus
CCCATCCCAATCCCATCCCATTCCCATCCCATTCCCATCCCAGCCCCGCCCGCCGCGCTCCCCGCGGGGCGATGGCGCCACCTGCCGGCCCCGGGCCGCATAACCAGAGCTTTCAAAATCAGCCCTAAATTAGTCCTAAAAACAGTTTATAAAACTTAAAAGAACTACAAATGTGAGGCACCAGGTACAGGCTGAATGGGGGATTCTGGAACAAACCCAACCCCTCTGGTTTTAAGGGAAGCCCACTGAGCTAAACAGCATCTACTCGCCAAACAAACAAATTATCTTCTAGTTCATTACCGGGATTCCCCCGAGGCTTCAGGAACACACAAGGACAGCTTTACTTAAAAAGGACATCAAACTAAAAATAGCTGGAATAGTGGAAAAGAAGAAAGGACAGGAAAGAGACGGAAAAGAGACATTAACACACAAAAAAATAGATGGAGGGAACATTAGCTAGTAACAAACAGCAAATGAACCCATTACTCCTCATTATCCTGTTACACAAGCATCCTCCCTAACACAAGTGGCCAATTTATTTATTTTTAGGAAAACAATCACTGCCAGTAGTATCACAATTCTTCGTAAGAGAAGTATTAAATACAAAGCCTAATTCTCAAAAGCAATGATAGCAGGATGACTTTATATGACACTGTCTTTAATTCACTTCTTACTACCCCCAAGGGAAATATTCATCCCAATTTTTACCAACACTTTCTGCTGATACAGATCTTTTCCTCAGGACAAGAACTGAAAAAGAGGAAGTGTTCCAACTGGCTGTAGAGTTACAACCCAAGTTTAAGAGACACGCTCCTAATTTATTACACATTCTAAACTCTGCAAGGCTCCTTCTCCAAAGATGCAGGATTTGTTCTACTCCTTAATGTGGGGTCTTTGCACTTGCATGGAGATGCAGAAAAAACATAATCAGCTGAAGCCCCAGAACCCCTAGACTGTCAGATTTTCTGCTAAAATTGGCAGCTACAGACTCAGTCAGGACTGAGGCAGCTGCAGAACAAGCCCTTTGAAGTGAACACAGCTTAGACCGAAACCGCTGCAAAGAAAGGAAACAGCAGAGGAACCTTCTCTTTATTTTTTTTAAAGCTTTTACTCGCAAATATTCACCCACCACTACGTGGATAGAAAGAAAGGCTCTTCTCCTGGTTAATTAGTAGTTGTTCTTTGTAAGAGTCTCAGCCCAGGCCAGAGGAAACTTCAAAGGCCTCGCTCGTCAAACCTCACGGCGTGTGCTCAACGTGGAGCTGCCGGTTCTGATCTGGTGGCACAGCTACAGCTCACACTGGGCCTGGGAGTGGATCTGTATGGCCAAGTAATTGCTAAGCAATTGTGTAACAAAAGAACAAACTTCTGTTTGAAAAGATTTGGCAAAGTCACAGCAGTGGGCAAGATGAGAACTTGAGCAGTCTGCTGGCAGTACAATCCCGATACGAGTTCACGCCTCACGTGACAGCACCTTCCTCACCCATAATCTGTGTAATCAGTGGTTTATCTCTTCTGTCTGGTTGGCTTTTAATGCCCTTACCTGCACATACAACACCTGCAGCTCTAAAACAAATCAGATCTAGCACAGACTCCTTCAGACTGTGCCACAACTGAAGTCTGGATTTCACTCTCCAGTCATGCTCATAACACAAATATTCTGCAGCGTTCTACTGCCACCAGCATGTAAAAAGGAAAAGAAAAAAGGTATCAAGCTAACATTGTGTGAAAAATAAAACAAAGAGGACATGGTTCATGAAGGAATGAAGCCTGGAGACTACACCAAATACTAAACAAATAAAATCTGCACACTCAGTAACCAATGTAATATGTTATATTTGTGATCTGTCAGCTACTTCTTGGTAAATCCTTTTTGAAAACCTTAAAGGACCCAAGTTCAATTCTACATGAGTTTTTTCTTCTTCATGAAGGCTTTTAAAACAATGTTGGGCATGAACAAGTCATAACTAACTTGGAAGGATTATTTCATTTGTAATAATTGGTTTAGTTCTCTCCCAGTGATGCCAAGAGGAATAAACCAGGCTGTGCCAGCCCCATCTTCCCCCAGCTTTTTATATGTTAGAGTGACAACAGCCATTGCACTCCCAAATGCACAGACTGGTTGAGAAGGTTAAGAATATGCACTCAAATTCTTTCATTCAGGAGTCATTCTTATATTAATTTGGGACAATCAGTTGTAGCATCTCTTCAAAAATCACATAATTCGTGTTCTGCCTTCTCAACATCCTCAGAAATAGATATATGTTTATAATATTCTTTAACTAAACCAGAGTAGTCAGTTCTTGTAGATCAGACTCTCCAAAAATGCATTTTTAAAAAGCATTAACACTTTTAATTAATAAATTCACTTCAGGCTGTAATTCTTACATTTTCTGTAGCTACACAGAGCTGTCACATGGAGATGTACTGACCTCATAATTCTGAAAAAGGACTTCATTAAGCACTCCACACCACTATCTATAAAGCTATATTACAGCTTTTCAGCATTTCTACAAACCCCATACTTTCTCCTCCATTAAAAACAGGCTGTCTATAAACTCTTTCAAAGTGGTAAAAACAAACCAAGAACTGAAGTACTTTGTGGAAAATTGTATCTGAATGTAGTGCAATGAATAACTTGCACTACAAGACCACTTAAAAATAGTCCCACACATTGCAGATATGAGGCAATTCCATGAGCTGCTACTGTGTGCTCCAGTTCCCAGAGAACACATTCCCAAAGACTCTCTCAAGCTAAAGGAGAATATCCAGCTATTAAACCAGCATGTCCCTATCCCTTCCAATTCCACAGACTTAACCAGAGTGGAATTGCCATGATAATGCAAAACAGCTTTCATTAAATATCAGACCATTTCACAGGGATAATATTCCTCCCTGTCAGGAGTGCCCATTTCTCAACATTGCTTCCACATGTCCAATCCAGTAGTGTCAGACACCAAAAAAACCCTCATTTACTGACACCAAACTAACTCAAAAATCCCAACCAATTTCCTGCCTGAGAACATTAAAGTCCTCCAAAATCTATTTCTCCATTTCATAGGGTAAGTTTTCATCATGATTATTACCAGCAAAATGTCTGTTACTTGCCAGAAGATTTTTTATTCTTCAGTGAAAAAACCAAATTTAGTGTCACTAAACAGTGTTCTATGCTAAGGGGTCATAAAATGAAAGACATGGATGTATGTGATCCAGATAAAAATACAGCCTGAAAATAAAATAAGAAACACACTAAACCTTGTAGGGTATTTATAACTGTGAGGATCAGAGTTACTGGTGTCTTTAAAATAAATAAAACTGCTGTCCACTAGCTTTGAGCAACAGTAAACAAGGTAGACAATGATGTACATAAATTTATGTGTTGGAGAGTATTTCATCCCTGATACAGCACATTATTTCAGTCCTTTCAGCCCCTCCTACAGGGCAGTTATGATGAAACACAAAAGATGCAACAGAAATGGAAGTACAATGCTATATAAACTCTAAAGAACAAGCACATCTTCCTTTGCATGTTCCCAATAGGTGGCAACAGAATCCCAAAAATACAAAGAGGTTTATACTTTTTTATTCATCCACAAAGTAACAGAAGCCCCTTTACAACTTCCATCCATGAACTTGCAGCAGCAGTTTTAATCAGATGGATCACTGCATCTCAGCAACAGAAACTCTCAGGACAGCAAAATGTCAAAAGCCAGAGAGTTCACAGAACAGAAACCAAGCATTTATTAAAAAGCTACTTGTTGGCAAACAGCTAATGGATGGCTTCTACTCAGAGCTTACCTGAGGGAGCAGACCAGCACAGGCAGGAATTTACAGTAACAAAATGTTTCTGAGCACTAAGGAAAAAACGTTAAGGAAGAAAGAAAATTCCAGACTGATTCTTCTGTTGTTGACATCCACACCTCGGCCTTGAGCAGCGTTTGTTTACCAGCCTGAGTAAAGGGGCAGGCACTTTTAAGCAAAGTTTTCAGACAAATCAAGTCTAAATAATGACTACTCACTTGCTTTCACAACCAGCCAAGCCACGGTCCAGAGCAACAGTCTCTGCTGTGATTCCCACCTTGCGAACGCTGCCGAAGAAATCCGTGATCAGAACGTTCTGAGGGTCCCGCTGGAAGAGGTCGGTTCGGTGCCCAGGAGTGGAAACACACAAACTTTTTGGACAGACCTGAAACTGGAAACCAAGATGGACAATCACAACAGTCTCTGCATAAACCTTCCAAACTGAAATTGCTATAAAAAGGAAGATAAACGGCACATAAAACCTGCGCTGACTTCAAGGAAAAGCTCCATGGCGGAAAAAAGTTAAAAGGCACAAACATCCTGATTGTGCATTTCAGAAAACCTTTCTCCTCACAATAATTGTATTTGAGTTCAGAAATGCTTCTGTGAAAGCCAACCATCAATTACATCTACCTGGTAAAGGTAGATATAAATATAATAAAATATATAATAAATATATTTCTGAATACAGATGCAGCAATGCTTCTCTAACCTTCCCAAAGTCACGAGTGGGCATTAAATTCTTCATATTTACCAAAGGGAGGCATGCAAGATTAAACAAACTTTGGTAAGTTGCTATATTAAAGGCTTCATAAAGAAGAAAGAATTTACATTTTGATCAAAAAAAGAAAACCCATCAGTCTTGTTTCTAGTTTTCAGCTTGCAAATTAATGCAGAATAAGGATCTTCAAGTATCAAAGGTGCCTTATGTACATTAAGTTCACAGAGACATCCTGTGAAACCCACAAATTAGCTGAACACCTTATTATTTATTTTACTCATGTATTTTGTCTACATATCAGATGTCCCACACCCAGCACACACTGGACTAACAGTTTTCACTGGACTCAATTCTACATAAAGATCTCTTTGCAGAAAATTAGAAGACATCACAGTAGCAGATGTATTGCAGCATTTAGACAGGACAGCATGCCTATTAAGTAACAAAACTGTTATGCAGGTATTCGAGGCAATATGTATATATTCAAGGCAATACTAATGCATTTATAGAATCACAGAATCAGATGGGTTGGAAAGGACCTCTGAGATCATCAAGTACCAACCCTTGATCCACTACCACCACAGTTACTAGACCATGGCACTAAATCCAGTCTCTTCTTAAACACAATTTAGGACACAATGCACACCTCCACACTCACCACAAAACTCTCAAGTATTTTGCAGCTGGAGAACCTCTTTATTCCAAGCAATCTTGTAATGCACATAATGCAGTATAATAAATAGTAACTGGTCTGTGTTTTTGTCAGTAATGCTACAAGTACATGAAAAGCAGCCTAAGGCTTTCTCTAGACTCCCTGATGAATGTGGAAAGCTGAGTTCATGTTTCAATCATCAGAGAGGCTCAAACCTCACAACCCTACTAGACACATCACCCTGCTAGGCAGGGACTCCAGAGGAAATGCTGCTGTCCACTGAACTGTCTCACAGGCAGCCCACAGACCACCTGGTACCAGTGCAGGTTTAACAGGAGTCCTTGTACACCCCAGCAACACAAAGCATTTAACACAACAGATTTATCATACAGGACCAAGAAGGATGCTCTCCACATGGGTGCTCATCTCTCTTATTCTGAACTCTCCAAGTGATTTTCACAAACAGATCCATCAGTCACAGAATCTAAATTACATCACGGGTCAGCTCTTACAAGGTTGCATTCTTATGACAAAAACCACAGGTCCTAATTAGCTCCATGCAAATGCAACTTCAATTATTCCAGATTATGACTGACAAAACCTCTGAGCTTCAGGTCATACTTCCCAGCAGAAATTTTGTGCTGAGCCTGACACAAAATGTATAGGCTTTTGTTGCTCGTTCTCTCTGGACAACAAGCCCTACATTAAAAAGGTTTCCCAGAGAGGAAACCTGGCTTTTCCTCACAGAGGGCAGATTCTATCTCCCCATTCCTCCCTCCTGCTTTATTACAGTTTCTCTTTTATACCTTGTCTATTTTGTCTGAGCCTGGAAGCACATGGCATTAAGCTGCTTGTCCAGGGAGACTGCAGCTCACTTTCACCTCTACATGAGCACACAAGAACACACACACCGAGCTCTAATGATCCCCAACTCTCCCTTTGGCACAGTATCACACAGCTGCTAAAGAAAAGACAGGGCAGATCCAATCTTTGTTATCCTCCCTGTGAAGAGAAAATGAACCAGATTCATCAGCATCATCCTTCCCATACAAACCCCCCTGTCAATGTGCACACAAACCCTCTAAATTTCACTTTCACCAAAATGCTATCAATTTTCTCCAGCTCTGCTCCAACTGAGGGCACAAACACAAAAACTAGGTCTTTAAAGCAAACTGTAAAAGGTTAAGTATTTGTTTTAATCTCACTACTTGAAGCATAAATTTGTGCTGCAGTGATACCATTAAGTCTCTCTGCCAAGTTCTTCAGAATATACGTGTCCCAAAACTGCATCAGCACTGAAAGTGGGAAACTGATACTGCACCCAACTATTTCCAACTTGTCCCACAACAATTTACCACCATAACAGGTTGATTTGAATCTTGCATGAAAATGTTCCATGGCAGTGAGAAGACTTCAACACCAAAAATCTACCAGGGTGAGAAAAGAAGGCCTGCAAAGCAATCACACCACAGCAGTGACACTAATAACTGAGGTCTTCTGACAGAGAAAGAAAAGGCAAACACTGGCTAAGTGAAACACACTGGATCCTGTATCAATTCTTCCAATTTTTTTTAAGATAAGATTTTATTCAAACAGAGCTAAACAATTCCCTCATGAGAACTTTATCTTGACTTTTCTTAACAATGATTTCAGCTACTTTATGACAAATGGCATCTCATTTAGAAATTTATTTGAGCCTTATTTTAAAAGTTCAAATGTGTGACACTTCAATTTAATCTTCACTTTTTGAGAATTGTGATCAAAACTAAAGTCAGTCATTTGCACAGCTTTATGCTATCCCTTAGCAACACAGATGGAGCAGGTGGGGAGTAGGTGGAGTGGATTGTGGAAAAAAGATGTCTCATTCTCTGCAGGAATGCAATATCCAAACCTTAGGTGGATGTGAAGAGAAGCTGTTTCAAGAGTGGCTAGAGAAAAGTAAAGAGGTGATGGGATAGAAGCAGTGTAACAAATACACAGAGCTTCTAAAAGAGCACACATTTGGCATATAAGATCAGATAACTAAACATCAGTTAATTTAGTTTGCCAGAAACTTAAGTTATCCTGAGCTTGGAAAGCATTAATTTAGATTAAAAAAAAAAACAAAACCAGACTTGGATAAGCAGTAGGTCTTTATACTTAAACTAGCTAACACAGTGCATTCCAGTGCCAAAGTATCCCCTACAAGTGTTGGCAAAAAAACAGGCTTATATCCTTACCCTGGACTAACCATATGTCATTTTGAAACTCTTGGATGAAGCCCTGAAAAGCATCAACTCAAAATCAAGTGGTCACATTTGCTGAAATAGGTGAAGGTCACAGCTCAGGACACGATCACAGCACGGCCTGGGCTGGAAAGGACCTTAAAGGTCATCTGGTTCCACTCCTCCCACTGCACACTGAGCTGCTCAGAGCCCCACCCAACCTGCCCTTGAACAAATCATCACAAATAAGGATATATTTGGGTTCATCCTTTTTTTACTCCCAGAACAACAATCAGCAGAATGGTGTATAAGATGACTTACCTGATGTAAGCAACTCACTTTTCCTATCTGGGATATAAGCAAAACCAAACACACAATGAGGTGTCTTCTCCAAAGAGCTCCAAAGGTAAACTACTTGGCCAGCTAACAAATTTCTCTTCAACAACCAGATTAACATTCTGCTGGCTAGACCAGCTCTATCACTTCCCAGATGGTGTCTTACACTGTAGAAAGAGCTGTTCCCTTTCATGACCTTTTTTAATTAACACAAATTCATTTTCTGGTTTACAGTGCTATTTGAATGAACAGGCTAGAAGAAGATACTGAATCAATAAAGAATTTGCATTCTCTTCTTTACCAAGATTTACTGTAAAGTTATCTGTATCCCATAATCAGAAGGTATTAAATTATAGGACAGAATTTCATTCCCATGGAAGTAAAAGAACCTTGAATCTCAGCTGCTGAATCAATCCTGTATCAACATAAAATCTGTCAAGGGTGGGCTGTTTAGAGAGAATTCTGCCACTCCTGTAGCAGCCAAGCTAACACTGTCCTCTGCAGACAGAGAGTGGCATCAAACTTCTGAGCAGCTGCTCCTCTTACAGATGTGAATCAAAGACAGTGAGTTCTGCAAGTGGTGGATCTTGGATCCCTGATGCAGCACATCAGGATTTACAGCTACAAAGTACCAAAGTGTAATGAGTGACTACAAGAAACTAGTACTGGAACAGGTGTAAAGGGTTAATAGGGTAAATAAAATAAGGTTCCTTTTTAGGTCATCTCAAACTGCCACAGAGGCATTTCCATAAATTCTGTCATAGGTTATCTGGTTGGCTTCTTGTTTTCCTTCTGCCTCACACCTGGAATCTACAATATCATTTACCTAAGATATAAGTCCAAACACTGATGGGTTTGGACATATCTTGCTCTGGAATCTAAGCAGATACACAGACAAATTAGTCTCTGCAGGCATTTGTGATCACACAGTTAGAATTTTAACTGTTAAATCACTTTTGCAAAACAACACCAACTCCTGCCTTTCCACAACTACAAAATGTCTGCTATCCATTAAGCTGGTTTCAGAAGCCTCCTACTATCGTTTTTCATACACAAATACTTCATTCTATTGAAATGAATATTTAATGAATACTTTAATAATTTTTTCAATGAAAAAACAAAATCTGGCCAGTTCCAGTTTAATTTTTCTCTAGCCAGCAAACCACTTTCAACCCTTGAAGCGTTACACAACTACACTTAACAATGGCAAAAAAACCCACCCTTCCCCCTAAAGCTTCTGAGAGAAACAGCAGGAGCACAGGAAGCATTTGGAGAACCCTACAGACAAAACAGATTAGCTTTGAAACTGTTAAAGTCATTAGCATATTCATTAATGTTGAGTACTCTACTTACTAGGTCATTCATGTTGGTCTGACTGGCAGGATGAATTTCCTCCAAGAACTCCAGTACATAGAAGGTGTATCTGTCCATGAGGTGAACACCAATCCCAAGGTCAGGCTGATGCTTAAAAACAACACACAACAGTTACTGGGCATTTGCAGGAGAGAACTCAGTATTTCAGGAGGGAACAGAATGTAACAGCACAGTTACAAAAGTGCAGAATAATTTTTTTGTTCTTAGGCAAATTATGCAAAGAAAATTACTACCTGTAAAGCAGCATATTGCTGATAAGCTGAATAATACAGTTTATGTATAATTCTGGTAATATCTATGTTTTCCACAAGGTAGGGAACCATTCTTAATGGTCCAGCACAGATTTGAGGGCTGCCCTGACCTGTTTAGGACTTTAAAAACAGGGCTGGGAGAGCCAGTGTGTCCTCCAGCAGTGCAGGGATCCAGGTGATCCTGACCTGCTGCTTTTGGTCTGGCTGAGATCTCTCCTATTGCTCCCTCTGTAATTCAGCTGGGAAATAATTACAGCAGGTAAAAGGCAGTGCTTTGTTTTGGTTTCTATCAAGTGTAGCAAGGCCTAGATTGAATATTCCTCACACACATCTCTCAGCAGTCTTACCATAAGATTTCTTCTTAGCCCAGGCAGTGCTTAAGCTGGCCAGAAATCCCTCCTTAGCCTGGTTCTTTGGGACAGCACACAAAAACTGGCAGGCAAAGCACACTTACAAGTTCTGTCAAAATGACACTCTTTAACTAAACACCTTCCAGTTCAGCAGTTGGAGGGGGAATTCTTAATTAAAGGTCAATAGGAACTGTGCTTTTAACTCAAGCTTTCTGAAAACTTGTCTTCAGGATGACATAAATCTACTTACTGATAAGGAATCCTCTCCTACTTGGCTGCTAGCCAAGGCCATTATGTTAGGTGAATAAAACCGTTCATACATGGATGCTCCTTGGCAAGTGTCAATAATAAACAACAGCTCATTGTACCTGAAAGAAAAAAAAAAACAAACAGCCTCCTTAGCCATTTCTACTTGAACAACATATCCATACTTTGCTTTTTAGTTACCAGGACAGCTGCTTAGGAACCCCAGGGACAGGAGAATTCACAGTGAGTGGTTTTAAGATGTGAGTTTAGTCAAAGCAATACATCTGAGCAGCTCTAACTGCAGGAAGCTGAAAAGCAAAAAGCAAAACTCTTCTTTCTGAATGCAAACTTTGATACAATTTTATGGACAGGAGACAGTATCATTGCTGCAGGTTAAGGCCTAGCAGTAAGACTTTGGGTATGTACAGGAAATACAGTATTTAATGTCTAAATAATGCTCATTTCTTACCTCCTTTTCTGCCACATTTGTTCGAAGGCATCAGCAAGTTCCACATTTGTGATTTCTTCAGAGTCCTGGAATTTTAGGAAACCGTTTCCCCCATGGCCTGACAGAAAAATCAGAAGTTAGGCAAATGTGCAGGTTAAAGGAGGATTATCAGCCTGGGGGGGGGCATTTTTCTAAAATAAGGCAAACACAATTCTCTTTCTCCACAGACAGTCCAGCAGAAGAGATTGATACAGTAAGAACACTCCCCATACACCATTTCACATGGAAACTACACTGGCTCAGCACTGCCTTACAGACATTTTCCCTGAATTTTATGACATGCTAAAAACAGAAAATCATCTTTTTGTTGATTTGGACCAGTGATGCTTTCAACAAACCCACCCACAACTGAACAACAAACACCAATAAACTGCACACAGAAGCCTGTAATTACCTGTCATATATATGAGAATGTTGCTTCTGTCATCAGAAAGAAGGCGTTTGGAGCGTGGGGTGCTCGGGGGGATCCTTCCCGTCAACACACGCAAGAAATTTTCCACAGTAACCTAAGAACAGGAGCCCAAAGTCACTTTCTGAAGATAAGAATATTGATCAGCTGCAGGCTGGGTTACAGAAATTAAGTAAGAGAATACTAAAATACACAGTATATCTAAACAGACATGATATTGCACGGTATAAACTGCATAAACAGGTATTTTCTGTTTAAGGTTTTACTGCAGGTTCACGATCAGGTGGTGCTTTTTACTTTATTCCATTAACATCACCCTGCTGCTTTATTATAGCCAGTGAGTTTACCAGCATTATCATTTCTAAGTACCTTCTCACTGACCTGGAAACCTGTCAGCACACAGGTTCATTCTGCCAAAGCTGCTCATGTACTCACAAAATGCTCCAAACATTAGGGTGGGTTACCATGGAAAAATAAAAGTTTGAATTCCCTCTGCGACCCACAAAAGCAGAAACAATTCTGTCACAAACAATTCTGAGTGATCAGCACACCCCATCCAGATGGTGACTGTAAGAAATCCCCCAAAACACCACTTCATGTGCACACACACAGCTCAAATGCCAGCAACAAATCCACAACCAGAAACAAAACGTTTCTCTATTTCATGAGTGTATCTGTATTTATTTCAGAGGAAAAAAAAATCTACTATATGCTGAAATATGCTTCTGTAAAGCTTTAGTGATGATTACACAGCACAATTAAACCAAGAAATTAATGTCTAATTTAAGATCAACTGGTAAAGACACGGTCTGTTTGAAGGAATACTCCACAAAAAGAAAGGTGACAGAATAAAGATTTTTATATAATAATTACTTTACAGCAATGATTAGATTGTAGCTTGTGTTTTATTTTAAAAGTACATGCTAAAGATGAGGAATTTAAGTAGGTCTCCCAAAGAAGAGAAATTTCAGTAATATGATTCTATTCCTAATACACACAAGGAGCTCCATACATTCTTTCATCTGTGGATTTAAAATAGCCAAACATGTTTCTAGAATAATAAAATTCAAATACAAAGCCAAGGATCAGTGAGGGGAGGGATGTGTATTTTAAACCTATCAGTTGATAATAAAAGACCAGCCCAAAATCAGCAACATGAAGAGAAAAACTCTTCCTCAGATTTCACAGATGCTGCATAAATCTTTAAAAAATCCAACAGTAAAAAGTAAAGGCCCAGTGTTTTAATCAAAGCACAGTTACCTCATAGCTCCTGTAATCCACTTCCACATCATCTCCATAGACATTCAGCTCCATGTTTTTATGGCTGAACACAGTAGCTGGTTTGGGATTTCTGGGATTACAGGCCATGTCATCTGCCAGCATCAAGACAATGTGACTGTGGAAAAACCAGACAGAAACATTTCAGCCACTCTACTTTCACATAACAGTCAAACAGAAATTACAGCAATGCTGTCTGATGGTTACAGCAATGGCTTGTAACACTAACAAGGTTCTGGAACTGCAAATGAAACTTTGCTTAGTTACACCCTATTTCCTTATGCACATCCTCACTATAATGAAGATACCACACATGGAAACATTTATCTCCAGGATTAAGTCTGGCCAAAGATGAGCACAAGATTATTTGACACTGGAAACTTTAGGGTACAGGCTTGCCTGGACCTAGGCTGACAGAACCCTTCATAAAAAAAATCTGGAGATTTTTATAGGGCACTGAATCATTTCATGCAGCACCACAGAAGAAATAACAGCATGTGAGCACCTTCTCAGACAGATCAATTAAAAACATTGTGATCATTTTTAATTAAATTGAGGAGCTCCTGAGCATTTCTGAAACCATTATACTACATCTGATACTCTATGATTATCTGTGCTGATGGAATTTTCCTGAAGAACATATGTGGGCTGACACCAGACAATTTGTTGTCTTTATAGTACAAAATAAAATAAAAACAACCCAGCATTTCATAGGACCAAGAAAAAAACAAACCCAGCATATTACGTGTGTAACAAAGCTGTTCCAGCTTGCACTGCACCCAAAGATCTGTATTTCACCTGGCAGGGCCTGGTTTGGGTCAAAATATGAAATAACAGACCCTTTAATTCAGACTCTCAGGGACACAATTATAAATTAAACTGTGTCCTGCTACTTCAATGCCATTCCTGTCCTTGTCATCCTTCACCTGCATGTCACCTCGAGCACTTTTAAGAGTAAAATTATTCTTCTGAAGTGCTAATATGCTCCACAGTGCACCAAAAAAAGAGACAGAAATGCTGCCCAAAATAACACAAAGCCTCAAAAATAAAGAAAGTCAACTTTTTCAATGGAAATAAAATACTGGCATAAATATGAAGCTGTGATGACAGAAGTCAGAGGAGGACAAATCATCTTCCTAATAAGTTTTGCTGTTGGAGGACAAACTTATTTAAATCACCAAATTGACGTAGTTCCACTCAAAATAAGGCTATGGCACAAACCCCTCCAAAAACAACCAACCCCAAGAATCAGGATAAATGTTTATTTTTAGGATGTGATTATGGGAATCTTGGGAATCTTGTTTTGTGAGGGGTTTGTTTGTTTGGTCTTGTTAACATTTTGAACAAAGTCTTGCAGCAAAGAAAGAAAAACAAATAAAGCAAGTTTGTCTAAGGAAGAAACACATTCAAATCCATGTAAAAATTGCTGCAAATAGTAAAAAATAGGTGCTCTCTCAGTCTTCTCCTAGGTCTCATTTTTAACCTGAGCCTAAAGCACTGATGGCTCTCTAAGATTAATTTGCAGAACCCTGGATATGGGTAAGAAATGGATCAGGCTACTGAAGAACAGAACTCCCCAGCCATGCTGTAGTTTTTGCAGCACTTCTAAAACTGCTGCCTATTTTGACAGATGGATGCAAAGCAGATAAAAGCTCTCAGGTAAGGGCAGAACCAGTGACAGAATTTCTGAGGCAGTGCCCAGGGTGCCTGTGCTTCAAAGGCTACACAGGAGAGCACACAGATGCTTCTGAGTGAGATGTGCAAAACCAAAAGCCAAATTTCTGTGCTTTCAGCCCACAGTGCTTCAGCAGGGCTTTCCCTTCCACTGACAGCCCCAAGGGCTTTTAAAAATTAGGTTTCAAACTCCCCCCTTCAGACAACTGGAAAGTCACTCTGTTTTTTTTTCTTAAATAAACACAGAAAACAGGATGATACTGTCACTGCACTCAGAGTTGAGAGGAAGCTAAGTGGGGACTCCAGATAACACAGTTTTGGACTTGGGGGAAAAAAAAAGCCATCCAAACTTAATCCAGCAGAATAGACATTTTGCAATGATGAAGCAGGCCATGCTTCTTTAGGCAGACATGCTGGAGAAACTACCAGTCCTCTACACTAACATTAAAAACCAGGACCACCAGGATTTCCACAGGAGCTTACAGGTAAATATTGCCTAATATTCAGTGGATGTCGGTGCCTGAAACTCACTGCCACAGCTCTGAGTACACTGCAGTCCAAACCAGCTGGATGGAACTGTGCCAACACTCCCAGAACTTCCAGAAGGAAGACACTTCAGGAGTTTGTTCACCTTCCTACTCCTGTTGTGAAATTTTAACCAGGCCATTTTAAGCACTGAGCTATCACGAGAGCAGCACAGTTTACATCAACAAAGCCACTGGTTCCTCCAAAACAAATCATGCAAAACAGATGTTTTCAAGGCAATTTTCACTATGCACAAGTTGCCCTGGTCAAAGCCTTTAGTTTAAGGACTCGGTGCAGTTGCAGATGTGGAAGTCTGACAGCTTCATAGAGTCAGAGTTACCAATATCTCCATGCTAAAGGAAATTAATGTACAGCAAGAGTCACATCTCAGAGTAGCACTGTCATTGCTGAGAGCATTTATCAGCTTTCCCATTATGCTCTCATCAATTTACCAAGTGGTACATTTTAGTGGCCAGATCTAATTAGCCTGTTCCAAGTGGGAGTTTCACTATCAAACTTCTTGCTCTTCCTTTTGAACAACACTGCTGCACTTTTCGAGGCAACTGATGTGATTGCATCCTTCCTTTTGGCTTTTACCTGGTTAAACTGGGGAGAGAAATGTATTTCTGTACTGCTGCAGACAGCATGAGAACTTGAATAGCACATTCACCAAGGTTCCCTCACCTGTCAGGAATGCCCAGTCTCTTGACACTTCTGTACACTGAAAGAGTGTTTGCCACATGACGGTAATTAAACCAGAATCGAGACGTGCACACCTTGAAGAGAAAGAAAAAAAGCACCTTGAATAATGTCAAAGACACAGCTTGGCCTGGCACATTGCATCAGGAGAGCACAATCACAGGAACAGTAAAAATAGTGACAAATCAGGAAGAACACAGCAACACCAAGAAACCCATGCCACAAGCTGTGTAAATCTTTGGTGTACCAAAGCAAGGAAACTCTGAAAATAAAAGTTAAAAAAAAAAAAGTTATTAGCGTACTGACTCATGAAAAAATTGCCATAAACCCTAACTAAGTATAGAAAGTGGCACTTCAGGGAATAATTCAGCCATAGTGAGTGGATAAGCTGATTTTTTTCATTTGCTTTCTCCTTAGCAAACGGAATTAAAAATCAAAGGAAGAGGTCTCATCTCAATAGCAAACCCATTCTGAGAGCATTCTTGCACAAAGGCATAAGTGAATTCATGCAGAAGACACACACCAGGGAAAACACACTGAGGACATTTGCATTTAAGGGTTAAAATGTAATGAAGTAAGAGCTAAGTGAGTTCTACCTAAAATCTGAGCACAAATCCTCAAAAACCTCGAGGGAGTTGAGGTTCTGCTCTAGCAGGCAAAGGGTCAGGGCTCACTCATTCCTGTATTTAAAAACTCCCTAAATCAGACATTGTTCTGATTCAGAGATTTCAAAAACTTCTAAAAGAAGAGGTGACTTGAAAACCAGAAAAACAGAGATGCAGGAACAAGCATTGGGACAGTTTCTTAATTTTGCAGTTTTAAATGTGGAGCTTTAAGTTACACTATGTAGCACCTTTTCCTCTAGTTCTTTCATAAAAAGAACTCAATAGTATCTTGAGTAACTATAAAAAATCAGCCTGAAAGGATCCCCTTGTGTCTTGACCATCCTGCCAATTAGGAATTCCAAAGAAAGCCCACAGGGATCAGTCTGTGAGAACATTTGCCTTTCAGCTAAAAAATTTAAAGCTCTGAAAACTGTGTCCAATTGAGCTGAGACATTTCAAGGTACTATTATCTGCACCTTACCCCCACTACCTCCTTAAAACACCACGGAAAATGTGTCTAAGCTTTAAATAAAGCTACTCCCACTGCAGCATATTAATTCAAGCTACAGGTGAGGTGGGAATTGCAGCATGATCCCAGCTTTGAAGTGTCTGACAGCAGTAAACCTCTCCCTATTTTACTGCTTAAAAAATTAGTAGGGATTGTTATAAAGCTTAATGATGAACCACTGAAAAAATATAACCAGCAGAAAATCAGTTCTGGACAGAAAATACAGCTCCTTGGGCTTAATTTTCCACCTTGTGTGTTTTTATGGGTGTTAATAAAAGCACCTATTTGTTAACAGTCTTAAAGTAGAATTTGATGTTTTAAGTTTGTACATTGTAGAATATAGAAATTATTCCTTCTAATTCAATTAGCTCCTGTGCTCAATTTTAGTATCTGTAAAACAAACAGCTGCTACTGAAAATCACAATAGTGTTCTGAAATAAATTAGTCATTAAGACCTGAATTGTGATTAAGAACCAATTGTGCAGCATGATTCAAAGCTAACAAAAGATACATGGCAAAGGAAAAAAAGAATTAGGATAAGAACAGTTGATCTAAACATTATGTTGCCTAAACTGATTTCATTCTAAGCCTGTTATCACAAGTTAACAGACTGAGTAAGAACAAAAATGAGAAATAAATTGTAGTTTCTGGTAAAAGAGACCACATTTCCTTAGTATCAGAATTAAACTTTTCTCCCATATGCAATATGTTAATTTAACTACTTTAATGCTGTCAGAACTTTTGTTTTATGAATCATGCCATGTAGCTTGTCAACTTTACTGGAAGGAAACAACCTGGACAGTGCTTACCAAAACCGCCCAGTTATTTGTATGTCCACTTCTGAAGAACTGTTCTGCTTGATCCTGAAAGATGGAGAAAATGTTACCTTTTTTTTTTCAGCAATAAGAAATGACCACTCATGTTTTTGTTGTTTACACAAAAGTGTTGAATGCAGATGCTTAGCACACATTAACACTGAATAAACCTTAGAAAAGCTATAAGAGAGGGAGGGGGTTTATATGCTCTTTTGTACAATTAGTTGCTCCAAATCCTTCCCTGGAACTTGCTACTTAACAAAGAAGAAAGAACTATTAGTCACTTGCAGCTTAGTTAAAATGAAAAGCCCACACATCTCTATTCTAAAGGACACTCCAAGAACAAAATAATATGATTTATTGACCTATACTTTCACCCTTAATGAGAAAAGGGGCTTGAATTCATTTTTATTTTCAAAAGCAGGTGAGTAAGTGAATCTGCAATTTAAACCCATTTTAAACCCAGGGTGGTCACATTTATCTTCCAAAATCAGGAGCTATGACAGCAACCTTCTGTAAAATCTGTGTTCTCCATAGTTCCCACTGTGCTCTGCAGCTGAGAGGGCCCTTTTTCCTCAACATAAAACGGGACACAGAAAGGGGATAAGATTTCCAGAGGTAAGGGAATGAGGCTGTCACAAGAACCCAGACCTGCTGATTCTTAGATCAGACTCTGTTAGCTCTGAGGGGTACTGGGATGGTCTCACATAAAACACACGGTAACAAAAAAGCGTCTGTTAAAATGCACGTAAAGCATATTGTTCTCCAAGCAGCCAACAACCTGCAGGGTTCATTAGTCACCCAAAGGCTCCAAAAACACATCTGTTGTTTAGGGGAGGGTTTCGGTCTTATCAGTCATTATTTTCAAGCGCAGCAACTCGTTAATAAAAGCAGAATTCAAACGCGAACAGCGCTGCGGGCGCAGGACGGGCACAGAGCACTGAGGGAATCACCGAAGGGTGAAGCGACTCCCACCCCACGGCCCCAGCGGCACCTGCCGCGTGTGAGGGAGCCGGGAAACGGACCGGCCACGATTACACTGCGGGGCCAAACTGAGCTCCGGAACCGTGCGGGGGGATTCAGAGTCGGGGAGGGGGGCGTTAATTTTGGGCAGTTTGAACAAGTCAGACTGGACTAGACTAGACAGTACCCGGGCAGCGCCGAGCCGCCGGGAGGGGCCTGGGTAGGACCCGCTCCGCCTCCCGCCGGGGGAAGGCAGCGCATCGCATCGCCCGCTCCGCCGCTCGGGGAACGGGCAGGCCGCTCCCAGCGCACCCCGAGCGGCTCCGCGGGCAGGAGCCGGGGCAGGCAGGAGGAGCAGCAGCACGGAGCCCGCGGCCCCCCCCGTGTCCCCCAGCAGCCCTGTACCTGGACGCCGCCGGCCAGCGCTGCCCCGCAGCAGCCCAGGAGCAGCGCGAAGGCGGCGGTGGCGGTGCGGGCCCGGCCGGTGCCGGGCAGGGCGGCCGCCATCTCAGCCCGGCACCACCTCAGCCCGGCCCCTCAGCCCGGCCCCTCAACCCGGCCCCTCAACCCGCCTCCTGCGGCCGGAAAGGGAGGGGGGGATCGGGCTGTGCGCAAGTTCCGCGGGCGGGGACTGTGCCGGTCCTGTACCCTGTACCTGTACCCTGTACCTGTGCCCTATACCCTGTACCTGTACCCTGTATCCTGTACCTGTACCCTGTACCTTGTACCTGTACCCTGTACCTGTACCCTGTACCTGTGCCCTGTGCCGTGCCCGCTCCTGTGCCTTGTACCCCGTGCCCTGCCCGCCCTCGCTCGGAGGAGCCTTGCCTTCAGTTCACCTCTCCCTCAGAGCTGACGAATCATCAGATTTTTATTTCAATCTATTGAACCGCTTGGTGTGATTCTTTTATTCCCGCTAACTCAACTCGTCACCGCTTTGTTCAATCGCCTGACGCCTTCCATTAGTGAAGATGCAGAACCTGCCCTGAACCATGGAAGCTGTTTTCCTGCTCTGTGTACTTGTCAGCAGTAATGACTTTCTCAGACAGGAGCATATTTCCATGTATTGATGCTGGATTTTCAATAGCACTGCGTTTGCTGTTTGAAAGCATCGCTGGTTTCCTTGATAAAAATAACCACCTGTAATTAGATCACCTTTTTCTGCCCAGAGCTAATGAACCAACTCCCCTTCAAATACTATAACCACCAGCTCCCATTGTGCCTGAACACTTCTCCTGTGTGAGCCTTCTATGAACACACTGAGAAGTGCTATGGGCATCAGTGTCTCTTGGTGCCTGCCAAAAGCTGCATTGTTTATCTTCTTGCAACAGAAAACTAAATGAATTTAAGACCAGGGCCAAACCTCAGCTTTTTCCTTGGCCTTTCAAATGTGTCCGCTTAGGTCTCGTTCTCAGATGTGCTCAAGATGCGTCAGTAATTCTAAAGGACAGGCAGATATCTTTCCAAGCATGTGCTTCATAAGCTGGTGAGTTGATTTGATGGGCTCTGATTTGGATATCACCTCATTACCTTCCAGCTCCCATGTGGAG